>CM060959.1:56698676-56816649 GCA_030765055.1 Mantis religiosa | reverse complement strand
CTTCTCCATCCTCTCCTTCCTCCTCCTTCCTCTCCTTATTATTATTATTATTATTATTATTATTATTATTATTATTATTATTATTATTATTATTATTATTATTATTATTATTATTATTATTATTATTATCATTATCATTATCATTATCATTATCATTATCATTATCATTATCATTATCATTATCATTATCATTATCATTATCATTATCATTATCATTATCATTATCATTATCATTATCATTATCATTATCATTATCATTATCATTATCATTATCATTATCATTATCATTATCATTATCATTATCATTATCATTATTATTATTATTATTATTATTATTATTATTATTATTATTATTATTATTATTATTATTATTATTATTATTATTATTATTATTATTATTATTATTATTATTATTATTATTATTATTATTATTATCATTATTATTATCATTATTATTATCATTATTATTATCATTATTATTATCATTATCATTATCATTATTATTATCATTATTATTATCATTATCATTATTATTATTATTATCATTATTATTATTATTATCATTATTATTATTATCATTATTATTATTATCGTTATCATTATCGTTATCGTTATCGTTATCGTTATCGTCATCGTCATCGTCATCGTCATCGTCATCGTCATCGTCATCGTCATCGTCATCGTCATCGTCATCGTCATCGTCATCGTCATCGTCATCATCATCGTCATCATCATCATCATCATCATCATCATCATCATCATCATCATCATCATCATCATCATCATTATTATTATTATTATTATTATTATTATTATTATTATTATTATTATTATTATTATTATTATTATTATTATTATTATTATTATTATTATTATTATTATTATTATTATTATTATTATTATTATTACCATCATTTTTAGGATTACATTTCACAAATACACGTGCTTAAATAACTGCATTTAAATATATATCGATAAATATATCGATCACTTTCAATTGTTTTCTTAAATGAGGAAACAGACGATCCTGGCCTTTGAACAAAAACTTCACTCTTTTAATTTAAAATAAGACGGCAGGTTAGTATTCCCAAGCGCAATACAACAAATTGGAGTTTTCTTGTACAGCTAAGTTATATTTATTTGAAAATCAGAGCCTGTTGAAAACATCCGCTGATCCACTTTGTTTTTATGTCGATATAATTTAATGCGAAGCCTTCTATTACCAGGTTTCAACCTCATGAAAATGGAACCGTATCTCCGCTCTGGTTTTTGTGGCCGTTCCAACCGTTCTTCCATACGAAATACAATCAGATAAAAGGGAAGCCATGAGATTATAGAGAAATAACAAGGTGGCATTCCCTTGCGCAACATATCTGACTTAATGACTCTAATTAGTAGGACGGCAATTAACAATCGATCATGTTTCTTGATTCGAGAATGGAAACACATTTTAATTCCAATGTACAGCAGCGCTTCACATAAGTGAGATAATAAAGGAAGGTAGAAGAATGATTTTTAAAACGACTATCTGGAAACCTTCATGTCTAGCAGAAATATTAACAAAAAAAAAAAAAAAAAAAAAAAAAAAACGCGTACATATATTCTAATGCAATTTGAGCTTACACAATACATATTAAGAAAGCTAATCTTCAATCTATTTGTTTATTAATCGAGATAAACGTTTTTAGAAATGTAATATTTACTATTTTGTTGTATGTAGAGCTATATAGGAGAATAATCCATAGTAAAATGTTTTAAAAGCAGTGACATATACGTACTGATATTATATATTAACTTCTGTAAAATGTAATGTGTAATGTTTTTGACAGTTTAAAATATAAAGATTGAATAATAGTTATTGTGGATTCTAAATTTAAAAGTAGAATTTGTGTAACAACAAGGAAAAGGAGGAGAAGAAGGAGAAGGAGGGGGAGAAGAAGAAGAGAATGAGGATGAGGCTGAATAGTAGGAAGATGAGGAAGAGGAGGAGGAAGAGAAGGAGGAGGAAGAGGAGGAGGAAGAAAGGTAATAATGTCAATAAAATTAATAGCCACTATCATTGTACTTTCGGTGTTAGATAGATGTTAGACGTGGTAGATATAGTAAAAGAATAATTTAGTTAATCAATAATATGACTCTAGCTACCATTTTACTGAGGAATTGATTTGTAGCGTATTAGTTTTAGTTAAACGATATGAATAGAAGTCAGAGAGGATAAGCTTCAAATAAATATGTACAAGCTACAAAAATTGATAAAAGGTTATGGTTTACGTATATCAGTAGAAACATCAAAGTTCTGGCATTTGTAGGAAAACAAATAAGAAGATCTAAGATAGTGTTAAATAATATAGTGTTAGAACAGGTGGGAAAATTTAATTACTTGGGCTGTGATGTAACCTATATAGCGAACAATGAAGAAATAAGTAGTAAATTAAACAAGTTTCAATAAATTTGCTGAGGAACAGTTGGTACCTTGAAAAGAAAAAACCCGAAAGGATACTAAGCATAAATTTTATAAGACAATGGCTGTTATAGTTTTACTGTATGGTTCGGAGACATGGACACTTACAAAGAAAGGTTGGAGCCAAATATAAGCGGCAGAACTGAAGTATCTCCGAGCAGTATAAGGATGCATCAGACAAGACCGTATTAGAAACGAGGACATAAGGAAAGAATTAAGTATATTATAATTGCAAGAAAACATACAAATAGAGAAAAATGGAAAAGCCATTTACAAAGAATAGACAACTCTTGCATTCCATTACAGTCTTACAAATACAAAGCTGTGGGTTATAGAACAACAGGAAGACCACTAAAACGATGGGAAGAAGTATGAGGTCGGAACAGTTATACGCAGAGGATCTACCCAAAAGTCAGAAGTCCCTGGCTTCCTTCTACCCGGGAGCAATGGATAACTCCGGGGCTCTTTCCATAGGGCAATACCTGATTTCTTAAAAAGCCCCCTCCCCCCCAATCATCGAAAACAACGTCAAGACGGGATGCAAGTGAATACGCCATTTACGCGCGTCAAGCCCGCAGGGAAGACTACCGAAAACCTCGGTGGGGCGGAGAACTCTCCTAAACCACGAAGAGTTGATTATTTTTTTCCCCTTGTAATTTACGTCCTCCAACGTTAAGTCATATCGGACGATGAATGAAATGGGTGAAGTGATGCTCAAATAAATCCGGGATCCATGGAGCTTAGAGTTACCCGACATTCGTCAGTCTGGATAAGGGAAAACCCTGGCAAACCCTTATCCAGGTAACTCACCCTAACCGAGATTCGAACTCGGGACCTCTTGAACGTGAGGTAGACATGCTAACCATCTACGCTACCGAGGCGGCGTAAGTTGGTGACGGTGATGATGATGATGATGATGATGATGATGATGATTAGTTTTAGATTAAAGATTGCAAAGTGCTGCCGGCTTTATAATGATAACAGTAAACATCATATTAACTGCAATTATTACGAGGTACGTCCAGAAAGTAAGTTCTGTTTGGTAATAAATTAAATTGTGTACAGATACAGAAAAATTATTTATTGCACAAAATTCTACAACTCTTAATCTACTTTTCCACATAACTGCCAAAATTTTGCAGGCATTTATCATAGCGAGGCACAAGTTTTTGTATACCTTCTTCATAGAAGCTTTCCGCCTGTGTCTTCAACAAGTTGGTAATATTTTCTTTCAGCTCTTCCTCATTGTTGAAGTGTTGACCCCAAAGGAAAGATTTGAGATGGAAAAAGAGATGAAAGTCGCTAGGAGCGAGGTCACAGCTGTACGAGGGATGGTCAAACACATCCCTACCAAATCCCTGTAGAATTTTTTTTGTCTCATTTGCAGTGTGTGGTCGTGCGTTGTCATGAAGAAACACAACACCTTTTGAAATCGCAAATTTTACGATAAATTTCAATTGGTTTCACTTTCCTAGCATTCATAAAACGAATCACTTGTGATTTCACAAGCGGCGGGATTTTCAATCAACACCGACATTGTAGACAAGCACAACAAAGCGTACGTGGTTGACAGTGATCTCACAATGGCGCACGTTTCTTCTTCTTGATACAGAGCGTCTACCACGCATGTGCGCAACTGCGATCGCAGCGCTGCAGTGGAGATAAATTGAAACAGAACTTACTTTCTGGACGCCTCTTGTATTTCTGCTTTCACACTATTAATAAGTTGACCACCTTAGTGAGAGAGTATTATTAAATGTGTTAATTGATTTTATTACGTATTATAATTAACTAATATAATTTACATTGTATATGCCGAAATATTGTCGAATTGACAGTAGCACTAGTTGTCCATATTCTCACTAGCGGAGTAGTAAGGAAAACATTTTCTTTTTTTGAAATTTGATGCAGAAAAAGTATAAATAATGCACTATTTTAAAAATTTCCATCTTTTTAATAATATTAAACCAAATTATGCTCTTTCTATCGGTTTCCTTATTGCTGTTCGAAAGTGGCAGTAAATGTTACTCTCATCCCAACCTGTTTAATAAAAATTCTCATATAACTTACGTGGTTGTCACCCAGGTTAACGACAGATGCCGATTTATTGTGTGCAACACCCTTATGGTGCCGGCTTCAGTACTTCGGTTTTCAATGAGTCTGCTGTCAGTTATTCCAGTGATGAACTATGTGTTTTTTCAGGGTATACATGGGAGTATATGATAAAATTGCTATAGTTAGGTTGGCCAATAAATTTAATGGAGGCTGATAGCTGAGCCGTATCGAATTACCGATCGAACAGTTCCTGAAGCATAGTGCGAGAAACTGTAGTTATTGAAGTACTATATCTGCTAACTTTTGATGCATAAATACTTTTCTGTTTACCAATAACTCTTTCTGTAATAATGAGAAACGAAAAGTGCTGTCAGCCCCTGGAATGCTACTTAATTATCGTTAAATATGTACAACGGAGTGTGGCTTTGATGTGGCATGACCTCCCATAGTAATCATTCACAGCAGAAAACTTCTATAACATTACAATATATGAAGAAAAACACGCAAATTTGGGCTTTGTTATGATGTTAAAGTATTGTCTACCTTATTTAACATCAACGTTTTTGAGTTATGTTGTAAAATTTGGAGCTTCACATGGAACACAAATTTACACAAAGCGTCTTGAAAATTCTGAGAACTACCTTTCTAAAAACTACTATGTGGTTTTCAAACGAACGGATTTTGAATGCAAAGGAATTCCAGAAATCTTATTCTGAATTGCCTGGGAAACACTGACTTTACCGTTTCGTCAACACAGGAGCTGCTTAGCCCCGTCCCTATCTCTCTCCCTGATAAAGTGTTAAATCACGCAAATAATACTTCACCTATTTTCTTTAGAAAGAAGAATTAGATTGCATGCTTTAGGGGTTTTTTTTTTGAGTACTACTTTAAGAAATTTTTATAACGGGTAGGGGCAGAAGATGGGTTGCCTCAGGTTACGTTTACGTGAGACTGGCATTGTGGAGGTCCCGGGTTCCATCCTGGTAACAGATGAATTTGACTAAAGATAAAATAAGACCTGAAGCTTTCCTGGCGACGAATATGCTCAAGTTGTTCTGGGGAAGCAAGCCAAGTGTAAAGACGTTTTGGGGGTGTGCATCTCTCCGATCATCAGGATATTATAAAATTTTATAATCGCAAATGAATTACTAGGTATATCACAAATATAAACAAAGACAAAACACTATGAAATTTTGCATTACTAAACAAAAGACTGTTTTCAGTAAATTAAATGCCAGGTCAGGAGATGGCGTGATTATAGAAAATTAATTGGTTCAAAGAACCGTAACTACTTAACTTAATTATCAAGATGTATTGATCTGTGCTTCATAAGTCGACGGATTTCCATTTTAGGGCCAGTTTTCAAGAGGATCTGAACTTAAATCCAGCATCAAGATTAAGCGTGCTCCTTTCGGAGGAAATGGTCGAGGCCTCCTTAAATCTCCGCTCCCAGTAACTGTTGCATTTTGCCAAGATGGTCGTCTCCCGAAATTTGGCTCTATGGTCGTTATCAAAGCAATGCTCTGCCAGTCCAGACTTCTCTGGTTGCATCAAACGAACGTTCCGTTCATGTTCGTTTATTCTGGTAGCGATGGTCCTTCCGGTTTGTCCTATATACGATGTACCCACATTCACAGGAAATGCGATACACTCCCGAAATTTGGAAGTCCAGTTTGTATTTCACAGGTCTCAACAGATGTTTAATCTTCGGAGGTGGCTTGTGGATGGTCCTAATGTTGTATTTAGCAAGATTTCTGCTGATTCTGCCGGATAGATTGCCGGTAAACGGGATGCAGGCTGTAGCGGCAGGCTTATCTGACGCTTGCTGTAATACAGGTTTCCCTTGGTTATAACATTTAATAAATATCTTGATGATGAGAGAGATGCACACTCCCGTAAAGTCGATTTCTAATAGTCTTTTCAACTGACTTGCTTCCCAAGAACAACTTGAACAAAGACTAAAAATTATTTCGCAGTTTTATTTGGTCACAAGGCGAATTTTAATTGGGTACTTCACTCTACACGACTTACCATGTCTCCGTTTGTTTCAGTTTGGTTCCTTTAGACCTTAAAGTGCCGGCTGCGGACGAGTGCTACGCTACTGTGTTGAAACTTTGCCTTGTAATTGCTGCTGTCGGTGTAGGAATGGCATTGTAGTTGTATGCCTTGCTGAGGTGGGCCGGCTAGCGGCTCCAGGTTGATCGCCAGTACTGATATACAAAATCTCTAGATAGTGTAAGGTACTCCGTAATCTGAGTTCCGACACCCCCGCAGAGCTCCCGTAGGGGAGGGGATTCGTCCCTTTCAGCTGCCAAGGTGCGGGCGTTGCGGACCCTTAGCAGTCGTGGTACCTCTGACGTTACTAGAGGAACCTCGGGCCGAAAATTCGAGCCCCGCCATCTGGGAGCTGTTCGGATTGGGTTGGTCTCGAGGGAGCAGTGTGTTCCCCCACCCACGGGAAATTGGGTACCTCCGGCCTGGCTCCGGCCGCCCGGAGGGGGTAGAGGGTTGCCTCATAAGTCCCGGGTGCTAGCCTGCAGAGCTAGTTGGTGTGCTAGATCACCGGCGGCCCTACCAAGGTTTTTTGGTAGCTGGTTCATTAAGGACCGGCGCGTAAGTGGCGTATCCACTTCCGTCCCGTCTGCCGTGAGCAGCGGGGGGGGGGTAAGTTTATAAAATAGGTACTCTCCTACGGTAAAACGAACCTGAGAAGCCCGGGTTCTGTTCCTACGGGCCCAGGACTAATGGGAGTAGATTCTCACACTCACCCCCGCAGAGCACTATCATCTCATCCCCTCCTCTCAAGGGTCTAACATGAAATAATCTATCTGCTGGATCAGTGTGAAATTCCTATCAGCCTCTATCATAATCCAAAGGGAAGAGTATCAAAACAACCTTTCATTTCATATCGATTATGTTATTATTCATTGGTTGCTTTTGTCTGCCTGAATTTCCTTTCAGATCAGTCGCATTTACACTGGGTGGAGTCACAGTTGCTTATACAGGTAGTACTTTTACGGAGAAAATGGAATGTAAGAGGGGGCTTTTTTGTACATCGGTGTACATCATTTTAAAAATGCAGCACATTTCCAGCAATTTTTGTTTACTAGTGTTCATGAAGGAGCTTAATTGAGCCAACAGTTTCTCTCGGCTCCATCTTGATAACCATGTTACTTTTTGACATTTTATTAAGTGTGAAACAGCAATAAGCGTTTTTCATTTTCCCGCAGTAGTTCCACGATGTGCCGCCAGTTCATGCATGCGCTGCTGCACACGCGGTATGCCATTAAAAACAAGACCTGCTAATGAATGAAATGCCATTGTTCCTAATTAGTTCTGCTTGACTGGTGAGGATTCATCAGAATGCGCATATGGAAATATCAAGTGCCATCTATAATTATCACTCGTTTTATTTTGTACATGGTGTTGAATAGCACATTTGAATATAAGTATGGGGATGAAGCTCAGGTCTGTAATTGTGTCATTTGTTTTTCGACCAGTGGATTTTAACAAGCACAAAAATAATTGCATCAAAATAATCGCATTTCCTAGTTGTTTAATTTAAAAGATACTTACACTCTTAAACTCTAACATCGAAATAAATGTTTTTTTTTTCAAAAATTCATTTATATTTCCATAGTACATGTGCCATAATTGAACGCAGGTGTACGAGGGTATAGCAATAGCAGTAGAATTAATTTAGTGTTATAATGAGGGCCGTTCAATAAAGAATGATCATTATTCTTTACGGTCATAATTTTTCGCACTAAAATTCAATCTTATTATATTCTGTTAGCCTAATGTGAAACAAACATGTCTTAGTGGTTTCATTGTTGGTACTCCTGGTTCCTACCTGTGAGAAACAGACAAGTTCATACACGTTCAGTATTGCCTACCGCTGCAACGGAGGTAACATGCAGTTAAAGTTGATATTAGAGGAAGATCCGGAGTTTCTTTCAAACGTAATCACTGCTGATGAAACTTGGCTATATTATTTGGATCCTGAGAGCAAACAGCAAAGGTCAGTGTGGAAATCTCCTTCATCACCAACCCCCAAAAAAGCAAAAGTGGTTGCTTCTGCTAGGAAAGTTATAGTTATCTCATCTCATCTCATTCTTTGATATTCATGCAAACACAGCATTAACTGGACAACAATACAGGTATGTCCTCAAAACATTGTAAGTCCATATCAGGCGCAAAAGACCACACTTCCATGAAGCAGGCTGGATGCTGCACCATGATAATGCACGTCTGCATATTGCCATTGTTGTTGCTGAATATCTCGCAAAACTCAACGTGAAATACATCCCCCACTCTCCCTGTAGTCCGCATTTAGCCCCATGTGACATTTTTATATTCCCTTACTTGAGGGGACGCCTTCGTGAAGGCATTATCCTTCATCCAAAGCAGTGGTGAAGGCTGCGGAGGCGATTTTGAAGGATCTCTCAGAAATGGTTTCCAGCATTTCTTTGAAGACTGGCAGAGACGCTGGGACAAGTATATCGCATTCAGGGGAGACTACTTCAAGAAGGACCATCAAAATCATGAGGATGAGTAAAGGTACGTTGTCTAAAAAGTTGTGATCATTCTTTATTGAACAGCCCTCGCACTTTGCAAATCTGTTCTAAACTTACAATTACTGATAAGTCTGTTTGATTTATTATTTGTTTATACCTTTAAAAACTACCTGGGACTAACAGGGCTCGGCTGCTGGGCTCGTTGTCGTCCCGACACATACGCGCTTCAACCCCACAGGGAAGACTACCAAATAACCTCGTTGGGGCCGCCTGGTGATCTAGCACACCTACTACTGGCTCTGCAGGTTAATACCCGGGACTTCTTAGGAAACACTCTCCACCCTCCGGGTGGCCGAAGCCTGGCCGGAGGTACCCAGTCTCCCGCGGGTGTCGAGAACGCACTGCCCCCTCGAGTCCAACCCAATCCGAACAACTCCCATTAGGGAGGGGCTTGAATGTTCGGCCCGAGGTTCCGCTTGGTAATGTCAGAGATACCACGAGTGCTGAGGGTCCGAAGCGCCCGCACCACGGCATTAGGGGTGCGTGTACCTTGTCCTAGCCTGTCGGGGGAAGTCTCTATCCAAGTAAACCATAGGGAGCCTGCCCTCTGTCCTGTCGTGGCTCCTCGGGTCGGCTGCCTTCGGTCACCTTCGCCTCATCCTTCCTACTGGGAGTGTCCCCACTCTGGGGCATAGGAACAATGGGCGCAGCATGGTGGCGTACGTACCGAATCCCCTGCGGAATGAAATCTCAATCCCATTGGCAAATCTTCCGCAGTACTATATGTTCTCATATTTCGCCTACGATGCCTAAAATTTCGTGCTACAAAAGCAAGGATACAGAGTGCAGAAACTTTGCAGAATAGCATAAATCTCAATATACATTAATGGGTAAGTACGTGGGGACCAGAGAAATGTGACGTATTAATGAGAAATTAATAATAAAATAATGCACAACTGAACTGAATATTAATTTGGTGCCCCAAAATAGTAACATATAAGTAAGGTTATTTCCTTGCAATTTCCCAATAGCAGAATTCATTAAAAGTGTTTACGTTTTACCCCTAACCCTCCAAAGCAGGAAGCCTCCCGGTTAATACCTGATCCAAATATTAAGAGGATTTAGCTATTCACTAACTTAATCCTCATGGCCTGAGCGCTATCTTTCGAATGAAATTGTTGACTAAGGAAATCCGTGTTTTAATAGCACATTAATTTACCGTTGCACAAGAAAGGCTCATTAGCTCGCAGCGCCAGTCTGTAATCTATCACTCCACTGCGAGCTCCTTAATGACACAAAGTGGTATAATGACATAAAGAAGAACACTCGTAAGTTAATAATTGCCATCATTTAGCTTTTCACACCACGGCACTGCATTTCATAGCAGTTCAGGTGATAAAATCACAGTTATAAACGCGTGGGAAGACGCTTCTATCCTTATTAACATCTTCCTTTGTTTTCCTCTTGTTGATTACAAGTGTAGCAAAGGAACTGTATGTATAGATATATAGATATAGATCTCTTCCGCAATCCCCATTAACTCAATTGACTTATCCAATGTCATGCCACTTTCTTCAAGGCAGGTTATGGTATCCGTATAAACTGAAAAATTTAATTTAAAGAAAGCTAATTTACCTTGGATTTGAGTATCAGAAAACAGATCCTATGCCCTCTCAATTGCCTTAGAATCTACCATATCTAAACTATTCCCCACTTCTCTCACTATTTGAAAATTGTCACAGTGGTATACACATACAGTTGCATGTTATATATCTATATATTAAAAAGATGTGGAAAAAATGCGTTTTGATGACCTATAGGAACCATATATGTCTAACGCATTTGTTCCAGAATGCACTTAATTTCCAATAAGCATCGTCTGTGACTACTCAGAAAAAAACAAGACTTTTCATCAAAATCCGGGTCCCACTTATGAGATATAGACTAAATATTCATATTAAGTACAAGTTTTTCGTTTTGCTTTCCAACAACCAAAACTGAAATGGAGAATTAAAACAAGATGTCTATGTAACGTAACTGGAGCCGGAACTTACACCAGGATATATAGTTATCCGTAAAAGAAATACCTATTTTGCACCAAGAGTACTTTACAACACCGTTTCATAACAGACAAAAAGAGTAATAAAAAGGGAATAAAAGAAGATACGTGCATTTCAAATTGATACGAGTAAAAACAAGCTTAATTTATATAGAGATGGTTAAAAACATCCGGGATCCTGGAATTTACATCTGCCAGTACCGAATCTGAAGGGGAGAGTTCATTAACCATATACTTTCGCCTAGGATCAATTGAGTCGTTCAGTTTGTTAGGTACTGGCCTACGAATCTCTAGTTCGTGGGTTCAAACCTGACCTATATGGATGATTTTAAATGTGCTTAAAAGCGATAACCCCATCCGAGATTAGAAAGAAATCCTGCGGGACAAAATTTTGGCACATTCTGATGTTTAAGTCACCGTGCCAATTATCAGCGTCATTAGTATACAAAATATTTATTATACTTCTTTGGTGTAGAAATTGGACATCTTTTTCTGAATAAGAAACATATCACACGCCAAGTGGAATAACTCCATGGTAACGTTCTAGTCTGACATTTGTTAGGTATCGGGTTGATTCCCGCCGAGCGTCCAATTCGACCCTGATTTTTCTCTGGACAATAGGAAAATATTGGAGTTGGTTTCTCATCTATCATCATATCGTTTCTATAATTTATCTTTCACTCCGTTTTCTTTACAACTTCCAGGTGTGTTTCAAAATTTCGTGGAGTATAGAGGTGCGGGGCAGCTGGCGCGGATGTTTGCTTAAAGAAAGAACACTGCTTATTGTTACTAAACCGGCTTGGTCAACAATTAATCATCCTCTCTAGGCAACTTCTGCGGATAGACGGATGTTTCAGCTTCAAGTGCTACAAATTTGCCATGAAATGGCAGTATCCAACCAAAAGGTACTTAGTTTCATACAACTTGCGGAAACATTTAAAATGTTTAATAAGAAGCAAGGAAACTAAATTAAAAAGTAAAGTAAAATGCTCTTTCGGAGGAAAAGAAAAGATAAACGAAGTCCTAACTTTTAAATATTTCAGTAGAGAACGCAACTTATCGAAATAAACAGAACTGTCTAATATACAGTGCGATCCATATAAACCTGAACCATTTCGATAGGCCATGAGTATTGAACCAGCAATAGGACACATGCGCAACTTTGGGAGAATATAACACACAATTGAGAGATTATACTACACTATTTACATCTCAGAGAAAATGTTGGAAGTGTCCTCCACCAGCATTTATACACGATACGACTGTAGACACTGAAGTTTATATGAGCATCTTCAAGACACTTGTGGAGCAGCTGGATCATATCGAATAGAGAGAAGGTTATTTCCAGCAATATGGAGCAACGTGCCATACATCTAATGACACCATGGAACCTGTAACCAGTTTCTTAGATGATCGAATAATCTCAAAAGGTCTGGCCTCCCAGATCCCCTGACCTAACCTCACCGGATTTTTTTCTGGCCGGGTTATATAAAATTAGAGTGTACAAGAATGGGCTACGGACAATTGATGTTCTCAAGGAATTCATTCGAACCGAAATAAGTAACATTGTCGAGGATACTCTCCGTGAAACTTCAGAGAATATGCTGAGACGAGTGTATACATGTATAGATAGCGTCCAGCTCTCCTGGCCACGTACCCGGCTCCCGCTTGTCGCGGCAAGCACAACAATGCCATCGGTGACAATATCTTTTTCCAGTTGACTCCAGGGTCGTGCTGACATAATGCCATTATGGCTCAGGTTTTAGAACAACTGGATGAAAACCGGAAGATGTGTACTTCTAATCTCAATTACGGTATTAATTGTTTTTCTTCTCATGCTGTTTTAGCTTTCAAAAATGAATGAATGAATGAATGATGTTTATGGGAGCTCAACGGCACGGTCATCAGCGCTCTTAAAAAGACAGCATATGCTAAAATAGGAGGTAAAAGAGCTACAGTAGTTCCATCCTAAATAAAATAAAATAAAAGAACACGCGCACACACACGCACTTTAGTAAAAAATAAAAGATGCTTAAAACCATGACGCGATAAGGTTTAAAAAGGTAAAATTGAGAACTAAGTTCTAAAATCAAGCAGCTTGAAGACTTTGGCCACTTGTTCGTCGCCCGCCAGAATCTCTGCCAAGCTGGCCGGCAGCTGGAGAGCTTTGCGAACGGCGGCTAGGTTAAGACACTCTAAAAACACATGGCGGACCGACAAAGCTCCGCCACAGTGCGGGCATACTGGAGCAGGGTCCCTTTTTAACATAAAACAATGGGTAAAAATACAGTGGCCAATCCTTAAACGAGCCAGGCTGACCTCCTCCCGACGAGAAGAACGGCAGGAAGTTACCCAGGGAATTTGGAGTTTCTTGACAGTTCTAAGTTTATTTCTGCGGAGAACGGACCACTCTTCCCGCCAGCAGGATAGTACACCTCTCCGCAGTACAAGATTGAAGTCTTCTGACATCACTATGGCTACAGAAACCGAGGGCTGTGACGTTGCCGACTTAGCAGCCATATCTGCCATTTCATTTCCGCGCAAACCGGCATGTCCAGGAATCCATGCACAGTAGCTTTCAAGCTACGCCTATACAGGATTTGTGTGAGTCATTACTTACCAATTAAATTAATTGCATAATTACATTAACAATTACATTAAACGTTTAAGAAGTACGGAATTTTCATATTTTATATGCTGATACCTTTAATAATAAATTCTTTATCGGTACATATGTAAAGAAATCACTGATGGAAGCTCTGTGTCTGCCAGGTTGAAGTTTTATAGCTAAATTTGTGATTTATCAAGATTCAAACATTCATATAGCTTCTGATTGTGTGGTCGTGCTTGCAAAAATGTATTACAAAAGATTTATGAGGAAACTGATTGACTGATGAACACAATGTTTTTCTTAGCTGTTAAAAGCTAATAATAATCTCAGCATGAGTACGTGTGTGGTAAGTTCATATAGCCATTTAGTATAGAAATGTCTGCAGTAGAGCAGTTCGCCTTGCGGCCATCTGGCAACGCCCTTTCTTCTTTTCTCTTGTTATTTTTTTCAGAAAGAGAGAAGGCAATCTTTCACCGGGAGCCTATAGCGCATTGCAGGGGTTTGAGTCAGAAGAATGTAATTTGTGGGAGCTACTGGGTGAAATAATTATCCTCCCCAAGACCAGGGCTTCCAACTCCGCCCAGACAGCAATAATAGTACTGGTAATAATAATACTTAAACCGCCAGTGATCACTTTCAATGTTCTTCGCGTTTTTTGTTGCCTCTTCAGAAACTGCATTGTTTCCCTGCCAGAGCATTGTTCTCTCAGTGACTATATCGCATGTTTTTAAAATGTGTTGTTTACAGTGCAAGTGATTATTGCAATGGAAGTTACCAATTAACTGCAAATTCATCTCAAGATTATTTCATCTTATAGGTGGGATCAGTAAAATATTGCACGGTTACTGAAATTTAATATCCACAGCAAGATTCCTTGTTTAAAAATCTCACAATTAACATGCCCCTTATAGTTAACAAATATGTTTGTCTTCTTCTTACTTACTGTCCTACACTGTCTACTCACCCTCTGAATAAAGAAGAAAAAAAAAACATTCCTAGAAAAAAGAATATATATCTGTGAACAGCATAATTCATAAAAGCAAACGTTAGATAAATATGAAACTTTATACACCTATTTAAGTTCGACATCTGCCATAGATGCAACACCAAAATAAGAAAACAAAGGCGAAAAGATAAAGTATAGCCTATCCTATATTGAAGTACTAGATTATCAAATATGGCTCTAACAATCTGGATTTAACTAAAGTACCTCTAAGATATTTTCATGAAAAATTAACTTTGAATTTACTGGAAATAGCTCTGAAAGGATCGTTTTTCTGAATGAATTTTGCATAACTGGTGAACTGTAAGAGATAGACCAGTCCTATTTCATAAAACCGTAGATCTCCTTAATTAACGAAGCCCGCCTCGGTTGCGTAGATGGCAGCGTGTCTCCCTCACGTTCAAGAGGTCCCGAGTTTGAATCTCGGTCAGAGTGAGTTACCTGGATAAGGTCTTGTCCGGGGTTTTCCCTAATCCTGAAAGGCGAATGTCGGGTAACACAAAGCTCTAACAACTGACCATCAAAGGCAAATGCCGATAATGCAAACTAGATTTATATTTAGGTTTAGCAAGATAGTAGTAAGGTATAATAAACTATTACTGACATGCTTGCAAGTATTACTTGCAGTGACAATAAAACACCTAAACTCAAGACACAGCGCTACGGCATGATAAATTACCCTAAACTTCCCAACAATCCTATCAAATATCATCCAAAATAGGAAGTGGATCAGGCTGGGCTTCATGTCAAGCCTGTATCCCTGCATCAGAAACCCACTCATCTGAATCGCACTGCGAGACAGCTATTACCTCCTGGAATGCGCGGGTGCTTTAGGCGGTACCGCAGCACATTTCTCCTTCCCAATCCGGTGGAGGTTTTTTAGTGGAGTAGTACCCTTGAGGTGAAGCCCACATACCCCAATGTGCCCTCCAACACAGTGGAAATCCATAAATGGATATTTCCTCCACTCGGAAAAAAAGCTCTATGGACCCCGGTCTCATTTGAACACCATGCCACTCATTCCATTCATCGTCCGATATGACATAACGTTGGAGGACGTAAATTAAAAAAAAACACGATTTATAACAAATAAAAATTCTTAGTTACCCATTTCTAAAATATTTCTTACTACTGATTTGAATTTTCATATGCTTATATTTCACGCAAATTAGAAATCCTATGGCATTTCAAAGACAATCACAAAGCAGTCCGCTCTTGAAAGGTATTAATACTCTTACACCTACTAAATTCTTTTATTCCTATTGCATCCATATGAAAATACAAAATAAAACAAAATTGCAAATGCTTAGCACATTTACGTGAAGTAGATTTTTTTAGGAATAGTTTGTTAAAGAATAGACATACTTGTAGTTACTTTTCGTATCTACAGCATCTATAATAGAATATTATAATTTTAACAAAATCTATAGTATATGTTGAAAATTGAAATACCTAAAAATAGTACAGTTGAAGTGAGAAGAGTTCGAGGAAAATGGACATGGCAATATGACAAGGTGAATTAAATGACAAATACATATAAAAAGCCTCAAAATATGACCAACAGACATGAACTGGCAGATGTCAAATGTGATTGTCAAATAAAGATTTTTCTGAGACTAGATAGATAAGAAATTGTTCAACTTTTGTAAATAATTTCCTCCACACTAGCACTCGTGGTACCTCTGACGTTACTAGAAGAACCTCGGGCCGTACATTCGAGCCCCTCCCTGATTGGGAGTTGTTCGGATTGGTTTGGACTTGAGGGGGCAGTGGTTCCCGATACCCGTGGGTGATCGGGTACGTGTCCGGACGGGGTTGAGGGTAGTCATTAATATTCCCGCATACTAGCCAGCATTGCTAGAAGAAGGTGTGCTAGATCACTAGGCGGCTCCACCGAGGTCATATAGGTAGCCTTCCCATTTTGGAGTTGGCGTGCGTAAGTGGCGTATCCACTTCCATCCCATCTTGAGTCCACAGGACCAGATGGGGGGTGGCTTGTTAGTCTCTAGGTCTTGTCCTATGGAAAGCCTCACGGAGGGACCGGGTGCCCTTTTGGGACAGCTCAGTAACTCCCTGGTCGAAGGAGACCTGGGTCCAGGAGTAATGGGAGTAGAACCTCTGACATAACATAACACTATCCGTGTGCAGGCTAAGGTTTGAATGAGTAGAGCCAGACTGCAAGATTCAATGCCATAGCCGGGATTTGAACCACGAATCTCCCACTCTCCGTGTGGTTGCTCTAATCAACTTAACTACTCTGGACAACATACCGACTTGACAGTTGGTCCATTTTGTTTGAGCAACCGCACGGAGAGCGGGAGATCTGTGGTTCAAATCCCGGCTATGGCATTGAATTTTTCAATCCGGCTCTACTCATTCAAACCTAAGACTACACATTGCTAGTGTGGAAGAAATGATTATTTTTATCAATTTACGTGAATAACATAGTGGTTTAACTATGAAGCCTGGTACTTAAGTACTTACAGCAGAGTAAGTCGCCACAAAAGGTGTGTGTCTTATAGCATATTAGAACCCCTAAAGGTCTACCGGAAAGCATGAGTCAGTTGGAGAATTTAATGTCATGTCGGCATGTTAGCCATAGTAGGTCAGTTCGTTAGAGTAACCGCATGGAGAGCGGGAGATCCTTGGTTCAAATACCGGCTATGGCATTGAATTTTTCAGTCCGGCTCTGCTCGGTTCAACTTTTGTTGGTACAAATGGTTCAAAGCATGCAAAAGTGTTTTGATCATAAAGGAGAATATTTTGAAAAATTAAGAAAAAGCATTTTTAATCGGAAATTACATTGTTTTAATTATTAGTTTCCAAATATAAATTCTGTACCTCGTACCTTGATAGATAAGTGTTAGCTTTATTTATTATGCTTTCTTCTAACTGTCTTACATGTTGCAGCTTTAGCCCAGTATTACCAGCAGAGAAGTAGGCTTTAAAGGCCAGAGCCTTTCCTTGACTAATGTGTGAGATATCTGAGAATCTTAATTGTCTTTCAGTTTTTGACTTCGTCATGCTGGTGCTAAGTAATTTCATTTCTTTTTTGATATGAGCTCCGTTGAAATGCGGGTAGTTACTTTACCGAGAGACAAGCAAAGCTGATAATCACTGTTTTTAAGTTACAGCCACTGACTTGGGCAAGCAATAAGAAGCCAACGACTCCGCAGGTTTGCACCAAAAAAGTCATGAAGGTAATGAAATGCTCTGCCAGCATAGCAAAGACATAAAAAGGTTACAGATGTTCTGCAGAGCCTGTGCCCAATTTCAGTAAGAACTTTCCTCCTGCCGAAGCTGTAGAGTTTGTTGGAGGACTAAAGTTGAGTTTAAAGAACTTTATTTTCGTATATCGGGAATTCAACGCTCTTACAAGTTGACGGAAGACATATATCTCACCTGTCAAGATTCTTTTTCTAGAGCTATGGAACAAAAATTCTTATTAAACATCCCTTTCATAATCATGGATTTGACGTAGCAAATTATTAAACGCTATGTATTGTTGAGGTAAGATCTTTCTCAAATTAAGTGTGATACAATTTTATAAAATAAACATTAAAGTAATTAAGAATAACTGTAGTTAAAGGCATGCCAAAAAGGAAATAATGATAAGAAACTAATTACTGAAGTATAAAGAATGCAAAACTATTGGGAAATAATTATATATACAGTAATATTATGTACAAATGGAGAACTAAATATCATCTCCACAGATGATACAGATGTACGGATAGTTGACAGGATGGATATTAACATCTGGAGCACACAAGGTAGCTGGGTAAAACCTATTATAGAGGTTTTTAAATGACTCAAAGGTACACGATTTAAGATGTGGCTGGAGCGAGTAACATTGGTAGAATTAGAGAGAGAGAGAGAGAGAGAGAGAGAGAGGAGAGAGAGAGAGAGAGAGAGAGAGAGAGAGAGAGAGAGAGAGAGAGAGAGAGAGAGAGAGAGAGAGAGAGAGAGAGAGAGAGAGAGAGAGAGAGAGAGAGAGAGAGAAGAGAGAGAGAGAGAGAGAGAGAGAGAGAGAGAGAGAGAGACAGCTCATAAATTAACAAATACCTAATATTCCATTTTTCCAAATTGCATAAATGTGATACTTAAACTCTTTGGCAAAGTATAAAAGATACACGATTCCGAAAAGCTCTCTTCCAATTCTAATCTTCAAGAAGTCAACTTCACTTTGAATCTATGTGATGGGAACAGTGTGAACTCAGTGTAAATTCACGTTAGGTCTAGTAGAGCAATAACAGACAACTCCCAGAAAGTTCAGAAAGTGTATTATGTATATTTGCAATTGAAAATATTTTGAGCCGTCTTTCAACAAACCGAAACAAACATATTGAAACACTTTCCGTGTAAAGGACAATTTAAAATGTTAACGTCTCATCCTTAGAGCATACTAAATTAACTAACATGATTGATATTTATTATTCGATTTTGGATTATGGTGCTTCATCAGATGTTTCACCTGATCGCGATCTAAACAATTAAATTGATAAATCATATAATCCGATATTCTCACTCAATTCTTAACTGGATACGGCAAATTTTCAGCTTACTTATTTTGATTCAAAATGCATTCCACCTCTGATTGTATTTGTAGAAATCACCTGCAAGAAGTCCCTCACATTTTATTTGATTACCCCTTTTCTGTTTTGAAAGATATGAACTTGAACTATTGTTTCAATCCTTAGGTTACACTTTTTCAAAACCACTTAAGCATATTTTTATGAATTACAAAACTTATCAATATTTCATGGCTTTCTTGAACAAAATATTTCTTAAGCTAAAGAATTAATATTGATGTTTATTGTTTGTCAACTTGATATTGTATTTTATTATGCTTTGTAATTTTATTATATTCATTTTATAATTTTTAAACTATATTCCTAATATATATTTTGGTAAAATGGGAATCACAAAATTGGATAGTAAATAAATAATAAATAACTTCATTTATCAATTTAATTATTTACATTGCGATTTTTTGTTGTAATTTACGTCCAACGTTAAGTCATATCGGACGATGAATGAAATGGTGAAATGATGCTTCAATGAGTCCGGGGTCCATGGAGCTTAGAGTTACACGACATTCGTCTTTGAGGACAAGGTAAAACCCAGGAAAAAGCTTTATCCAGGTAACTCGCCCTGACCGAGATTCGAACTCGGGACGTCTTGAACGTGAGGCAGACACGCTACCATCTACGCCACCGAGGCGGGCTTAGATTGCAATTAGGTTTTAGTTGGAAAGACCAAACATAATTTAGAAACCAGAATGAAAGAAAATATTAAAAACTTTAAGTAAAGACAGATTGATAAATCGTTCGTAGCAGATCATTTTTGGTGATTTAGCAGAAGTTAAATTATCAAAACAATTAAAGAGTCCGATAGATTTAATGGCGTGGAAGGAAAATATTTATTTTAAAAATATAAATCGCGTAATGAAATTTGAAATACTGACAATCGATTCTTTCTTTAAATTTATTTAATTTCCAGAGTTTGGTAGTGCTGGCAGGAATGCAGTGACCTCTAGTGATCGAACGTTGACAACAACGAGATTGACTGTGTAAACAAGTGTTTTTGAAATCGCGATCTCACAATTTCTTGACATTTCCATCAATTTCTTTAAAGAAACTGAAAATTTTATTTCAAATAATTATAATTTTGTAGTATTTATTGCTTCAGTCTTACTAGCTTCAGTTTTTATGTAACATTGCATTTATTTTGAAAGCGACAAACATGTTAATTGCGTTTTTTTATAAATGAATGTGTTTAAAATATCATTATTATTTATCTTCTGCAGGAAGTAACCTAAGGCTTTGCTGTTAATGTACGAATAATAACAATTAAAAATCAGGTACATCAATTATTCGAACTCAGGTTGGTCTACTTACGAGATACATGTGTTTTACTGGTCGGCTACCATTCATGCGGCCAAGCCACAAAGCATCTATCTATCGCATAGATTTGAAATGAAGGCAGAGTGGTATCAAAGTGTATATTGGAATAAAATTATTAGTTCTTTCACAGTTGCCATGTGTAGACCATGGTATTACAAATGACATTTGTTTGTGGCTATGGAACTCAATGTTTCACTGTGACTCTACCTGTCAAAAGTGTATATTGTGAACGCAGCGTCATCGAAAGCTTCCGATGATATCCGAATAGAACTTTGTTTCGGTAGTTGCTCAGCTTTTTGTCTAAGGCTGTATATATACGGAGAAATTTTGACGTCGGAACATTGAGTGAATTAAAATGTAAATGTGTTGATGACTATGGATAAATGAATTGTTTATTTCAGAAACCACCTAAGGGACAAAATATAAAAAAATGTGTTTTTGGTGGTACTGTACAATTTAAAGGTAAATAACCTATGTTTCATATCAGCAATGCTATTTCAGTCTTGAAAATAATCCGTTTATTTCAGAAAGAACCCAAGCGCTGTCGCTTAGGTTCTTTCTGCGGTAAACTTTACTTGTGACAGTTGGCGGCCTTGATGACATCACATGCTTTGTGACTCACTGTGACAATAACTTACAACTACCCTGTACGTGGCCACTCATTTTCCCCATGTGACAGAGACTTTGGAAGCATAAAGCGTCTCGTGAGAAAGATGGACAAGATTTATACTCCTGATGAATATGCAGAGCTCATGCTAAAAGCTAGTAAATCTGGCCGTTTGCTGTATATCACCTTACATCAGACGATGTGCTCAGTTTCAAAAAGTGGTGGCCCAAATCATATCAGAAAATGCCAAATTCGGACGGAACATCAGGCAGGAAAGTACCCAAAGAAAAGAAACAGCCACTCAAAGTGTCCAAGTACAAGCAGTTTCTCTACAACAAGGATACTCCGGAAAAAGTGGTAGCAAGCGAACTCATTGGAGGAAAAACATCTGCCTTCAGATTGCTAAAAACTGCCAGCCCTCCGGAACTACCAACAGAGAAAGCTTATCCTTTGGGGTAGGTATGTTTACTTTTATTTTACCAAGGTTACTATAAACGTTTATATTTGACTTTTAGCTGAACATTGTTGTAGGCTATAACAAATTTCAAAATCTATCGCGTTTTGCACAGTGAGATTTTTGGTTTCAGGCTCCAATCGACAACAAAAAGATAGACGATATAAGAAAGTTGATGGAATACACTGTTGGATATAAAGCCTTCTATGACACTATCAACCAATAATCAACAACTGACAAGGAGTTGCCAGAACACTTGCCAGAAGCTGAATAAGTGAATAACGCCAGATCTTTGTATATAGTCATACTGTAGCGTGTAGTCTACTTGTGTTTTTCGATTTAGGCCTAATAAAACACTCTTTTTTATACTTCAGTTTGTCTGTTACTTACCTTTGATACCAAAACAGGTAAAAAGTAATGGTTCGACGTTTTTAAGCGCAGAGGTTCTACTCCAATTAGTCTTGGACCCGTAGGACCAAGGAGCCGGGCGTCCTTCTACCCGGGAGCGATGAATAACTCCGGGGTTCTTTCCATAGGGCAATATATGATTTCTTAAAAAGCCCCTCCCCCCGCTGAGCACAACGTCAAGATGGGATGGAAGTGGATACGCCACTTACGCGTGTCAACCCCACAGGAAAGACTACCGAAAACCAAGGTGGGGCCGCCTGGTGATCTAGCCCACCTTCTACTAGCTCTGCATGCCATGCCATGTGGTGCTGGCTGGCTGTATATAGCCAGAAGATTTTTGCTGCGTGCCCACCCGTTAAGGGTTTTACCGAAGGTAAGGTAGATTTCGGAACATTGTAGGGTGAAATGTGGGTTTTTGGGTTGGTGTTATTTATGAGGTTACAAGATGTACCTGGGGGTTGAAGGACAGGATGCAAAACCTTGCACCCTGGTGTTTTTATTTGTTTTTACTTTGGGGAATAATTTTGATGCTAAGCAGCTTGGAAGGATTATGTGGAGCTCAGCTTTGCTGCTGTTCGGATTAGCTCCTGGGTTATCTCGGATGCCCGCAAGCCATGCGGGGTAAACGGTGCTGTCTAGAACGACGTCTAGTGGGGTCATAATCTCCCAAGGATCTGACAAGGGCGCTTCTGTGGTTGGGTAAACATGCGTATAATTTTGATGCCCGGCGCCTAATTTCATCCTCCACGTATGGAAGACTCGAGGCCTCGTGAAGCAACTTGGTTGGAACTAGCTCTGCAGGCTAGTACGCGGGACTTATGAGGGAACTCTCTACCCCCTCCGGGCGGCCGTAGCCTGGCCGGAGGTACCCAATTCCCCGTGGATGTCGGGAACACACCCCCCTCGAGTCCAAACCAATCCGAACAACTCCCGGACGGGAGGGGCTCGGCAATTCGGCCCGAGGTTCCTGTAGTAGCGTCAGAGGTACCACGAGTGCTAAGGGTCCGTAGCGCCCACACCACGGCAGCTGAAGGGGACAGATCCCCTCCCCTACGGGAATGTTTCGACTTAATTTCTCAAATAATTTTAAAAAATCACTGTGGATACACTTATTTATTGCAAAAACCACCTAAGTGCAATTTTTTCAAAAATTTATGACTCAAAAACATAAAGGAAAAAAATATAAAAAATAGATTATTACAATAGCATGTTTTTGATTTGGTAAAAACATCTTTGAAGGAGACTAGACTTATACTTCAGCTGCAAAACTGTTTTTTTTTTCGAAAGTTGAAAAAGCGCATTTAGGTGGTTTCTGAAATAAACGATTCAAATACCTTTAAGACAAAGACTAAGGAGTTGGAGATGGCAACAAGTCAAATAGCGCCGGAAATAGGTAAAGCTTGTTGTAAACACAGAAATCGCTCAGGCAGAACAAAACTGCTAATGCAAGTGTCCCTTTAACATAATGGTCATGCGTGTTTTATAGTTTTCAGTATTTGTCTTGTGACTCGAAGCACGAAACATAAAAATTACTTCTCTTTGTTTTGTATGCTGCTTTATGTGCCGCTTTGACTGTGCCACATTATTTCCACCTCATTGCTTTGTTCTTTTCACTATTCTCTTGTCTTCCTTTTGTAGTTATTTATTCATGAACATGTGCTCTTTCATACACATGCAGTGTTCCGTGAATTAATGCGAGAGTATGGGCTATCTGGTTTTTAATGCTATGTACCCGCACTGTGAAATGAGATATTCGTACATTTGATGGAGTAAACATTACCGAGAAGGAAAAAGGCGTAGCGTTTCAAGACATTTTAATTACAGTCAATTGTTTCTCTGGAATTATGACTTCACGGTAATGTGCCGTCAGTAGGTCATGACAGTTCGGCTTGAAAGGCTTAGTAAGACTGTACACACATCCATTGCACATTGTGCTGTCATCATTATATAATAGGAGCACAAAATTGTGAATACAAATAACAATCAGCATAAACAAACCTCATTGACACATTAATTATTGCATTGTTAGCTTTTTAAACTTCGTAAAGAAATCACACTGATGCAAATTGTTATTTCGCAGTAGCCGTGTATATGAGGATATATGAAAGGTGTGCCAGACTGAAAAATTCAATGCCATAGCCGTGATTTGAACCTCGGATCTTCCGGTCTCCGCCCGGCTGCTCTTAACCCTAGCGTGTCAGTTTAACTAATTCGTGTTTATCCTGGTAAAAAACTAGCAGTTCTCATAAACACATGAGAAAACTAATCCTTGTTTCACATAAGCTTGACCCGTATCTCTTAAAGGTCACCTGACCTTATCACCTCTCATTGGCTGCTTGGCTGCTGTTGTGGTGCAGACTGTTGTGCGGTAAAAATTAGTTCGTTATTTAACATGGTGATATGTCTTTATATTTTGGAAGAGAATTGTCGAATTTATATTTTCATAACTGTTTCAATGAAATATATTACGCAACAGAGTTGATTTATCTGAAGTGCATGTTAATTCTTAAACGAAGTAAAGAGGAGGTTCCTTTGCTCTCAAGCACATGGCACGATAGCACGTGCTTTAACGGTAGTGATGACATATTTGTTTATAAGACTTTTATCACTTACCTTGTTTTGAACTGGATTAGTCATATATCTCCATTCGACGGTGTGCTATACCGAATGCGAGAGCTAAATTATTTTATTGATCGTTTATTGCGCGTGTACTTATTATATGTAAAATGGCAGAGTCTACCGCCAGTTTTTCGCTGAAGTAGCGCAAGGGAAAACCTTCAGAAAGCGGCGAAATAATAATTGTGTTGCATGTATTTAATGCACTCATAGAAAAGAATCCGTCTGTGTCGGTGAGAGAAGTCGAACAGCTGTGCTCTAAACTTACAGGTGTTAGATGCGTAGGAACGTCGCGACATGAAACTGAGACAACGTGAAAACTTACCACTCCAGGGGCGATATTGGTGTGTGGTGAAGACGTTACTTAAGGACAATCAAATTATCCAAATGGCAAAATATACTACCTTGACGAGACTTGGGTGAATGAACGACACACGATAAGTATGGCGTGACACGACTTTTAAGACTGAAAGACAAGCATTTTTGCAAGGTAGGTGTTTTGGTTTAAATAATTCCAGTGGAAAAGTCCAAAGGCCTTTCTTTATAAACTTGTTCCAGTTTCATTGCTCATTCATTCAGTTTCAATTTGCTCAGTTTCATTATAAACATCATTATTTTTGCATGCCATCATATTCTTATTTATATCTTCCTAACAATTATAACGACGTTTAAGCAGGTTTAAATATTACTGAAGGTACTCCTATGGACTATGGCGTGAAAGCATTAGCCAATGAGGATGAGGGGGAAGTTAGTTGCACGCGGAGTGATACTTGTCAGCGGGGCAAGGTTATATGAAACAGAAATTAGGGGAAAGTAGCCTAATATGGGGTGGTGCACAATTTGGCGTAACGTTGTATCTCAGCTGCATAGTGCTGCACCTTGCTACAAATGTGATGGACTAAGAGAGTTTTGGGGACTAAGCATCCTGCGTAGGTGCGTAGGCTTCCACGGCCTGTGTTATCGTAGGTATCCTTAGCTTCCGGAGAAGGCCGCGTTGTATGATGGCTAGTTGCCGACGTTTCGCCCACCATTTTGTAGGCTTCTTCAGGGCAACACTGAAGCAGAGGGCAATTTCATCAGAACGAGCCAATCCTTCTCGAGCTAGGACATCTTGTGTAATTACAAGCTCGCCATACAAAGCTCAACTCACTGAAAAGAAGTCAAAGAAGGCCGACAAGACTCCTCCAAAAGCCAGATGGACCTTAGCATTGTAAGCCAAAGTGACAAAGAAGATCAGAAGACGAAGGAAGTGCACTACCGAATCTTCATCCTCCAAAGACAAAGACTCTTTTTACCTCTGGAATCGGAAGAAGAGTGAGGAAACGAGAGTGACGACGACGATGATGATTTTCTTTGTAGTTTACGTTCTCCAACGCTAAGTCATATCGGACGATGAGTGGAATGGATGAAATAATGCTCAAATGAGCCCAGGGTCCATAGAGGATGATGATGATGATGATGATGATGATGATGATGATGATGATGATGATGTTGATAATGCTGAGTGCCTGCATTGTGCAGGCCTTTTCTTGCAAGACCGAGAAGGAGAAACATGGATACGATGCTGCAAATGTTTCAATTGGGCACACACTGTTTGTGCAGGTGATAGTTCCGATACATTCTGTTGTGAAAAGTGTGTGAGAAAAAGAAGTACTTAAAAATACCTGTCTAATAATTAGACACCAAAATAGGATAAGTCGGGATATGAACCTGGGATTTTCACATCGGGTTTCAAAAATCATATTTAATACAGAATTTAAGTAGTATGAACTTTTGTACTTATAATGCTCTACCTTACCACCAGAAAAGTATCCCATATTAGGAACCTCTACCACTCCATATTAAGCACCACCGCATATTAGGAATCACTTTTTTGTATCCTAGAGAATTGCTTTTTATTTCCATAAAAGTGTATTTAAGTTCGAGCATTACATTTTATAAGAGAGGTAAAGAGTTAGAGTATACAACTGTATTATTTATAGACAGTAACCTCTAATATTATTGGTTACACAACAAAAAGAAAAAATGTACTCTATATCAGGCAACCTTCCCCTACCTTAATAGCGACTTACTATGCTGTAAGTACTTTAAGGCCTGGAATTTATAGTTCGCACCACTATTAGATCAACTAATGACAATTAATTGGAGAATTTCTGGAGAATTTAATGTCATGCCGTCACGTTGGCCATAGTAGCTAAATGGTTAAAGGGAGATTGTGCCGCCCATCCTGACAATGTTAAATTCATCACGTTTAGGTGCAATTATAGTGCGATCCATATAAACCTGAACCATTTCAATATGCGATAACATCTGAACCACTAATAAGAATACATGTGCAACTTTGGGAGAATATAACATACAATTGGGAGATTACATTACACTATTTACATATCAGAGAAAATGGAGGGATTGACCTCCACCTGCATCTATGAATCGATAGTTCCATTTTCTTTGATATGACTGTAGACACAAGTTAATATGGGTATCTTCAAGACATTTGTGGAGCAGCTGGATGATATGGAATTGAGAGAAGATTATTTCCAGCAAGATGGAGCAACGTACCTTACATCCAATGACAGCACGGAACTTGTAACCAGTTTCTTTGATAATCGAATAATCTCAAAAGGTCTGTGGCCCTCCTGATCCCCTGACCTAACCCCACCGGATTTTTTCTTGTGAGCGTATCTATAAACAGAGTGTACAAGAATAGACCACGGACAATTGATATTCTCAAGGAATCGATTCGAACCGAAATAAGTAACATTGACGAGGATACTCTTCGTAAATCTTTAGAGAATATGGTGAGACGAGCGCAAAGACGTACAAAATTTAAAGAAAACTTTTTGGTTCCATCCTTAAAATATTTTAGGCTGGGATACAAAGAATGGTTGATACTCTAGCAACTTTTTCTTTTTTAAATGTATTTGTACTGTTTATGGACAGACAAACATTAAGACATGACTCCTTTCCGGCAGCCTAAAAGCCAGTGGTTCTGATGATATCTAGAAATTGAGTGCTTTGTTTACAATACAATTACTCCAATGTCTAACGTACATAATTATCTGGTAGAGGAGTTGAAAGCAAGCAGGAAAAGGGACTGGCTCAGAGAGAATTAAAGAGAATTATTGGTTCAAAAGTCATGTCCTAATGGTTCAGGTTTATATGGATCGCGCTATTTTTCAGAAACTATATAAGGTAGAAGTTTGACATTTTGAGGAGTTTTGTTTTTTAGATATATGTGTATGCAACAGGATAAAAATATTAAGATTTTGCTATGTAGTTGCTGAGAAATGATTTGTTCTCATAGTTCCAAATTGTTTCATTATAATTACTTACAAAACATTTTAATATTAAATTATTACATTATTTCACCAATTTTGAGACTGTTTTATAGAGGATAGCAATGTTTATGTTCTGTAAAAATTGCACTATTCTGGGATTAACAGTTTCAGAGAAAAGTGCATCAATGTCGCTAAAATGTAATGTCTGCAGATGGCCTGTCTGTTTGTCCTTCATCTTCTATGTATTACTGCTTCTTTTACAGCTGTTTTTATTGATTTCTCTGCCAACTATTCGAGAGATACAGTAATTTTCTCACTTAGGTTGAAATCTAGTTGGTGGCTTTGGAAGGGTTAGTACAGAACACAATGTACTACTTATCTGGTACCACTTACCTATACATCCTGTCCATAAACTTAGAGTACATGCAATGTGACAGTAAATGGCAGACAAAATGGCCTTAGAATCTGGAATTCGAAGAAAAGACTGTTATATTCTTATTACAGATATATCTATTACACATGAGTAAAATAAGAAATCCAAAACTTTGTCGAAAGAAGATCCGTGGTTCAAATCGCAGCTATGACATTGAAATTTACAGTCTGATTGTACCTTTCTAAATCTTATTTAATTTATAAAATGACTGTATTTTGATTTAGGGAAGTTTTATAGTGGATCCTCTCCTTTACACCTTATAACTGCAATTTTGTACACTCACAAGTATTCCAATTAATGAACGAAAAAAATAGCGAATTCACGTCAAATTATACTTCTTGTAATTCGAAAATACTTTGCAGTCATTAACAGTAATCCTTATGCATTTTAACTTGATTTCTAATGCTACTGAATTTAATAAGCAAAATATAACGCATGAAAGGTTAAATTCTTAGCTATTTCTTGTTGTGTTGGTGGTTGTAACTTAATCCTAGCGAAATGTTTCCATCATTATCATACGTCTTGATCTTCTGAAGTAAGAGTTCATGTACCCAAAGGTATCTAATTTAAAGTAACGAAGAACAGGAAACACTGATGCATGTTTCAACCAGAATAAACTGCTTCTTGGAGAGGTATGCACCCTGTTAGAATGCTCAGTAATTTGCGTTTTCAAGACACAGTGGCGTACACGGAACTGTCTGCTATATCTGCATCAATAATTCACTCGTTTTGGAAACTAGGCTCTTACTGTTTGTTATTTTGGGTTAAGTTGGCCTTTAATGGCTTCGCAAATAAAACCTGACGCATATGGAAGGTGATATGTCTTATGCTTTTTCCATTCTTATGGGCACAGAATTCGATATTATCCAGCTGTTCCACAAATGTATTGAAGATACCAATTTAAAATTCACAGTCTACAGTCGTATCAATGAAAATTATCAACTGTCAGTGTTGTCAATTCTCAGAGCTACTGAGATCATTAAAATAAATTTTTGCATCTTACGAGCTTTCAATGGGAAATTATGTCCCACTGAAATGGTTCAGGTTTATATGGATCGCACTGTACTATCCATGAAAATTTACGACAGTTTCTGGAAATTAGTTTGTTCTATGGTGCTATATAGATGTTGAGAGAATAATGCAACACAGACACACACACTAAGACAATGGTGTTACTGGACATAAATATTCCCTTAATAAAACAACATACATGCATTCAAAGTGGATTTGATTTTAGTAATAATTAAATAATTCTAAAACTCATGGTATCATGTTTTACGTAAAAATATACCTGAGTCTAAGAAATAACACACTCATATGCATTGATGAAGCAGACACTTATCAGTAGTAAAATGTGCCATTGTACAGAATGTAACCCCTTGTTTAACAAATTATTAACAGTAATCAAACCAAAGCTTTGATTTATTCAGGAGAAGTTAGGATCTTGAGAGGAATATAATGCCTGTCCCAGTAATGATATAAAGATCACGAGCAATAAATGCAATAACACCATTTTAATCTATTTAATTGTCCAAAATGCTTCAATTTACTGCTTGTATTTCTCTTGGTCTGTTGGGAGTGTAATGCTACAGTGGAGCTAATTTAGAGTATCTATACGGAAAACAAATGACGTTCACAAACAAATTAACAGATGCTAGGGAAATGGTAAAACAGACAAATCTAGGTTGGTAATTTTAATGTGTGATAAGCAGTCATGATTGGTTGAAACTTGTCATTTCGTAGTTTTTTCCTGCCTAAAAGCAGTGTGACATGGTAACAGTTGGATAGTCACCAATGCATACTACAGTTTAATTTCTATTGTACGGTGAAATTCTGTACCTCGAGACTGCCACGATTAGCTTATAAAACGCATCGTTTTTCACAACTGTCTCCCAGTAAGTTGCAATGAATCATTAAAAAATTGCCCACGTTTATCGATCAATGTCTTTAAGATTCTTAGACTAGTGGTTGCAGTGATAGTTGTCAGTAACGGTATCCGTGAATAACGTGTGAAAACACTTAAAACAAACAGATAATCAATCGGCTGAGCGTTTCAGAGGAAAGTTCTCTCCACGCCACTGACCGGTCTCCATCCATAATGAATCAGAAAAACAGAGCCGGACAATTGTCCTAGCAGAGATGAAAAGAAATGAGGGCAACTTACGTGCCGCGTCAAGTGTGTGGAAATGCTTTCCTGTTCCAGATTTCCTGGAATCCTCGTCCTTCTCGGACACTTCGCTATTCCTTTCTCGTCCATCTGTGTAACACGATTGTGGGAAAGCCGCGGCCTACCGTCCCTCGTCCTCTGGGGGGATCGTAAGACTGCTTAAATAATTAGCCTATTCCATACAACTTGCCGTTTTACCTGACTTGCATAACGTTGGAGTGTTTCTTTTGCAAGCCTCAACAAGTACTCAGATCTCCGGTGTATTCACTTTATGAAATATTGTCTCGTTACGAAATTAAAGTGAGGGAGGAGTGAAGGAATGAGATTAGTTATTTAGACCTTAAAATTGCTGCCACAGATGTTCTTATGCAATGTAAGTGGATAAGCGAAGTCGTTCAGGAATAGATTCATGAATGGGAATACAATAGTTCAAATCCTACCTCGGCCATGCACGAGAAAGTTGCAGGATTTGTATGTTACTTACAGTTGAGTGTGCATTTACCTAATCTTGCATTACATACACTCCGTCTTATTCAAATTTATCACCACAGCCGTTTACTACATTTACATTCCTAGAAAGGTTCAAAACTTCATATTAATTAAAATAAAAAACATTCCTTTCCGAATTATTAGTACTCTCCTTTCCAAAAGTAGTCTTTATATACGGATTTGGTTCTAAACTTCAAAATGAAATCATGGTTAACGAATTTTACCTTAGCAAATGTTCATACATAGCTGTCCTGCACCATGGTGTAGTGGGCTAAGGCATCATGCTTAGGTTCCCTGCCACGGAATGCAGCCCGGGATCAAATCCACCCCGTGGGATGCGTATTTTAAGTCCCTGGTATTTGACCGGTACCCACTCAGCACCATGAGGAAATTCAGGAGCTTACGGTAGTTAAACGGCCTGGTCAAGATCCTGGGGGAACCGAGATGGTGACCACATCTTACCTTGTCGATTGGATGATCGCCCACCTCCATCTTGCGTAGGTGGGCGTGAGGCCGGCGGTCTGGTTGGCAGACCTTAGCCCTCTAAGGGCTGTTGCGACCTGGGTTATTATTACATGTGCATAGCTATACAAAATAGCATGTGCTTTGGGAATCTCTAATATCTTTGCAGTATTATGACTTCAAGATAACAATACACCTTTTATCACAAAATTCAATTTTTTTAAAATCAAGAAGTAAACCTATTTTAGTTAGTTTCCATCCTCGTACGTACCTGATACAGGTTTTAAAGAGCATATTCTGTGTGCGGGAATAATAAATAAATCTAACTATTTTGCAACACTATTGAGAGCTATTAGATCAACTGCTATGTAATTACGTATATAAAATAACTGCAGATTTATTGAAATATAAATTAAATTAGTAAAAATATGATCAATTTATTTCCACAATTTTTATATAGCTAATACACACATTTGTGCCACTATTTTACATGGAAAACACCAGCTGAAATGAGAAAATAATGTGTCCCAATTAATCTATATTAGTCTTTCATTATTGTATCGCTACGTAAAAAAAAAATTAAAATTCATTGACTTGATTAACAAAGCTGTAGTAAAACCAGTCATTTGTCTTAGTGATGAGTAGAGCCCGGATTTCTAAGCAAAATGCTTATAGAGGCTTTTTATGCTGAAATACGGCCTTTGCTTGCTTATTTTATAATTTTCAATTAAATTAGCTTATTTTATTCAAATCATATTAATTTAAAAGTAAATTTTCATTCCTAGCCATCATTTTATCTCCAGAGAGTTTAGGTACAAAGTTCCGCTGAAAGAGTTAGGAGCCGATATAAAACCGTGGATCTTCTTGTCTCTAGCGTAAAGAAGGTGCTTGTACTGTCGCCGATTAAAATAATAAATATACCCTGGCGCGACAGCCCTAAGAGGGCCAATGCCTACCAACCCGACTGCCAGCCTCACACCCACTTATGCAAGGTAGAGGTGGGCGATCATCCAACCGATACGGGGAAGAGATGTGGTCAGCATCTCGGCATCCCCCAGCCGGAACGTTGGTTTTCGTAACCAGGGCCGCTTACCTTGTGTAAGCTCCTCACTAACTTCAGGATGCTGAGTGGGCACCGGTCCTATACCTGGGACCTAAAATCCGCAACCCATGGGTGGGATCGAACCCGGGCCGCTTTACTGTCGCTGATTAGAGTTCAAATATTTCATGAAGTCCTTCCACATTTTTCTTTACCTCTTCAGCCAGTTTTAACTCGATCGGGTTCTTGGTTAAAGGCTGTGTCATTCTACACAGAACATTTCAATGAAATAAAACAGTGTTGTACACCTTAGATGCAGAAGGTACAAACAACATCGCCACAGCACAAGAATGTTTTACTAATATTGGCATCCAAGATAAGACAGAGTACATCCATAAGCACTTCTCCAAAATACCTGCTGTTGTAAAACAGCTGAAAATTGGCAGTAACACCTTGGAACATTCACTTTCTTTGACAGATGCAATTTCAGCAACGCTTTTTTCAGAGACTCACGGTATTGTGAAAACTGCCTTTGGGGAATCTCGATAAGGCATTAACGAAAACTTCCGATTACGAGGCACTGTGTAAAATTTCTTCAAAACTTTCTGGTACAGACACGTATATGGAAGAGAAATTCATTCATAAACAACTGTTCTGCTTTTCACATCTTCCAGTAACGTCATGTGACAGTACAAACATTCTTAATTACAAAACACATTAGCATCCCTCAAGAAAATCTCAAGATAACTCTCTCGTGTACTCCAACAAGCTTGAGGAAGGTAAAAAGTCTACCAATAAATACGTTTATGATTAAATGTTTATTTTTATTCGCTTATATTAGTTGCTTATTTGTTTCTTTTTCGTACTTATTTGCTTGCTTATTTCACCATTTGATTGTGCTTACAAATCCGAGCTCTAGTGATGAGTCACACCGAATAATTATTACTTATTTCCAGAAAAATGATCAATTATAAATGTATGTTTACTAATTATTAATCCAATATCATTTTGTTTTCGTTTAAAAATCATAATCCTTTTTCCTTAGCTGAAGTTTTAAAATTGTTAAAAATCAATACGTTATTTAAAACTGCAGATAAACTTAACTTTGACTTTTGAATTCAGTACTATGTTCCAAAATATTAGTAATGAACTACTGATTTTAAATTTAGATTCGGAGGATTCTACAGACTTCTTTAATTATTATGAGCAAGTCAGGATTAAACGAAATATTTTATGGTGCTTTTTAACTCTTGAACATGAATACGAGGGCTGTTCAATAAAGAATGATCAAAATATTTTACGGTCATAATTTCTCGCACTAAAATTCAATCTTATTATTTACTGTTAGCTTAATGTGAAACAAACACGCCGTAGTAGTTTCATTGTTGGTACTCCTGGTTCCCGCCTGTGAGAACCAGGCAAGTTCAGACATGCTCAGTATCGCCTACTGCTGCAATGGAGGTAACACGCGAGTAACAATATGCGGCTTTAAAATTCTGCTTTCGTCTCAACAAATGTTCAGTTGAGGACTATAAAATATTTCAGGAGGCCTATGGAGAGTCTATTATTCCCTACAGCACAGCTCGAAGGTGGTTTAAAATGCCTAAAGAGGAGACAATGAATTTCAAAGGAAAGTGGACCCGGTGCTCCAGTTACTGCTCTTACTGAAGAAAACATCAACACTGCTGCTGCCATTGTGAGAGAGGATCGACGAATTAACTTAAGATCACTTTCTGAAATATTGAGCATTTCATTACGTGCCACTTTTCATTGCGTGCCACTTTTCATTGAAGCAGGCTGGATGCTACACTACGATAATGCGCGGCAACATACTGGCAATGTTGTTGCTGAATATCTTGCAAACATCAACGTGAAGTGCATCCCTCACCCTCTCTATAGTCCGGGTTTAGCACCATGTGACTTTTTTCTATTCCCTAACTTGAAGAAACGTCTTCGTGGGAGGCATTAACCATCATCAGAAGCAGTGGTGAAGGCCTCGGAGGCGATTTTGAAGATTCTCTCAAACAGTTGATTTCCAGCATGTCTTTGAAGACTGGCAGAAACGTTCGGACTGATGAATCGCATTCGGGGGAAACTATTTTGAGAAGGACCATCAAAATTGTGAGGATGAGTAAAGGTACGTTGTCAAAAAAATTGTGACCATTCTTTATTGACTGCACTCGTATTATGGTAATGCAGCTCATTTTCTGTCGCATACAGACTTTCAAAATCTCAGACTACACGAATCTAGGACTTACAGACCATTAAAGGAAACTTCCTATCCCTTGGTGAGGAATAAACACGATGGCCGCCTCAGTAGCGTAGATGGTATCGTGTCTGCCTCACGTTCAAGAGGTTCCGAGTTCGAATCTCGGTCAGGGTGAAACTTATCCAGGTTTTTCCGGGGGCTTTCCTTATCCTTCAAGACGAATTTTGGGCAACTCTGAGCTCCATGGACCCTGGACTCATTTGAGCATCATTTCACCCAATTCATTCATCGTCCGATATTACTTAACTCTGGAGGACGTAATTTAAAAAAAAATGAACTCCATATCTTCGAAATGTAAGTAAAAATTACAGTTTCTTAAACATTTTTCCAGAGCAAGTTTTTCTTTTCTGCTGAGAGCGTCAAGGAAATACTTGCTGTGGGAAGTTAAAGCTGTTTCAAAAGAGTGATTCTATTGCTATGGAGGTACTGAACGATCGGCAAAACACGCTGCAACCGTTGTAAATGTAGCGGCGTGATTCCTGTTCCAGACAACTGACTTTGTTTCGTGCACTTCCAATTACGCAATAATTTAATGGTGAAGATGGCTGCAGTAGTCGTGGTGGTTTTGTTCAACTGATGGATTTGACGACTGGAGGAATGACTCTTCTCCATCTTCTTGCCGTTGTCGGTAATTAATTTACCGAGGGGCAGTAGTCGGCTTGGTCGGCACAATTACGCTAGACGCACAAACAGCATTAATAAAAATAAATAATTAAAAGAAAATAAAGCTTCCCCCTTGGTCATTAATGAACGGTCGCTTAAGTATACTTTCCTTTATTTTTTAATTTATTTAAGATTAGCCATTTAGTTTTATTGCAGGTGCCACCCAAGTTGGAAAAAAAAGCTCCGCGCGTGTTTCTGCTCTTCTTGGATAATGGAGTTATGGGTTTGGTGCCTAGCGGCGTTGTTATTTCCGTCAGATTAAGTTGTTTTGCTGGAACTTTCGTAAAGGTTAAAGTATTATCCACATATGTGCAAGTTCTTTGGTTTAAACATAGCGATTATTTGGCTGTGTTCGTGGCGAGCTGATTTATCATGCTTTCTGCTCGATTTGTGGGTGAAGCATTACAGCTAAATGTTTCTTTATTGCACGCTTTAAACATAACATCACATCCCTAAAAGGATGTATTTTTGAAAACCAGATGGAACAGCTATAAAAATTTAACATTTCAATTTTGTGAAAAATTATTTTGTAATCATTTGAATGCTCTAGAGCCAGAGGGAGCTATCAGAAGAAAAAGCGGAAAGGCTCGGGATTCCTTAGCCACTCGCGTGGCATGCTCGTATATGGTAAAATGCATCTGGCAACCAATTGAGATCATGCCCAACATTAATAAAGTTATATCATGGAATATCTATTTTGAATTTACGGTTTGAATAGTGAATGGCCAGTGTAATTCACTGAACTAATATAAATTTACGTTACTCTCTTCATTCCACAGAAATCAAGGAGATATAATACGATTACACCATATACATAAGACGATTAAACCAGAAGGTTGCTTCATTTATGCCCGATTTCACCAACAGATGTTAAATCGACATTAACAAATGTAACGTAACAATTGCCACAGCGCCAAAACTAATGTTAAATTTCTTGCATTTCACCAACCTGTTTTCTTAAAATGTTAACAAACCTGTATTAACGACAAGAAACTTGTGAATAACACAGTTATAGAAGGCTATGGATGATTTTCTGAACGTACTCCGATGCGTTTTTGTTTTCATTTTCGTGTGCACAAATGGCGGATGAACAAAATCATAAATAAAGCCGTGAGACAAATTTCTCATCGACGGAGAAAGAATTGTTAATTGAAATGGCGACGAAGTGTAAGGATATCGTGGAAAATAAGAGGGCGGATGCAGTGAATGTAAAAGAGAAAGAAGTCACGGGGAAAATATTGGAAAGGAATTTAATTCAAATGCATGTGTCACTTCTACAAGCACCAAACAACTTGTCAGTATTACGTAAATTTAAAACGAGGTGCGAAGAACAAGGGCCTTAAACGTTTCAAGACAGGAGGTGAACAATGTATTATCCATATAATTCAGTGAATTATAAAATCGCAAAGTTATTAATACCTGAAGCAAAGACGAGATCGGCATATTCCTTTCGATGTATATTCTAACTCATTATTACGTAAATTTAAAACGAGTGCGAAGAAGTACAAGTGACTTGAACGTTTCAAGACGTCATGTGGACAGTGTATTATCCACATAATTCAATGAATTATAAAATCGCAAGGTTACTAATCCTTGAAACTAAGGCGAGATATAGTCATATGCCTTTCAATGCATGTTCTATCTCAGTATTACGTAGATTTAAAACGAGGAGCGAAGAAAGGCAAGTGACTTGAACGTTTCAAGACGGGAGGTGGACAGTGTATTATCCACATAATTCAGTGAATTATATAATCGCAAGGTTATTGATACTTGAAGCTAATGCGAGATCGTCATATTCCTTTCGATGCATGTTTTAACTCAGTATTACATAAATTTAAAACGAGGAGTGAAGAACGTTTCAAGAAGGGAGGTGGACAATGTATTATCCACATAGTTCAGTGAATTATAAAATCGCAAGGTTATTGATACTTGAAGCAAAGGCGAGATCACCATATTCCTTTCGATGTATGTTCTAACCTCTCTTGTACTTCCGCAGTAACCTTCATAGCAACATGTTTCGACAGTCTATACCTCCGTAAAACAGTTTTCTGCGGATAGTTCCTCAAAATCACTTCTCCTCATAGGCCGTACTATATTATGAATGCCATTTAGACGGTCTTAAATATAACAAATAGACATCAACACCTGAGTTCATGCTCGCCATCTTGACTATTTACAATTGCTAAGGACTTAACATTAGAAATTCGGCGTGTTAGTTAACATGAGATTTAACACGAGTGTTACGCTAACACTTGTTGGTGAAATGCAATTTTTGTTTTAACTATTTCTAAACTCGTGTTAAGTCTTAACATTTGTTGGTGAAATCGAGCATTAGACGATTTAGTCGTCCTGGAGTAGCATCAGCTTTAACACCTCTCCTGGGAATTGTTCAGTGATGATGATTGAAACTGTGAAAGACAAAACGTCAATTTGAAAACATCTGTGTAGAATATAACAATTGATAACAAATATAACAATTGATAACCTAAATCTTCACTTACCTTATAATAAATGAAGATAAATCTTATGAATTCTTATAAAGAATAAAACATATTTTTAATACTGCTTTCATTAAGATTTTATAATTAAAATAATTGAAAATTTTGAATATAAAACACTTTTAATAATATTTCTACCCTTAGAAAAGAAAAGACGATAATAATTTTAAAAAACCTTAAATTTTTAAAGAGTTTGGTGTAACTTTAGTTCCTCAAAATAAATGTAGTATTAAAATTTATTGCATTTCTCTATAAAAGACAAAATTCCTAATAATAAAAATCTGGTATTTATCAGTTTAATTGTTTCTATTGTGATAAAGTTTATATTGGAAAGACAAAACGTAATTTATTAACCAGAACGAATGAACACTTTCGTATTATTAGGTATAAACAAACTGATAAATCGGCCATAGGGGATAATTTTTGGTCATTTAACCATGAAATAAATCCAGAACTTAAATTATTAAAGCAATTAAATGATCCGATAGATTTATTCTTTTGGGAAAAGATATTTATTTTAAAAAACAAACATAGCGTAATGAATTTTGGAATACCGGCAGTCGATTCTGTTTTTAAATTTGTTTTATTTTCAAATGAAATGAAATGTGTAGTGTTTAACGTCCGCTTTTACTACATATGGCACCGCAGGCGATGACACTGATGATACATGAGATGAAGATGGAGCACCGGTGGAATGAGATGGCGGGGGAAACCCGCCCCAGCGCCGTGTTGTCCACCACAAATCTCACTTTGCGATCGCCTGGGATGGAACCCGGGCCACTTTTATTTTCAACTTTGGTAGTACTATCAAGAACATATCAACATCTAGTGTTTGTAACTATGGCGACAGCTTTGTTTCCGGCTGAAGATGTGTATAAGTGTACATGAATTCGCAACCTCGGAGAATTTATAAGAATTACCATCATTTCTTGTAAGACAAGTAAAGTTTTAAGTTACAAATTGTTAAATTCGTGTATATTTGTTTGCTTCACTGCTAATAGCTTCATATTTTACGTATCTGTGAAGAAGTTTTATAGTTACACGCTCCAAGCCTAAACTATTGTTCACCTTTACTTGTCTTACAAGGGAACTACCACTGTACTCACACCGCTACGCACCTCAAAATTTGGTAGTACAGTGCTCGTTGGATAAACTATGTGTACCAAAAATCTGCTGCGGAGTAGAACCGCAACGCCCAAAATTGAAGCCTGGAATGTGCCGCATGCATCCACCTGCAAGTATCTGCTGTACATCCCTCGTCAGTTCTAATCCAGATGTGTGGGACAGCGCTCCTTATGCATGCCATGTGTAGATAACTGACCATCACATATAAGCAATCCGTCCCTTACAATTCTCTGTCAGCATGGCTATATGTGTCTACGTAATTTGGACTCATTTTCGTGTACTTCCAGTTAAATTTGGCTCGCAATTTTGGCGAACAGGCCTCACGTATAGCACAAATGATGCCATCCACGAACTGTGAATCTTTAGTTTCTATTCAGCTGCTCAAATAGTGCATGTTTGTGCATACAGAAGTGAAACTCGTCTGATATGACAACGTTGGAGGACGTAAATTAAAGAGAGAGAGAGAGAGAGAGAGAGAGAGAGAGAGAGAGAGAGAGAGAGAGAGAGAGAGAGAGAGAGAGAGAGAGAGAGAGAGAGAGAGAGAGAGAGAGAGAGAGAGAGAGAAAGGAGTGAAACTGTGAGCAGAAGTAGCTTCTATAATTTTTTGTTCGAGGGGAGTAAGTTTTTCTCTTCTTGATCACTTTTATGATGTTACTGGAAAGGACAGGTATTTGTTTCAAGGCTTGTTAATATGGAAGTTTTGAAAATGAGTATCAGAAAATAATGGATATATCATCATCTCTGCTTGAAAATAGTCAACAAAATTTTACGGTTTAACTTAGGGTACTGTCACATTTTTACTGTAGAACATTTTTAATGGCTTATTAACTAATTAGGGTTTCATTTCTTACAATAGTTGTGAATATTGTGGTGTACATTGTTACACAAGGCTACAATAATTAAAATATTCCAAAGCAACGAAAGCTGATTTTTTTTTTTTTTTTTTTTTTTTTTAACGAGACAGCTAGCATTTTGCCATCTAGGTTTGTAGTGAAGAAGAATCTGGCAATGACTTCACAGATCCCTGTCCGAGGGTCTGCAGCTACCTCGGTACTCCAATCTGAGGGAAAATTCTGGTCCTGACCTATGACTAATAAGGCAGGTCTTAGTATTTGTTGATAAATGAGTAGCTTGTTTTTAATGAATCTTAAAAACAAGCTACTCATTTATCAACAAATACTAAGACCTGCCTTAACCTACGCATGTCAAATCTTCAGCATCCTCGCATTTGAACAAGCTCCAGCTCCTGCAAAATCGTTATCTACGGATAGCCACCTTTGCTGAATGGTATATCCCCAATGCCAATATACACAATCACCTCTCCTTTCCGAAACTAACCACCTATATTCTCATCCTCTGCCATATGGTCTACTCTGGTCTACCATCCAGCTTTAACCATCTTATCAGGGGTCTCAGGGAGTATGATATACATCCCGTGACTACCTATACACACTCAAGGCTCTCCCAAGGCCGGCCATAACTACATGAACCACATACCGTTCTATCTCACCTTCAACAATAAACCTAAAAAATATACCGAAAAATAAAGAACCAAGCGTATACCCACCGTCCGTTGATTTATTCCCCACATGATGCCAGTAAGGGACAGTGTCCCGGAATGGCAGTAAGTCGAAGGCCCCTGTTCCATGGAGCAGAGTTCACCGTCAACGACACCTCTGGGCTGCTTGGGAAATTCTTTTCCTTCATACATGCCTCGCTATAGTTATTTGATCAAGGCAAAATTAATGATATAAAGGGACTTTTTAAAAAATAATTATACATTAATGATTAATTGCAACGCATTACAAATGTACACTTTTGTGAATTGTGTATGTGTATGTATATATTAACTGAAATTGGGTACTACCCGGTGGCAGAGTTAAGAATACAGATCAAATTACAAATACTAGATTTACAACAATAACACAATAAACAATACGAACATATTTTAACTTTAGTTACTTAAAACATATCTAACTACTTCTCTATTGACACATTATATACCATTATAATTTAAAAGTTAAACTATAAACCATCTAGATTTTTTCTAAATTTCTTCAGCGACAGGGACAGCTCTGAAAGACTGCTAGAGGCAATTCATTCCATTCTTCAATGGTTCTATTAACAAAAGAAAATTTTCCTACGTCGGTTCTGTATCTTCTACCCTTAATTTTATACCTATGATCGTTTCGTCCATAATAATCCGGATTATCTAACCTTACACTAACGTCCACCCATGCCTTTACACCAGCATTAGCTTTGAATAATGCTACCAACCTATGTTTTTTACGCCTAATTCCTAATTCCTCCCATTTAGCCTCATCTCCTTTTATAGGCCCAAAATACTTGCCTCTTTTTATGAATTTTATTGCCTTCTTCTGTATTTTTTTTCTAATGGATCGATTTGGTTAGCTCTATACGGGTCCCAGCATGCTACTCCATATTCCATAACCGGCCGCACTAAGGCCTTGTAGGCAATTTCCCTGGACCTAGCGCTCCCCTTTATCAATATTCTCATTACGAAATGTAATTGCCTTCCACGCATTCCTAGATGTGGAATTTACTTGTTCGTCCCATTCAGCATTACTTGCCAGGTACAGTCCCAAGTATTGTCTTTGTAATTATATCTATTTTGTTCTCTTTCAGCAATGCTCAATTAAATTCAGTAGCATTTTAAATACCTATTGCTAAAGGCAACCAGGTAACGTGTGATAAGTTTATAACTTCTGTGTATTTTATATAAATAAGGTAAGAATTCACATGTATACGGTCATTTATGACGAAGGAAGCGAAGCTGGCTTTGGGACCTCCGAGAAGGAATAAAATTAAGTGATTGAGTTACTATTCGGAGTAGAGATGAATGTTAGGCAATAATAGAGAGAAACAATAAATGAAGTGAAGCTTTAAAACATACATGTTTGGTGTACTTTATTTTTACCTAACTCTATATTTGTAAGCCAGTGAAAATTAATATTACCAAGCCTGATGGGAGTAAAAGCGCCTCTTTGGTGGGATAAGACCGTTAGAACTCGCAACTTGTTCACTCGCGTAGGTGGGCAAGAGTTACACATTCCGTTGATACGGAAGTCTGCGAACTTAGCACAAAATATTGCTAGAAAGTTCTTAGAATGATGTGAAAGCAAAGCATACGCTACAATAGTGGGATGAAATTCTGGGAAAGAAATTAAATCAGAAATAGGCTAAGAACCTCCTAGGATCATTATTATATACTAATAAAACGTAAATATGTTTTGTGGAGGTTCATTGAAATGTGTGTTATTTTTAATTTACCTACCTAGTACGCAGTAGACAGAGAAGTACTGGAATTCCGATAAGAAAATTTATTTACGAAATTAATATTCTCAAACATTAAAAATAAAAAGGAAAGAAGAGTTTTGGAAAAACACCTGTATACGCTTGAGTGTGTGGATCTGTGTCCGAACGGATAACTCCAAAACAGAATTTCGTTTCAGCATCCTTCTAGAATGTCATTGTACCCCAAAAACTTTTACAATTTGGGTCAAAATAACCCATGTTAAGATTTTTCACGACAAATTAAATTTATATCTAAAATTTCAGGAAATATTCTTTGGGATCCTCTCAATTTTAAATGACTTTTGCGTAAATGATCACCATTAACAGGTAGAAAAATCTCCTTAGATCATGTGGAATACATTTGTTGTATAGCTAATCATTTCCGAGACATCCTTTGTTAATAAATTTCATGTTATAATACTTATACTTTTTCTCCAATGTGAAGTCGCTATTTGTCCTTTTATTTCATGACCTGGCCATGCAATTAAAAGTTAATAGAATAGAAAGTAAAAAGTAGTTTAACTACCAGATATACTAACATAGAACATAGATTAGAAACTTTTTCTCCTTGCATGGGTACTAAACACTTCAAATTAAGGGATTATTAATTATGCATTAATATGAATTGAAAGTTTTCTATACCTTTAATGTTAATATTAAAGTAATTATTAAATTACTTATTTTTGTAGCAGTGAGCTCTTTCAGAAAGTTCTATGCTTTACATTTTTGTTCCTTCATTTAACCCCTACAATTGTGTATCTCTGGGTGACATTGAAAGCAAATGTTTGCAAAGGAAATCCCCAAGCCTTAACTATGCATAAAATTAACATTCATTAAGAGACTTCCACCATTTTTGAGAGAGAATTGCAGAGTTTAATAGGAAATTTCCGTAATACATGCCAGAAATGCTTGAACAACAGGGGCAGTTCCAAGATCTCCTTCTTTGATTACGTGAGGAACATTTTTTTAAAAATACTTTTATGCCATGAATTAAAAAAAATTGCATTATAAACTGTGTTATATCTGGAAATTAATTGTTCTTTCACACTAGCCGTGAGTAGGACGCACTATGAAAGGGTAGAGCCAGAATGAAAACTTCAATGCCATAGCTGGGATTTGAACCAAGGATCTTCTGGTTTCCGTCCAGTCGCTCTAACCATTTGAGCTACAATGGCCAACGTGCAGACATGATATTAAATTCTCCAACTGACTCGTGTTTCTCCCAGTAAACCACTAGGAGTTCTCATAAACACATGAGACAACTACCTTAATGGCTACTTACTATGCTGTAAGTACTTTAAGGGCATAGAATTTTTCATTCTGGCTCTACCCTTTCATAGTGCGTCTTACACATGACTAGTGTGAAAGAACAATTAATTTCCATTAATTGTACCTAATAGTGGTCCGAATTATAAAGCCCGGGCCTTAAAGTACTTACAGCATAGTAAGTCGCCATTAAGGTAGTTGTCTCATGTGTTTATGAGAACTCATAGTGGTTTACCGGGAGAAACACAAGTCAGTTGGAGAATTTAATGTCATGTTGGCACGTTGGCCATAGTAGCTCAAATGGTTAGAGCAGCTGGACGGAAACCAGAAGATCCGTGGTTCAAATCCCAGCAATGGCATTGAATTTTTCATTCTGGCTCTACCCTTTCATGTGTTATATTTACTATGAACTTCCCCTCTTCCACACCGCCGAATCAGTATCCAACCTCGCCGGTCAGCCGCAACCGCAAAGTTACAAGTAAGACAAATAATAATAGGTGCGGAGTTAACAAAACAAGTGTATAATATAATTTTATGACAGCAAATTCAGAAGCTAAACTGCTGCTATGATTTTGTAAGTTTGTAATGTTTAAAGATATTGCATAAAGGTTTAACTTTCAAAGGCGTAAGGGCTTAAAATCTGCGAAAAGTAGTTATTGAAGAATTAGGATAACATTGAATATTGGATCAGATAGCCGACATTCGCTGTTGCCAACTTCCAATCTAACTTCTGATTGTAGGTCTTGATGTGGAATTAGGATTGGAATGATTTGCTCAGATAAGAGAAAATACTGTGGAACTCTCACATATTGGCCCCTCACCAACTAATCTTTTAAATCAACGATGAAGGTCTTTTTGTATATTGCATGTTTTCCAAGTGGATGATTTAAAAGTTTGTTTTGCTTAAGTTGGGACTAAGGTATGACCTATTTGAAATAGGTAAACATGATAATAAATTTAAAATCAGGTTTAATGGATTTTAAACGTAAAAGTTTGGGATTACGTTACACACATTCCAGGATTTTATAAAGTGGATTGAATGTAACAAGTAGCCGTATTAGAGATTTAAGTCCAATAAGCAAGAAAATTAATTGCTCATGATGAAGGTGATATAATACGTTGATATGTCGCAAGTCGCACGTGTACACATGTTGTGCAGACCCCACACTTCATCCAGTAAATCATGAAAACTTCGCTAGAGGGCACACTAATTTGTTATCGTAAACAAATGAAGTCCGCCACACACTAAGCTCACTCGCCCGCTCTCTTTTTGTTGAGGCTCTCCACAATGGAACAGGGAGGGACGCCAATTTGCCATCTACCGGCCTGGAGTGTAATTATTTACTCGTAAAAATCTTAAACTTTTATGAGGAGTGTTTATTTAAGAAAAAAAAGGTCATGTAATTATCCTAGGGCTCCTAAAGAACACCCCTTGCTTCTCTCCGCCTTTGTCATCTAGTACAAAGTTCCCCACTGCCCTCTAGAAAATCATTTTTATCTTAACCAAGCGTGGCAAGTGCTTACGTGACGAAAATATTATATAGCTCGAAGAATGGATCTAGAACATAGCGCACTTCACGCTTCACTAATATTGCAGGAATATTAGTTATTCGAAGATGAGACAAGGCACTGGTTTGTAGTTAGATGTTCTGTATGAGATGTCAAATTCTACACATTCAGAAGAACGACGTTCGCCTTCACAAGGACAGGTGGTCAAAGTTCTCAGCAAGATTTACGAAAAGTTTTGTTAAAAGAGAAGGAATAAGTGGTTTTTAATAGCCCTTGCCTGGGAGATTTCTTTAGGCTATGTGTGGTGATACAAGCATATTAATTTTGTCCCCTACCTCTCCATTTCTGGGCTTTGACGTAGCTGCTTTTACCGGTTTCACAACATATGTGTGTTTTAGTTTTTTATTAGATGTGGTATAATTTGTTTGGAGCACTTTTAGGTCTTTATTCTTTCTTCCTGATGTAATTTTTCTGCTGTATCGCATATCTGTGATAGTAGCACTGTTGCATTTTACCCAATGTTTTGCAGAGGAAATACCATTGATGTCTTCCTACATTTGGGAAAACATTCGTATTGCAGAGAGAGAGAGAGAGAGAGAGAGAGAGAGAGAGAGAGAGAGAGAGAGAGAGAGAGAGAGAGAGAGAGAGAGAGAGAGAGAGAGAGAGAGAGAGAGAGAGAGAGAGAGAGAGAGAGAGAGAGAGACAGATGGTGATAAAGAGAGTAGAAAAAAGAAAGAATGCCAAAAATGAAATAAGTAGGATAAATACTTAAAAAGTAAATTTAAAGTAAAGAGGAACGAAGGAGGCTCCCATAAACTGAGCAGAGAACAGGAGGCGATGGGCGCAATGGAGAAAAAGACAAAAAAAGGTAAAACAAAATTCATGTCGGACAATATTTTATTTGTTCTGGATCCATTTTTAAAATTAATTCGCGATGGTTAGGAAGCACTGATTTTGTCACATGAAGTCTCTGTAGCGTGTGAAGAAAGGTTTACTTATTTTTGTTATATGTGCCGCTATTAAATACAAGTTTAAGGACATTTCAATAGCATTAGCAATTTGTTTTACATAAATTGGTATTTATTGGTGACAAATAGGAAATTTAAGCTATTAGCACATGGATGCATACTTTATCCATTTTAAGCTAAAACTTCAGGAGGTGTGGGCCAGCTGTAGGAAAATTTGGAACGTCTGAATGGAGAAGGGAAGCATGAATGTGTCTGCTTGTAGTGTGAGCAGTCTTGCAATACAAGAAAGGCTACGTGTGACTGTACTACAGAAAGAGTACTAAAAAGTAAGCTTAGTTTTTGAGTCATTGAAAGTCACACATCACCACTGACAGAGCCCCAGTTCCAGTACATGGTCATCTTTCCTTCTGCTAGTGACCTCTGGGGCAGAGAGGTGAGAAGAGATCATATGGTTGCCGAAGAGGGACCAAATTCGGTTGATGACGAGCACTTGCCTGCCCATCTCTAACGTTTTCAGTTTGAAGAAAACCGTCAGCACTGGAGCCCTTCCTACGGTCCTCTACTTCCTCGCAGAGTTGTCTTGGAAAAGAGAATGGTGCTGAGTAACAAACTTTCCCGCTCAGCCACAGCTCACAAGATGCCGTCATCTGCTCCTACAACAGGTGACAGTGAAGAAAGCTGTGATTAAAGTGAGTGGTTGCCTGAGATTGAACTCGGGACTTCAATGAAGTCATACTAGCTACTTAGCATCATTTGCTTAGTGGAAGAATGCAAAATTTGCTATTAAAAAGTTGCATCTCTAAAGTAGCCGCCCCTCGTAGCCATGGTCGTTAGAACGTATGTCTCTAGCGTTTCACCGCGTAGAGGGTCGCGGGTTCGAGTCCCACCGTGGGCAGGGGTGTTTATGTGTATAGTGTATGTGTGTGAAACTACAGAAAACAGAGAGGTAATTAAACGAAAACAATAAAAAACGGTTAAATAAGGAAAATAAAAATATATATACATAGATATATTATGTAAAAAAAGTTCTGAGGTATTTCGCATAAAAGTAATACGAGAAAGCTGAGGAAAATTTTAAGCATTTTATTGTATCTTTTCAAAACCTACATAAAACAAATTTTTGATATTATTAGATCAAACATTATATTTTAATATATTACTACAAGGAGGACAAACAACTTCATTTTTTTCTTTATTTAGTCTTTTGTCTTGAGAAATTAATCTCAGTAACCCAGATACTTATTTTAATTTGAAATGTTAATTTCAGGGAAACGTTGCATGCGTGTATATATTTATTTTCAAATGAAGTTTGCGCATATTGAATCAGATTTCACAAGTCTGCAAAATAACAACTAAACCACCCCTAACAGGTAGTAAACATGAGATCTAAAAAATAATAAATATGGCGAATAGAGGTGTCGAGATATAATACTTTCTAAGCTTATCACCAAACAAAATAATACTCAATCATAATGCCTATCACAGTATAAAAACATAAGCACAACGCCAAGAGTCACTGACAGGCAGGTCGACAATTTGTGGTGATAATTCTCTCCAAATGCCAACGGAACATACAAAGATGGGGATGGATGCCAATACGTAAGCTCAGTAATAGTCCAACTTCATTTCCTTTCGTTTTGGGTTTAAAGCTTACAGTTCTAAGCCTGCTGATCACTATCAACAGCTGGTTTCATAAGGCAAATGCCTGGCATAAATGAAATACTTGCAATTGGTAAAACAGATACAGAGATAGAATTCAAAAGTTGAACAATAAATACGCACCAGAAACAATTCACATCTGAAAAAAGTCATGTAGGAATCCCTGAAGCAAGTCCAGCTCATCATCATGAGAAATCTGCTTGTTTGTTTCCATTAAGGGTCAAACACGGGTAAAATGTAGTCAAACTTGGCATACTCTCCAGTAAAGATGAGATCACCAGGATCAATTGATAGGCAAACGCCTGCCAAAAGTGTGAAAACACAGACCATTTGCTACAATACGTGTGGAGCACTTTAATGTCGCGATTGGCTCGTGTGATAAATTACGTGGGAGTTGCGGACCTTCCAGGAAAACCAGGAAGTGATACTGAAGGTACATCTCATTACAGAACATTTGAGTTCAAATAGGCCCTGAGATATCAAACTAAGATTACATACATCGTTTGGCTTTAGACTCAAATATGTACTGTGACGGTACATTTGAGAATTCAACGGGTGACGTCTTAGGTAAGAGAGCTTTAGGTGGCCGGTGCATACCTTCTTGAAATGAAACAATGTAACCACCATTTTGAGATGTTCTTTCTCAAGTTTGATTATTTTGGCACAGAAGCTCTAAATTGAAGATGCTCCAGGGTCTTCACCCTTAACTTCGAGAATTCTCCTGTAAAAATCATATTCCACATATTGTTATCGTCATTATGACATAAATGATTAAATGTAATTAGGATGAGTATATTCAGATACTAAGAGGGAAAGGAATGACTGCTTCATATTACAGCCTCCATCCCAAACCACTTGGTAAAATGTTGAATATATAGTAAAATATTGGATATTTTTTATTTTCTAAAAAAAAACCTGACGATTTTTACTAAAACACCATATACTGAGTGTATCTACATGACAAACAGTATGTTTACCTTTTAAGTCTTAGATCAGCATATGGAAACCTCTTGATTTAGAACAAGAGATGAGACAGTTGTTATTACGTCAAGTGCCAGAGCAATGTTAACTTAATTTATTTATGATTAATTTTGATAAGTTTAAAGTGATGAGAGTTTTGTTTTGAATTGGTATGAGTTATTGGTGGCCATGACCAAATAAAGTAGGTCACAAACAGGTGAAGATGAATGTCATTATCCAATCTACATAAATGGTAAATATGATAAATTAAATAGAAAGATAAGTGTATAAAAGAAAATTGTTTTTTTGACTTTATATTTGGAAAATCAGAAAATTATGTAATTCAAAATTAATTTATTGGCCACAGAAAAAATGATGTACACTATAATACTGGGCGACAGTGAACATGTTTCAGGCTTAAAAATAGTGAATTTACATATATTTCCATCTGCTGAATTAAAAACTCACCATAAAATGATAGATTAGCTCTTGTTTTGAAGATAAAGTGACATTTCATTTTTAGAGTGAAGATTATAAATTTGGGGGAGTTTTTTGGGAGTTGGCACACCTGTCAAATAACAAAACACAATCAGGGAGAAATTTTGGAAATTAAGTAATGGAAAAGTTAAGAAAGGCATTTTTGTCAGACAACAACTTGTAAAGGATCCTGCATTTGACCAAATTTTGGAGGGGAAGGAAAAGGAAGCTTAGGAAGTCTTCAAGGGTGTTGTTCATGGATTTTTAGGCAACAAAAGAGATCACAACTACAAGCATTTGCTGACAGTGCTCCTGCAAAAATACCGTAACCTTGGATTCAACATGTCCCTTCAGATCCATTTTCTCCACTCCCACCTAGACTTTTTCCCTCCTAGTTGTGGAGCTGTTAGTGATGAACATGGGGAGATATTCCACCAGGACATTTCTGTTATGGAACAAAGATATCAGGGTCGTTGGAATTCTTGCAGATTACTGTTGGTCTTTGTATAGGGATTCTACGGAACTCCATCACAAGAGGCAAGCTAAAAGACGACGAAGTCAATAGACCACCACATGATTCTCTTCAGACACGACTATCTGCGAAGTATTCTTCCAGCAATTTAGAACTCTTAGCAGGTAATTACCAGTTAAAAATCAAATACACTTTCATTGTTGTTAGCATGCATGTAATTAAAATGTATCCTTTTCTCTCAATCTGTTAATATGTAGTACTTCCACCTTGTGTATATCATAGAAACTAGAGCTAATAAAATTTTTACATTGTTATATTTGTTTTTCTCAACCCAAAGTAGTAGAATTTGCCTCATGAAGTGCTCGAAACATTCAGAAATTATGTTTTTGTTGCCCAGTGTAATTAGTTGCCATAGAGGGCAGCGTCTTCTGTGTCCTGATCGAAAAGCAAGCAGACGCGGGTGCTAGCAGTTGCATGTTAACACAAAAACTAGGTCTTAAACCTGAGATTTAGAACAGTTATAATTATTTTTCATCGTGAGTAGAATCTTGGATATGATTCCAGGAAGAAAGTAAATGTAAACTAATGTTTGAAAAGCGAAGAAATCGCGTGTGTGTATAGACAAGAGAAATGTCAGAAAATGACTGTATTAAGATTGTAATAATTAGAAACGTATGAGAATATATGTTTGATCATCGCAGAAGATGTTCGTTTGGGAGTTGCAGCAAGTAATATTAAGAAATACTTCTTCGCATCGAGAACGAGAATAAGAAAATGTCGCCGCAACGTGATGCAGTACATCGCCTATGGAACATTTCTGTTACCGAGATGGATAAAAAAAAAAGAAGAAATGTAGGCTCTTTCATCTCAAAGACCTTTTTTAGAGTACACAATTTCCAGAAGAAACGATATAATGGCTCAGCTGACAAACATTTGCCTATCGATTTGTTTTCCTTTCTTTTGTACGTTCAGTGAAATTTCAAAGGACGGTATTTGTGTAAATTATAGTCTATTAAGTTTCTTGGCTAAAACGAGTTAAGGGGCTGAGGTTTGGACTTTTGTCAAGTTTTACATAAAAGACTAGGGAAACCTGACGGGTACTCTAAAACTGTGCGCCCATAAGCTTAACGTACGATGAGGTAGGTATGACAAGGTTTGGAGGGTGAATTTAGACCTAAGGCAGATATTTTATACCCATCCCCTGGCAGCTCCCACCAGGGATGGGTGTGATGACAGAAGAAAGGGTGGTATGACGTAGGAGATATATCATCTCTACATGTTGCAGATTGGACTTGGAACTGCCCTCGATCTGGAGGATGAAGGTTTACATAGAGTATCATATCTCCCTGCCATGTAACACCGAGACTTATAACTCTGAAACATACAGGAAGAAGGTAAAATAAAATGCAGAATGGAAAATTTGGGAGAAGCAATTAACCCTCCCCTATTCGTCTAGTGAAAAACCCCGCTATACCCATACTCAGGAAATTCGGCGAGATCGAACCCACGGTTCCCGAATACGAATTGTAAAATTTTACGCAGCGCCATCTAATAGGTATATTAACAATACTACTAATCACAAGATGATATTGGTGGAACGGTTCAGGTGGTTTCGTCTGTTGCCCGCATTCGTGAGGCCCGGATTCGTCTCCTGGGCTGACCTACCCTGACCTATGGACCTTTACGGTGGCTTACCGGGTCGCTAGGCAAAAGCTGGGTAGTTTAATTACGTTCCCAGAATTTCCTGTCCCTCCATTTCGTCTCCATTATCAATACACATCATCTCTCATCTGCTGGTCTCTTTTAGGATAGAAGTGTCGGCGGGAGTCTCGGCTCTGCATGGCAGGATGATATGCTCTGAGTGAACCACTTCCTCCTCAGGTAGGTCGGTTGAAGGTCTCTGAACTTACTACTGGACCACTTTCCAAACAAGTTGAAGGGAATGTCCATTGTCCTGGCCTACCGGGGATGATTCCATCTAAGTAACATAGAGGAACCCTGCCCTCCTTAGCGTCGTGGCTCTTTGAGATGGCCACCCTCCCGAGGATGACGCACCTGGGGACATATGTACAGTAGATCAAGTTTCATCGCAGTTCTGAATCCCCTCAATATTAACCCTAATCCTAAATACAAGGAGATAATTATAGAAAATTCTCAAAGTATTTAAAAGTGAGACATATTTTATGTTAATTATGAACAGCTGGCATGATTTAATTTATAAGAGTGCTCACTCAGACTAGTAGATGCTGCAGCATACTCTGCTGGAGATGGTCACAATGGCGACAGAAAATCGTTTTCGGAGGAAAATTTGAACATCTACCAGTCTGAATGATTACTCTTATAAATTAAAGCATGCCATCTATTCATAATTAACATATAAGGCGATTAGTTAGCGAGCTTTGTAATCAAACTGCAGTACAGCAATAGAAAATTATTATGGTATGTTCTATACAATTCTGGCTGTATATGTGGCCAGATTTCCCCATTTGTTCTGCATTAGTAGTATGAGTAATTGGAGATTTTGGCGAGGATTGGCATCCCTGAGTGTGGAAGCTGCACCTGGTACATTGTTAAGGCTAAAGCTGCCAGTGTACAAGAGCTCTGCCGTCAGTCATTATACTGAGGCAGGCACCATTACCATCAATCCCCCGAGCGATTGCTTGCCGCTGTGAAGCGTTTTTCTGGTGGTCGTATGTGATCTGCAACTTGACAACCGACTTCACCTCATGTAGAGAGAACCCGAGTCCTTGACATAAAACGTCAAACATAAGAGTGACATTAGGGGTACTGGGTTAAGATAAACAAAAACTTGCAGCCAGAGGCGTGGGACAATTGTCTCGCTTTCAAACCAACTTGAGGCGATACAAGATAGAACCTTGCACACTGACGACGAAGTAGCTACCGTGCAAGGTCACCTTGATGTATATTTTCCGATAGCATGCAGTTACAAGACGCGAGATCCTTCATTGGATATGTGTATAAAAATTTAACATTTGACAGTCATACAAAAGAGAAAAAATCTGACGTGTGCAGTCACATGACTTTGTGCGCTTTTGTACAAACGATTCTTACAAGTACTTATTCCTCTATCTACTTCAAGTTCATCCAGATAAACTTTGCAGAAATTACCTTATTGCACATTTCCTTGTGGGAATTGGGGAATACATTAGGCTTACCTGAGAGTCAAAACTTTCAAGGGCTGGCCACTAACTGATGGATTTGAAATGCCATTCTCTTTGCATTGCCAGGAGAGAAAAAAAAAAGAACTTGCAAAAATATAGCGACTTTATGGGTTCGTAGAATTGAAATTCCAGTTTGCAGAAATTGAAATTACTCTTTATTACAAGTAAAAAGACACTTTGTACACCCCTTAAGGCTCTAAAATCACGTGGCATACAGAATACGCAGTTATGAAGGTCCCTCGTTGCTTCACCACACATAAACAAAGGAATGAATACACTTGGGGTACACTTTAAATAGCTGCACACACAAATAACAGCCCAACTCGCAACTCCATTAACAACTGCACTAGCAACTGACCGTTCCCTCCGTCCGTACCACACCTTGCCGCGCAATTTTTTCTCGAAAGCTGTCGAAATTTCATGGCCATTTACGACAGTTGAGTCCAGAGGTTCTACTCCCATTAGTCCTGGACCCGTAGGACCAAGAGCTGGACCTCTTTCAACCTGGGAGTAGCCAAGCTGTCCCAAAAGGCGCCCGGTGTCCTCCGTGGGGCTTTCCATAAGGCAAGACCTGGGTTACTAACAAGCCCCTCATCTGGTCCAAGGACACAAAACGGGATGGAAGTGGATACGCCACACCAAAAGGAGAAGGCTACCGATATGACCTCGGTGGGGCCGCCTGGCGATTTAGTAGGCCTCCTACTAGCTCTACAGGCTAGTACCCGGGAATATTAGTGGCTTCCCTCAACCTCGTCCGGAGACGTACCCGATCATCCACGGGTATCAGGAAGCACTACCCCCTCGAGACCAACCCAATCCGAACAACTGCCAGAGCGAGGGGCTCGAATATTCGGCCCTAAATTCCTCTTGTAACGTCAGAAGTACCACGAGTGCTAGGAGTCCACAGCGCCCGCACCACGGCAGCTGAAGGGGACGGATCCCCTCCCCTACGGGCGGCCTTTCACAACAGCAAGAAAAGGAAAGAACTATCCAGATATCACTGTCTCTTTCTCTCCTCGCTGCTGCCTCTCTCTTTCTCGGCAAGCGTCTAGCGCTCGCCAACACATGGTTCGGCAACAACACAATAATGCCTCGGCGGCAATATGAGCGTGATGGTCCAGGCGGTTTGGACTGCGGCCATCATTGGGGGGCCCAGGTTCCATTCCTGTGGCTAGCCCCTTTGACCCGTGGGTCTTTTAGGGGTTTTTACGTGTATCCAGACAAATGCTGAGTGGGTTAATTACATCCCCCGAATTTCCTCTCCTATCCTCTCCATTATCATTTCAATCATCCCTCGTCTGATGGTCTCTTTCAGGGTAGAAGTTTCAGCGACATTCTCGGCGTTGCATGGCAGGATGATAAGCTCCTGGTAAACACTTCCTCCTCTGGTGGGACGGTCTCCGGCCTCCGGGTCTACCTGGTCAGTCGTTTCAAGACAACGTTGGGAGCGATGACTGTCGTACTGGGCGGGGGAGACGTTCCAACTGCTCAATGGTAGGTACCCTGCCCTCTTCACTATCATGGCTCCTTGTCTCCACCCATATCACCCTTCCTCCCAATAGTGTCCCATTTAGAGTCATAGGTACAATAGACCAAGTTTGGACCTTCGTGCCAAATACCCTCCGTAGACTGATCCAGTATTGTCCTTATTTGCACAATGGGAATAGGGAAACACATTAGGCTTATCAGAGCCAAAGCTTTTAAGAGCTGGTCAGTATCTGATGCCTTTCAAATTCCATTGTCTTTGCATTCTCAGGATATAAAAATAAACATAAATAATTTTATTATTACATGTTATTGATTTCTTATATCAGAAATGTATCGGTATTTTGAAAAAAAAAAACAAATTTCCAAAATGGTTAAATACACACAGAAAAGGAAACTTTTTGACATAACAGGTATCTGCTGAACTTCTTCTCGGGCAGCAAGCCAGGTAAAAAGACGATTAGAAATCGACGTTTTGGGAGTGTGCATCTCTCCCATCATCAGAATATTTATTAAATTTTATAACTACAAAGGAAACACTGGATATAACACAAACACAAATAAAGACAAAACACTATCAAACTTGTCATTACTGAACAAAAGACTGTTTTCAGTAAATTAAATGCCAGGTAAGGAGATGGCATGAGTATAGAAAACTAATTGGGTCAAAGAAACGTAACTACTTAACTTGATTATCAAGCTGTATTCATCTTTGCTTCTTAAATCGACGGATTTCCATTTTAAGGCCGGTTTCCAAGAGGAGCAGAACTGAAATCCGGCATCACGATTAAGCGTGCTTCTTTCGGCGGAAATGGTCAAAGCCCCCTTAATTCTCCGCTCCCAGTAACTTGCATTTTGCCAAGATGGTCGTCTCCCAAACGTTGGCTCTATGGTCGTTATCAAAACAATGCTCTGCCAGCCCAGAGTGCTCAGGTTGCATTAAACGAATGCTCCATTCATGTCCGTTTATTCTGGTAGCGATGGTCCTTCCAGTTTGTCCTATATGGTTTGTCCTGAGAAGTGTAGGCTGCCAAAGCATTGTTTTAATAAGGACCATGGAGCCAATTTTCAGGAGACAACCATCTTTATTTATTTATTGAGTGTGAGCATTACAGGTTTCCCCAATTACAATGTGCACAATAAAGTTACAATATGAACAAAATGTATCAAAACAATACAAAATTAATTACAGAATAAATGATAACAAAACAAAAACAAACAAAACCAAGTTGATAACATTGGTTCACATGTGCAGTAAGTCAATCATTCTACTTTTGGTAATAAATAATCACAGGATAAAGCAAATGTTCTAATTTTCATAGTAAATATATCAATGTTTAAGGGATGTAATTTATTATATAATGACTGCATTCTATGCATGGGTGAATATTTATAAGAATAAGTTAAGTATTAACCTTCTCAAGAAGAAAAATATTACGAAATTTATTAGGTGCATCATTTGCAACGTAAAAGGGTATTAATTGTCTTAGGTTAGGTTCATCAGTCATATTATGGCAATATGCAACAGTTACTGGAAGCGGAGAATTAAGGAGGCTTTGGCCATTTCCTCCCAAAGGAGCACGCTAAATCGTGATGCTGGATTTCAGTTCAGCTCCTCTAGGAAACCGGCCTTCAAAATGGAAATCCGTCGACTTAAGAAGCGCAGATCTATACAGCTTGATAGTAAAGTTAAGTAATTACTTTTCTTTGAACCAATAAATTTTCTGTACTCACGCCATCTACTGATCTGGCATTTAATTTTGCACCTGATCATTGCATCTGATCACTTCTAAAGACTCATCTACTTTGTGCTAACTACTACTCCCCCCAGCTCCTGATCTATTTTGGTGATGTCCAGCTCGTTAGACTACCAGCCATGCTGCCTAGTTACATCTAGTCTCTTACGAGTTCCGTTGCTGAGCGCTAGGAAGCTCTACTTTCGCCTGTAGAGGGAGCCAAAAGCTTGGACAATTGCTTGACGCTGCACCGGGGAGGATCGGCCTGGACTTTTACTCTGGGAGGCTCCGGTATAAGAAATAGGACTTCTGGCATGGATCTCGGACACTGAACATCACATCTGCACTTCGTCGCTCCGTACGTAGGAACATTGTGGACAACATTGTTTGGCGTCGCTTCGTTATGTAAGTTCTGGATAAACCTGCTAAATTTCTACTACAAATTTTTCCCTGTATTTCTCCTGTCAATTAAGACAAATTTCGTAGAGTTAGTGCACTTTAAACAACAAAAGAAACCCTAAAGACTGTCAATGCAGTTAAAGAAATAATACCTAATATATAACCAGTGGCAAGGATAATTAATTGAAATTTTGCTAAAGATTTGAAGACAAGAGAAATTGTATATTGTTTTATTTGAAATTTTAAGGGTATAAAGATATCGTTACAAACATCTAATTTTAAATAATGTGTGCCTTTCCTTAGCCATCCTATACGGACCGGCTTCCACGTTTTAAGTCATCCCAGGAAACGGTACAAAATATTGAAAACAGTGTTTTGTTCAGTAATGCGGATTTTGATAGTGTTTTGTCTTTGTTTATATTTGTGTTATATCCAGTTTTTCATTTGTGGTATAACATTTCATAAATATCCTGATGGTGTGAGAGATGCACACTTCCAAAACGTCGATTTCTAATCCTCTTTTCATCTGGCTTGCTTCCCGAGAAGAAAGTAAGCGTACTCGTCGCCAGAAAAGCTTATAATTGTATCTTTTAACAGCCACTTCATTGTTGGTGTAACCTCAAAATCGTTAATAGTAATATTTCAGCAAATCAAAACTTTAAATTCAGAGAGAATCAAAACCACTCATTGTGTTAAAGTCAGGATATTATATGTTTGGGTGGACAGTAATACCCACGTGATAGAGAAAGTATAGTGTACTCTAACCGTATGACATAATAGCTACAAATAAAATTAAAATACCTCTGCAACAGAGAGAATTGTCTGACATTGTGCAAAACATAGGGCTGGTGTTTGTGTATCTCAGCCGATACCGATAACTACCTGGCTCGTATCTCACCTTTTATCTGTCGTCGTAAACTACATTAACAAGGACTTTAGACAGTAACCGTGTTACAGTTGTTACTTAGTTTCTGGGCCCGTCTACACGTGTTGCTAGTTTACGGCAGTCGGTACATACCAAGCGTATTAGTTTTGGTATCATATAGTTCTGTGTTACAGCTGATCTACATCTCAAGTAGTTAAGGCTTTCGGTTGAGAAGTGATTAGAGTAGAAGGTCGAAGTATTTACGAGTATCTCATATTAATTATGTTAAACAGACGTAAGCGAACACTCTGGATATTCTTTTATTATTTAAATATGTGACATTTAATACTAACAAGCTACTTACTTCCAGTTCAAAGTACTACGTTGATATATGTAAACGATTGGGAGAACAGTATGTGATAGAGGAAATGCAGCAAAATCAGAAGCAATGGAAAAAGCAAGAGCAAAGGATGCCACCATCGAGATGTCCCTCGCAAGCGTTATTACGTAAACCATATAATGGAGATGGAATTGCAGCACGGCCGCTGGATCTCCTTCTCTGACGTTTTGTGGTTGCAGGATGTGGAGGGAGAAATTTAAGTACCAACAAACATTAATGAGCAATTCAAAAAATATCCAGAAAATTATCCTTAGAATGAAAAAATCGGACTATATATTAGCTTTAAAACATTGAAATCCAACTTTCAAATTCACTATTTGCAAGATATTCATTACATCACTCTATTCGAATATTTCTTTAACACCTTTTACGCGCACTAACTGCTTCTTTTGGTAGTACTGGGAGTCCTTACATCCGGTGTCGTGGTCAGGAAGTTAAAACTGTTTGCTAGCACCAATCAGCATTGACTCTGCTAGGCGTGGCTTCTGAATCCAACACCGTGTTGCCACTTTAATTTTTGTGTATCACATGGCTACACTTGCTTTAGCTGCTTGCGCTGGTGAAATTTGTTTGCTACTTTGTGCGTGCATGAATTCCTATTTTTAATGTTTGTATATCCTATTATTGTCGCTTTTATAATTATATGGCTACTGGTTCGTGAAATATGCAAATGCGTGAAATATTTAAAATACGCAATGTTCCTCTGCCTGAGATTCCCGCTAAAGTACTGGCAAAAGCCCGCTTCCCCGTTTTGAGAAATGTCAGAGCGGGAGAATGGCCGGCCGAACTGTAATTGCCCTTTTACGCCAGTTGTGTGTAGGTGAAAGTATGAAAATGTAGAACCACACGGAAAAATGCAATGTCATAGCCGGGATTTGAACCACGTATCTTCTGACCCCCTCCGGCTGTTATTAAGCCTTGAGTTAGCATGGACAACATGCCAGCATGATATTAAATTATCCAACTGACTCATGTATTTCCCGGCAAACCATTAGGAATTCTCATAAGCACATGAGACAACTACCTCAACGAGGACTTACTATGCCGTAAGTACCTTAGTTCATGCAAATTAATTGTTCTTTCACACTGGCCGTGTGTACGCTACAGTATGGAAAGATAGAGTCAGACTGAAAAATTCAATGCATAGCTGGGATTTGAACCTCGGATCTTCTGGTTGCCATCCAGCCGCTCTAACCATTGAGCTACTATGGCCAACGTGCCGATATGACATTAAATTCTTCAACTGACAACTAATTCCCATTAATTGACCTAATAGTGTTTAACCATAAAGCCCGGGCTTTAAAGTACTTAGAGGTTGTAAGTCGCCAGGTAGTTGTCTCACGTGTTTATGAGAACTCCTAAGTGGTTTACCGGGAGAAACACAGTTGGAGTGTTTAATGTCATATCGGCACGTTGGGCATAGTAGATCTATGGTTAGGGCGGCTGGACCGCAACCAGAAGATTCGTGGTTCAAATCCCGGCTATGGCATTGGATTTTTTAGTATGACTCTATCTTTCCATACCTTAGGTCAATTAATTTCCATTAATTGACGAAACAGTGTTCCAAATGACAAAGCCCAGGCCTTAAAGTACTTATAACATAGTAAGTCGCCATTAAGGTGCAGTGGTTGTCTCGGAAAAACACGAGATATTTGCAGATTCAATAGCCTCGTAACAGATACAAAAGGCCTCATACTTATAAAGGAAGATGAAGAAATTCAACCAAAAAGAATTTAAAGCAGTCATGCAAAAAGCACACATGTCCGGTGCATTAATAGTTATAGCATAAAAACAAACTGTGTCTTTGGGCAACATGAAAACCGTGGTAAATGCAGTGCAAGGATCATGGTCACACATGACCTCACAGGAATAATTAAAGAACCTACGCCATGTATAAATCATTCTCCAGTCTGAGGTATAACAAAAGAACGAGAATACATTATCCATGAAGGAAGGTAAAGGTACAAGGTAGGGTCACCTTTCTATATCCAAAATTTAATGCTGGAGATACGGAGTGTGGTAAATATACCACACAAACCTTAGATCAAGTACTCCGTTCCCCTAAAAGTAGGAGGAAAATGGAAGAAAAGCTGACTATGAAGGAACTTGATTAGAACTACTAATGTTTGAAGGAAGAAAATAACTTCATAATGATGTTCAGGCAAAAAGGATACAAAGGGGCATGCTTATCTATTTAATGAAACTATTGAACAGATCTTTGGCTTTTATGTGTACTTCAACATGTTTGTGAATTTACTGGCATACAGAGCTATAAAAGCAACATCTACTTTGACCTTACTAATAGTAGTGTGAATGTGACCTATTGACTTTTTAATTAGATAATTAGATTAAGGGGACCTTCCTTCTAGCTAAGAATGAAGAATATGGGAATGTTTTTAAAATATACAGTACTAAGAAAGAACAGAAAGTTTATTTAGTACAGGAATGGTAAGATGAATGAAAAGTGCACACATAGGAAGAAGAGTACGTGATTTATTTCCAGACATTAAAGAGAGGCTAAAGCTGGAGCACATAAAATGCAGAAAATAATTTCTTCACTTTGTTACAGACGTGGTCCACATAATGTATGTTTAAAAAGAATATATGGTATTTGAACAATGTAACTGTTTAAAGTCACCTTAACATGCTATTTTTGAGTGCAATAAATATAGTGAAATAGCAGAAGACAGTCATAATCATAATCATAATCCTTTATTCACCATTAAGCTTACAAGAAGCAATAGGTTTCGTCAGTTATAAAAAGTATTTGCAATGTATTTACAAGTACAGAAAGTTTACAAATTAATGCATATAAAATTCTAAGTGAAATCAGATTATTTGCATTGCTTAAGCTGGTAATTATCGTAAGTTAACTTTACTATAGCAATAATAAATTTAAACGATTAGGTACCTACTACTATAATTTACAAACGTTTTACATAAATTCACTAGCATGTATGTTATATTCTAAGTATTCTTGTACAGTATAAAATGCTTTTTGTTTAAACCAGTTTCTTAATACTATAACAAATCTGTTTTGTGGCAGTTCTTTTATTTCCAGAGGAAGCTTATTGAATAATTTTAACTGTTGATAACAGTGGCTATTTATGGCCTTGCTCAATCGGTTGTGAGGTGTATCTAAATTATGTTTGCATCGAGTGTCATAACTGTGTACTGAGGAAAGATTTAGAAATAAGTTTTGATTTTCTTTAACGTGTATGATATTGATGTATATATACATTGACGGTAAAGTCATTATCTTATGTTCTATAAAGTTAGGCTTACATGTATCCTGTTGTCCTAATCCTAGAATTAGTCTGAGACATTTATTTTGCCATATGAATGCATTTTTCGAGGTAGCACAATTACCCCAAAGCCTAACCCCATACAGTATATGTGGATGAGAGGCACAGTGAGATGTTATTAACATATCTCGACTAAAACATTTTTTAGTTTAGAAGATACCAAATTCTAGCAAGCCTTTTACAAAGGTAAAGTCGAAGGATTTCAAGAAAAATTGTTATAAGAGAAGCAGAAGATTATGCATAATTAGAAAATATATCTCAGATAATATCCGTTAAGGAGTTAGAAGGATATATGGCCCGCGACAAAAGAGTTTAAGATATAAATATAACAACATTTTAGCCTACGAGAAAAGAATAGCTCGTCGGAGGGAAATATTAGGACCAAGAGAAACTGAACAGACAGATCATCGGACTTGAGAAGAACTAATTTAAGACGCACGATCAATGAATACACGTGGATATCGGAAGGAAGAGCAGAAGCAAGCGAAAGAAGGAGAATCCAGGAGGTATATGGAGAGAATCGGAGCGAACAGTTACAAATGATTATGTAGAAGAGGCAAGTTGATAACCCAGATATTTGGAACAGAAAAACCAGCTCCATCTACTGATGTCAGCCCCTCTAGGAGATAGATACAAGGAGGAAGCTTTGGATACCAATTGCAGAAGAAGAAATTTAAAATTGTAGGAAGCAGCCTTTAGCAGTTTATAGTCATTAATGCTTTAGTAGAAACATATATTTGAGTTATATTGTTGGAGTAGAAACAAAGTAGAAGAAGGACTGTTTTAAATAGTTTAGATGAGTAGATTACTGGAATGCATAACCTGTAGGCTTAGTTAATTAAGGCAGCAAAATTTGTAACACATTTTATATAATTTGATTTAAAGCCGAATAAAGATTAATTTGCATAATAAGGCCTGGTAGTGATTCCAGAAACCGAGCTATTAGATACTACAATTTTTTTTTATTTACTGACATGTAAAATAAATCCTGCGGGATTACAGTACGGGATAGCTCAGGCGGTTTCGGCTGTGGCCTGCATTCGGGAGGCCCGGGTTTGATTCCCGTGGCCGACTTAACTGACCCATAGGTTATTTCGGGCATTTTCCAGGGTCGCTAGGCGAATGCTGGGTAGGTTAATTGCATCTCCTGAATTTTCTGTCCCTCCATTTCATCTCCTTTATCATTTCAAATTATCTCTCATCTGGTGGTTTCTTTCAGGGTAGAAGTGTCGGCGGATGTCTCGGCGGTGCATGGCAGGATGATATGCTTTGAGGAAAACAACGTCCTCCTTCGGTGGGTCGGTTGCCAGTCTCCGTTCCTCTGCTGGGACCATTTCGTGACCGCCAGCCAGGGACCTTTGGGGCTCGGATACTGGGCTCGTTGCCGTCCCGTATTAGGGGAGCGTTTCCGTTGTCCTGTCCTGTCTGGGGAAGTCTCTATCCAAGTAAACTGTAGGGAACCTGCCCTCTGTACTGTCGTGGCTCCTTGGGTCGGCCTTTCTCTGTCTCCATCGCCTCATCCTACCTCCCGGGGTGCTCCATTTGGGGGCATAGGAACAATGGGCCCAGCATGGTGGCCTACGTACCGAATCCCCTCCATAACGAAATCCTAATCCTACTCCTGCGGGTTTTCTCCGCGGCGATAATATAATCCATCACGCCATCTCCTGACCTGGTATTTAATTTACAGCAAACAGTCTTTTGTTCAGGGATGCGAGTATTGGTAGTATTGTGTCGTTTATTTTGTTTTGTTATTTCAATTTAGTGTTTATAACATCTCTTATTCATTCTGATGATGGGAACAATGTACACTCCTCAAAAGTCATCTTTATCGTCTTTTCATCTGACTTGTTTCCCAAGTAATTCTGGAATATAATCCTGACAATTGACGTCATCCATAGAGCATAGAGGCTGTCATCAAAAAAGAAACCTATTACATAATATCGCTCTAGCCTTCTTATATATAAAACAAAAATGCTCTACAATGCAATAAATTATATCTTGATTAATCAGAAGTAGAAAAATTAATAAGCTTTAACTTTGTATAAATAGAGAATTTTCTGACCATATTTCTCACATATTTGTAACATTAAGTTTTTTTCTCATTATTTCTACTCAGAATATCTATTCCTCTAATGCCTGCTGTGGCATATCTTTATTAAGCCTAGGAATACACTCTGGTGGATTCTGCAATAATTATTTGCCCCTGGTGGTCACTGTATGAAGTTGAATTCAGCTGTTTTCTAGTGACGAACAACGGCACATGAGGTGTGTAAATTATTACTGTTTTAAGGATTAAAACCACTTATCTGTACTTATATATGACAAACAATTGTAGAAAGGTGGTAGTAGAATGGTTTAAACCGTTTTATATGCTTTGAACTGCTTTGAACAGCACTAATTTTTATGCGTTACAGATATGTAATATCGGGCATTTAAGGTTAGGTGCATTCATCCCACAAAACGCATATGTAGATGTTAATTTGTGGTTTTTTATCATTGTTTTAGTTCTCTAAAGACGAAAACCGTGACATTTTCTGTAGTTTAGACAGTGATTTGTCTGAATTCTCAAAATTAGAAGACGAAGAAGAAGAGGAAACCCTTAGTGTCAAAAGTCTTCATGGTGATGCTGTAGACCATACTGGCTTTTCTGACAACGTGCCTGCAGATGTTGATTTAGATGATTCTCTAGGATCATCAGTTGATACTTTAACACACTTGAAGTGGAAGAACGGCACACCTACTCCCAGCATGCAATCATTTATCAGAATTCCATAGTAAATTACAACTCAGGTGTCTTCTCCTTTGCATAACTTCAAAAACTTGGTTACTAATGGCATGCTGGATATGCAAGTGGAAGAGACATATTTATACAGCACTCAAAGGGCTGAATATAGTATAAACACCAATAGATAGAAAAAGAGAAAGTTTTAGGCATGTATCTCAGAATGGGGCTTTGCCAAATGCCATGTGTACGTTGCTACTGGGAATGAAGCATGTGTCCTTGCAGCCGGGCTGATTCTTTCAGGACCTAGAAAATTTAAAAGAGGCCGCCAGATGCTGATGACATGCTCAAACAGAAAAGAAGAGTGGCAACTACTGTAGTTCCTATTGTGGACTGTCAGAAATATAAAACAAATCACTGACCATATGGAAGGAATCGCTAGAGCTGTGCAAGATATGCAAAAATATTAATTCAATTGTTTGGTGTGAAAATTGTGAAGCGTATTTATTCTTGAACACGGACAGAAATTTCTTTAGAAGATTCTAGACATAAACTGTGTAGTTTGAAATACATTTTCTACACCTTGTATGTCATTTTAAAACAAAAGTGTGCTTCATGTAAAGATTCAGTTTTGCATCCACTGATGCCCACCGTTACACATATGTAACATGTAAAAAGGGCCTAAATGCTAAAACATATATTTTTCATATGGAAGTTCATTTACTGTCAAAAATTAAGCTTGAAATTGTTTGTATTTTTTTTTTTTTTTTTTACTAAACCTGTTCAATGCTTGGCATTAAAGGGTTAAGGTTATGCATTTTGTCCTGCTTTATCTTACGTGGTGCAATTCTTTATAGATTATTTTCAGCCTCGAAACTTGTTTATTCTCCGCACATAGCACAATTCTTCTGCAACTAACTCGTGAAAAAAATCTTGTTTGACGAACTGAATAATATCGGATTAAGCTATGACGGAAGCATGCGTGACGAGCATTCCTAGATAACACTGCAGAACAGAAACCAAACGACGTATCCTTTCACGATCAGAGTCTGGGTTCATAATTGGCTGGCTTATTACGCACCGTTCTTCATAAACTTGTTCTCTTGAAATAACGATATACAAAAAAGTTTTACTACGGCTGTTTTGCCGAAGATTCGCTAGCAATGAAAGCTGAAAAGGCAGTCATTACGAGCTGGAGTCATGTTAAGTGAACCAAAACTAACACGTTAATGTAATGTTCGTCCCAGACTTAAGAACATTAAGCTGCAGAGCCCAAGCAAGTAAGTAAGTGCTTCTGTCCATCGCTGCGTTCAGCTACATGTATTTTTTTCTCTCTTTTGTGGAATGTAACAGAATTATTTCCTTTACAACCAAAACATAGCCACTGTAGAGACCGCTGCTCTGAAAATAAAAAGGTCCAACTCATTTCAGCTTAGCAGAAGAAAAAAGAAAAACTAAAGGATGGTCAACAGTTTCATTCATAAATTTATGCTGCAATGACATAAGCAGAGTTCCTGATTTGAAGTCTTTTCCCTCAACAGAAGAATGTGGAGATTTCACCCCAAGTAATATGAAGTCAACTTGCTCATTAATGCGTAATTGGGATACATGCAGTATGGGCAACTCTTACTTCTTATTAATCAACAGAATGCAGTTATGGTACATAACAAAAGTTCAGTTAAATTTACAATTACTACGACCTTTCCACGCCAGCGCACTAACATTATTATATCGTGGCAGATTCAGAACAGGGGTTGAATGGCTTTGCAGATTATTGAGCCGGCATGCTTCTGGACGATATCAGTTATCCATAGCATCATATTTTTTCTTTAAGTACACCATCCTTTATTCTTGTAGGTCATATCGAGTGATAAATGAATGAAATCGGTGCAATGATCCTCTAAAAAATACAGGGTCCTTACAGGTTACAGTTACCCATCCTTATCCGGATAATTCATCCTAAACGAGCTTCCAACTCGGCATTTATTGTACCTGACATAGAATGTACGCTATCCTCATACCATGGAAGTGAGCCTGTTAGAATTTTTGAGGCTTTCAAAAGCAGGTTTATTGTGTAGTTGAAGCTAGACAAATAATCACTGTGGGGTTTATAATGAACCAAGACCTGATAGATGAGATCAGATTTAGGGATCAGCCCAACGCCAGAGATGAATGAATGATGGAATAATTGATGGAATGATGGTGGGGGAAACCGAAGGACCCGGAGGAAAACCAGCCCAGCACCATGTTGTTCACCACAAATCCCACTTTGTGCTCACCTGGGATCAAACCCGGGCCGCATATATAATGGATTATATCTCGCTGAGCAGATATTGGTTACCCCAAACTGGAAAAATTAAATGATATTAATCAAATAAAATTATATATAAATAATAGTGTGATGCAGAAGCTATGTCCAAGGTCATTTGGAGCTCAGTACCGTTCAATCGGAACCGAAAACAAAATTCAGCCGCGTGCTCGCACAGTATAAGCATAAGCGTTATCTTTAGAGTAATTTTGAAACTTTCTTAAACTTTCAACATCTCAAACGTTCTGGAAAGTTCCAATGGCTATATAAGCAAGTCAGTATTACGGTGTTGGAGTGTAAGCCAGTCCAACGAAACAAGTGCATGAGTACGTGAGTCAGCAAGCGAGATAGTGGTTTTGAGTTGCACGAAAATTACCGTCATTCAAGTGGGTTTGGGACGAGCATGACAACCTGCAGTGAGTGCTATTATTGCAACAGTTTTTTTTTAAATTTACATCCTATCTTAAGTCATATCGTTCGATAAATGAAATGTACTCTATGCCCATGACAAGAAGGCTAGAGGGGTATGAAGGGCAGAGGAGCTTGAACTGTTTATCTGCTCTGGTGGCGGATATGTGTGCTAGGAAATGAGTGTGTGAGACTGCATGAGTCACCCATGCTGCCAGATCTATTGTTTGTGGCAACGATACACCCCGAGGAGACAGCAAATTTTATTACGTTGCACATATTTCTAGCTTGCCTTCTTGACCTCCGCAATCAGTAAGAATTGATGCTCAAACGATTCCAGGGTCTGTAGACTTCAGAGTTACCAGCCATTCATATTTCAGGACAAGGAAAATCCCCGGAAAACACTTTACCCAGAAAACTCACTCTGACCGGGACATCTTGAATGTGAGGTAGACACGGCACAACCTACGCTATCGAAGTGGGCTGTAACAGACTTCCTGTGTTTGACTGCCAGAGAGTGAACTAACTGGAAGAAGAGCCAATGTCGGCCTTATATGGTGTCACCCCTACATCGCGGAAGCATGAGAAACAGTAAAGTCAAGATGAACATTGTAACTAGTTCACATTTTTTAAATGATAGCTTGAAAAATTGGAGATAGTCACAGTATAATGGCAATTCTTAGCAAGACTATTATGAGCTATGGCACTGGGACTTGAACGCTAAATAAAAATGATAGAAACAGAGTTATGTTGCAGAAACGACCCTCATGTGAAGGACTGCTGTTTATACTATAGAGTCTAATAGCTAATGAGTTTCTATTATAGTATAGTATATATTTCTCATCTTTCTTCTACATACAATTTCATTGATACATTGGCATTTGTAACATTGCTTTCACACAATAACAAAATGACTTATTCACATCTGACATACCCTTCCTAACTGCTTTATTCTTCATCATTCTTAACCATTTCTCTCTAGGTTTCCCCAGAATTTCACATATATTTCTTACATTCTTTCCACCTTTTACCAATAAAATTTTCTTTATTATTAATACCTCCACCCATCCCTAAAACTATCCCACTTTTGTTGTCGAATTTGTTCTCTCCATATCCTTCTCGCCCTGACTTATTACATACATCTATGTACTTCTCCCTCCCCCACAGTCTTTATTTTCCTATATGTCCTCAATGATCTTCTCTCCATTACACTGGTAAATATAACTTGCCTATCTAAATCTTCCAGCCTTAATTTTACATCTTTCCAAAAGCCCCTATAATAATACTACTCGTTTCTCCAAATATGTCCCATAACTATCTGTTCCATCAGTTCCCTTACTTTTTGCGCCCAAGACTCTCCCCATTTGCTTCTCATCTGCAAAAGAAAACATTCCTTGATAATATTGCTTTGCTCCAAATTGGCAACTCTGTACAGATATTTCAATACCCTTGAGACAATTTTAATGCTTGTTGAATGTCTTCCCAACTCTAATTGTGCTGCCCCATTGGGTGAAGCTATCGTTAAGCCCAAAATATATTTACAGAAGGATCTAAGTTTCTATTATAAGAGCCGATAATACCGTCAGTCCTGCAATATACACTACATCAGCAGAATAACTGAGAACATACTGGCATATGATGGGCCAAGGGCCCGTTTTCAAATTCTAATATAGCACTTTCTTTGGGTAGAGAAATTCTCTGGTGTCCCATGAGGGAGAACATTTCAGTGGGATGGTAACAGACCCATTGAGCCAACACTTGAAAGTAGATACTCTCTCAAAAGGATTTAAAGACATTTTGAATTATTTATCTAAGGCCGTATTTTAAATTATCTATTTCACGTACAGAAATAAGGTATTTATAAATTAAATTGCTAAAACAATTGAGAGTGTTGCTATGTGCTGAAGAAAAACTTGTGTGAAATGATTTTGTAAAATTACTTCAGTGCGGTGATTCTTTATTCATTATTTTCGAAAACTGTGGAAAGCAACGGGCATATTTGCTCAAAATGGTTTGTTTACAAGTTTCTTCCGGGATACAATCCAAACATTTTTTGTTCATATTTGAAAGTGACATACTTGATTTATTGGAATATAACGGACTATGCAAGCGTGCCTTAAGGGAATGCAGCACCGAAATTGGCTAAAAATATGGGGGAAGATAATTTGTTTGTTTTTGAGCTAATAAAATACTTTGAACTTTATAGTATCATAATCCAACTAAATTTATGAGTTTCAGGCATTTAAATACCTTCATATGACAATTTAAGTGCCCGTACGCACGTCGGCCCTTGGATTCACAGAATTCTGTCATTTGAGTTCGATTGAATGTACTAAATTAATACATTTGAAATTAGCGGGCAAAGTTTCTGGTGGAATTTTGTATGTTGGTATGATGGTTATTTCTTACAATATGTGGCACTATGGAAACAAAACACTGGCTACAAACATTGAAACCAAATAGTAATGTTTATATTTTGCTTTTGTGTGAGTTTCTAATTTGGTCGCGATTTTCTTGTGTTTCTCGTTAAACTACATACTGTTTATATATAATTGATGAGTTTTAGTGTGTCATTAAACATTTATAAAGGTATTTTATACATAAAAACGTGCAAATAACTGTTATATAGGTTAGAGGTAAAACATTCTTTGAAACAACTGACCTTCTGTTGACTGTGTACATAGTTAGGATCATGAATAGGCTAAACGATACATGGAAAGAAACACCTAAACATAACACAACAATGGGAACATACTTGAGGCCTCACGTGGTTAGAAAACGAATTCCTGTGTACCAAAGGCTGGCATCAGAAGAAATTCTAGGGAGATATACATTGGATAAGACACTAAATGCAAATGAAAGTTTACATAACATGATATGGCATAATTTCCCAAAAGAAATATTTGTTTCAAAGAAGAGACTTTAGGTTTCTGTGACATCAACCATCGGTGAATTCAATTTTGGTTATTCTGCCTCATTTAAGCTGGAGTTAGACATAACGGACACAGATTTCACCAGCATCTCCAAAAATTAGCCAAGGGAAGGACCAATTACGCTTACTTCATTCAGCAATATCTGCGAAGGTAACTTCTAAAACATCCAGAAGGAAACTAAAATCTGCAGAAGAGAGAAGGAAGAGGCAGGAGGGTTCAACTTATCTATATGGAGGATTTTAGTCTACTTCAACGCATGTAGCTGAGAAGGAAAATATTTTGGGTTTTAAACTTTGATTTACTCAGTTATAGTTTTTCAACATTTTTTGTCATTCAAAATGTTCCACACAATGCAGTTTTGATTCAGTCACTCTAAAATTTTCAACACATGTTCTTAGAAAGCAAACAAAGGTTTATATCATACGCATGTTTAATATTCTTTATATTTTTAAAGTTATTGATATAAAAACTCAAAGGTTTAACCATTTTTTGGCTATTTTAGTTTGCTCCAAACTTAATTATTTTTCCTCTGTAACTTAAGGCAGTATAATATATTCTTATACTAAATATTTTCTTCATATCCATCTGAATAATTTTAGAAATAGAAAAATTAAAATTTTCAAAATTGTCATCACGGGGAGCGGTTTGAATTTTGCCCAAATTTTGAAATTCACAAATAAATTACTCAAAAACTATTGACGATATAAAAACCAAATTTTGAATTCTGTGTCCACCATGCATCAGAACTAAGTGGTAGAAATTGCTTGATTTGGGGTTTTTGGTGCTGATTCCCCTTAAGCAAACATAGTGATATTACATTAACATTGAGAAAAGGGAAAGAAAGTGAAAACTGAAATACAACAACCGTAGGCTATCTGAAATTAAAATGTGTTCTTATTTCTACTGTGATAAAAGACGGGTTCATTAGCATTAGGTAACTGAGTTGGTCAAGAACTTCAAGCGGGACAAATTAACTAATGCGTTGCACGTGATGAACGCCATTTTCTCTAAAGAGAAAAAGTTGTCACAACCTGATATGGGCAGTACGAAAACCACACAACACTTAACTGAGATCAAGAACATAAAGTCGAAATAATTTCATGATTACATGGAAAATTAGGGTGCCTACGGTAATAGGCTCATTAAGAGCTTAATGGTCATGTTTTTGTCGATAGCTATTTTGAACAACATGTGTACTACAGAATGTAATAGTTGTTAGAACACGTGTTGTATAAGTAATAAATAAACAATGATTTATATGTATATTCTTTATAGAAATTTCATAATATAACAACTTGGAAATAAATCATTAGAACGATAAATTAAGGCTTGAAAAATGATATACGAGTCCTTGATAAAATATTTATTGGAAGAAAATTATATTTCCAAAATATTCAGACTTTCTAGTGAAGCTAAAAGGACACTCAATAGTTATGAAACTTTAATGTTGGTTCTAAGACGTGTAGGGATGTTTACGCAGTAGTTCTGATTCGCAAAGAATGATAAAATAGAATGACGTAAGAAGGCATGGTTGTAGATAGCCAAAGAAGATACATTTATTAGCAAAATACTTCGTGAACTGAATGAATGCTTACATAGCGGTAGTTTGAAGTACGTGTATGATATGTTTTAGTGGTAGCAGTCACACAATAAAACAATGTTAGCACACAAGAAATGGACAATAATACTTGAAAATATAAAATAAGAAATTTAACAGAGTAGAACTACGGAACTGCAGAAGAGATGCAATTTTATCACGTGATATTGACATTTTTTGTGATCAGATATTATTGTACAAGTTGTAAAAGATGCCAAATGTGTATGTAATAAATTATCAGTAGAATATTAAGAGTGTGGCCTGAAAAATAATTATAATAAAACAGAGCTTATGGGAAAATACTTAGAAATCTACGTATTTTCGTTACATAGGATGAATCGTGGAAATGGTAACTACTTAAAACAAAATTCAGCATTGAGAAGAAACTAAATGAAATTCTAGATTCAGTTTTATGAAGCAGAAATGTAAGTAATATAAAATTGAACATTGTTTTCTATGAAGCAGAAATGTGAATTTCACATAAAAACAGCTTAATAAGATGAATGTGGAAAATTCTGGAGAAGATCAGAGGGAATATTCAGGAAAGACAAAATAAGGAACAGAAACTACAATTTATGGAATTAGTATTGTTCTTATTCAAAGAGAAGTGCTTCAGGAGTGCTTATTTCAGGAACTGCAGTGATGTGTATTATGCAACGGTGAGTTATGTGACAACCCTGTGTATTCTAAATCCAAGTCCAAGTCGAATACTGACAGGTTCTTAACAGCCAGAAGGTTTTCGCTGCGTACCCACCCAGGTTTTGGGTCTGACCGCAGGTTGATAATTTAGATTGTTACAGGATGATGTGGGATTATTTTGTTGAGGAAATTTTTGAGGTAGCTTTTTGCTCCTCTTTAATTTTGTACAGGATGCCAAATCGCTTTTTTGTTTACACCCTGGTGTTTTATTTTACTATAAATTGGGGTAAATTTTGTAGCCAAACAGCTCGTTTGGAGATTTTGAATTTAGCTCATGCTGCTGTGTGGATTAACTCCTTTGTTACCTTGGGTGCCCACATGCCATACGGGGTACCCGGTAAAGCCTGAAGCGGCGTCTCGTAGCGTCGTAATCTCCTAGAGACCGAACCAGGGCGCTTCTGTGAGCTGGATTTTGAGCGTAGAATTTTGTTGCCCGGCGCCTAATTTCGTCCTCCACGTATGGGAGAAAAGAAGCTTCGTGAAGCAACCTCACGGGGAAAGAACGGCCCACAGAATAGATGGATCGGAGTCCTCTATTCTGTGCACGCTGAAGGTCTGCTATCCAGCTATCTGAAGCCATGCCCCAGATTTCACAGGCATACATGAGTGGGATTATCAGCGCTTGAAAGAGGTGTGGCTTTAAGCGGATGTACATCGAGCCCGAACCCAGCATTGGGTACAGAGAGGCAATAGCCCCCTGTACCCGTGCCGATAGTTCCCCGATGTGTCCGCGGAAAGTTAAGCCTCTATCAAGTTGAACGCCCAGGTACTTGATGGAATTAATCCACTCTATCCTTCGGCCTCTAAAGTGGAAGTTGGGGCAGTCAGCGGGGGTGTGGCGCTTTGGAAGAAGAATGGCGTGGCTTTTGTCCGGATTTACGGACATCCGCCAACGCCTACACCACTTGTGTGAGATGGAGGTGCCTCTGGATTAGGTTGAAGGCTCTGAGTATGTATTTTAAATGAATCTAGCACCCTTTTTATATCCAGAAGGCGAGTACTTCTTTCCTTTCCTCAATTCTGGCCACCATGAACACGGCCAAATATACATTGACAAAAATATGCGCAACAAATATAGTTTATTACACTTATCCTAAGTGCTAAAAAATTATTAATAAAAACCATTTGATGTTATTTTATTTTAAACAAATTCATAAACGGTATCCTATTATCGAGGAGGGGTAAAATATTAAGTCATTTTGAAGAAAGATTGCAAATTTAATGCGATTATTAAGTTATTCATTTCGTTGTTAGGGAACAGCACAGCTAACATAAGAAAGAAAACAGAATTATTGTGCTTTAAGTAAAATAAATCTCAGTATCCATTTGCTACTCGATGGCTTGGATTAATAGGATTATTCCCTGCTGTCTCTTCCATCCCATATTTCCGAGGTCTAAATTCTGGCTAATAAATTATGAATTGATCATTAAATCAATATATTTCTTTTAGTTCTATGTTACTGACCATATTTTACATTGACAACAAGATATTTTAAACTGTAGTAATAGCCAAATTAACAAAGTGCACAATTTTCAAAAATACCTATGATAGTTAACATGGACTACCATGTTGGTTGTCCTGTGCCGTGGCGTAGCGGGTTAAGCATGCCTTGGTCTTTGGCCACGGATAGCGGCCCGGGTTCGATCCCACTCATGTGTTAGGGATTTTAGGTCGCGGGTATAGGACCGGTGCCCACTCAGCATCGTGAGGAAAGTGAGGAGCTTACGGTAGGTCACGAAAACATTTCCGGCTGGGGGACACCGAGATGCTGACCACATCTCCTCCCCGTATCGGTTGGATGATTGTCCACCTCTGCCGTGCGTAAGTGGGCATGAGACCAGCAGTCGGGGTGGTAGGCTCAGGCCCACTTGGAGCTGTTATGCCATGGGTTACGTTACCATGTTGGTTACCGCTGGAATTTTAAGTCATATGGTTTGAAATGTGCATGGATATTTGCGGACAAGTCCTAAATGTAAGACTGCCAACTATTCTCTGGTTGGACCAACACTGAAGTGACTGATTCGAGAGACATTTTTGCTGTCATCATACCATTAAGCTTTTCAACAAATATAGAGCTTTTAACATGAAGACAAAATGATAACTTTGCATTCCGTGTACAGAACGATAAGAAAAAGGAAGAAACATGAGGTAATAAAATCATGGAAACTTCTTGATGAGTAATAATGCATGCATGAGGTCCGCAGGCGTTGAGATCCCCCAAGGCTAAAGAATATTCTAAGGAAATTGTGCTATGAAGATGATTACAAGAAATAGTCACCGTGTCGTATTTTTTAAGCGGCAAAGCAAAAGGCCAAGAAAAAGAGGAAGATGAAGAGCCAAATAAATGATGATGAAGTGGAAGTAGACTTGTAGATGATATCAAATCCATTTTTGTAGTTACTAAGCGCTTAAGCGTTGCGCCTTTCAGCAATAATTCACCGCTATACATGTATGGGCATTGTAAACGTATAACTAATTTGTACTGCACACACACAGAGCAGATGGCCGCTAGGACAGGTGTTGGAATGTTTATCCCCCAAGTCACTGATATTCTGCGGCTTCCTTTAACGGCGCGTCCTTCTGGCGATCGGTACCTGATAGCACATTTCATGTTGAGGCGAGATTTTTCCTTCGGGACAGCGATAATTTCCACGTGACAACATTAGCGCTCTCGGCGTGGATTCCACAAACCAGTGTCCTTGCCGGTATTGCACTGCTTCAGCAAGCACGTACATATAAGTCACAGTTCCAAGCAAGACGTGAGTGTAATATGAAAACCACATGAGCTGCGAAAGTTTCAATAAAGTTGGTCCACAAGGTTCGCAACTAATTTAGAAGCATTTCACTTTCCCCTATGTGCCTATCTAGTAGATGGATAATCTTTATCTTTTAAACTAAATGAAATATTTTGGGCTTTTTCTTTGTTAACATACAAACCATTCGCTCCAAACAAGTTAGACAATTGATCCAAAGTTTTCGACTAATTGAAGGTACTTGCAGAAAGGGTATAGGGTATTGTGGTGTCATCTATGGTCTGAGTTTTAAAAGAAGATACGTGAAAGACATCTGTTTCTACACGAGGGTGCTGCAATGTCGCCCATCAGATCCCCTTTGTTTATTCTCTCAATGCTCGAAACATAAACAATGGTTCGAGTTATCTCACCTCAACAAAAACATGCAGAGTTAATCTGTATTAGCCTACTTTAAAAGCAAATGAGTTGTTCACATTCACTGGTTGTAGGGTCTTCACATATGACTTCTTTTAAACAATTTCTGCACTATGTAACTAATATTTCATACTTCACGTCACCCCCCTCAGTAGCGTAGATGGTAGCGTGTCTGCCTCACGTTCAAGATCCCAAGTTCGAATCTCGGTCAGGTTAAGTTACCTAGATAGGTTTTTTCCGGGGGTTTCCCTTATTCTCGAAGACAAATGTCGGGTAACTGTAAGCTCCATGGACCCTGGACTCATTTGAGCATCATTTCACCCATTTCATTCATCGTCCGATAATACTTAACGTTGGAGGACGTAAATTAGGAAAAAAAAAAAAAAAAAAAAAAACGTCCTGTTCTTGTTGCTATGCATTTTAAGATGACATTCACACACAAAGCGGTATCTCTCCATAGAAACACAAATAGGCGATGCACGTTTTAAAATCTAACATTCGTCTTCAATTACATTTATTAATATTGCAGCTAATATCTTAATTACTAAAACTCAGATTAATATAAATACACATAGTGCAAAATATAATGTGCAACACACATGTGGTAAGCACATAATGGAATCTCGAGAGTCGAAAAAACTCGATGCAAGCGCCTCGTTTTTTTCAAACCTTTCCTCGTTACGTATACATTAGTATTGCAATATACTATTATTTATTAATGTTTATCTCCAACTGTAAAGCTTTTTACATGGATCGTCAGTTTTTATATACATAAAATTAATACAATAATATTTACAAACATGTTTACAAAGTTTAGAAGTGTAAATAGCATATTCTACCTAATCTGTTTATATTCTTCCACGGTGTAAAATACCGTCTGCAATAAATAAGTTTTGACAGCCTTTAGTTTTCTTTTCCCGTTTGTCATCTGTTAGATTTCAGCCGGTAGGTGGTTATACAAATCTTTGATGCTATTTTCTATGCATTTATTATTTGGGATACCAGTAAGTCTGTTTCTAAAATAATTATCTTTTGTTCTGGTGTTATGTTTGTGGATGTTACTATTTTTGTTTTGATCATAACTTTTTTATGTAAGTTTGATACATTCATATATATATATATATAATGAAGGTAATGTTAAAATGACTTTGTTAATTGACATGTTCATATGAACGCCGCCGATATGCCGGAATTTTGACTCATAGGAATTGTTTTACGTGCAAGTATATCTACTGACGTGGCACTGTCGCTTTTGGATGAAAGGAATAAGCTGTTCATTGATAAGGAGCAAACTCTCGTCTTCCTGTTGGATGAAGTTTCTAAGAGAACAAATTCCTTAGCTTGACTACGTAATGTAACACCCCAACCGTAAGCCGATCTTTGCCTTGGGCCATGATTCATCGGTAAACCTCTTATCCTACTGCTACCATGTCTTGCTCGCATAAAACGTACAGATGTATTTTTTTATCTTCAAAATTGCAGAGATGTGCGCAGTGGTATCTGGACGAGTCCACCTCAGAACGGTTGCAACTAAAGGGGAGGGCAGGTCAGTTGCGTACCAGTTGCGAGCAAGTGAACACGTGCAGTGCTACTCAGTAATACTACAGCTTGTATCAAAATGAGCTTGTATCCTGGTTCCAAGAGAGCATTTATAAATGACGCCTCCTAGCAGCACATTAGGAAATAAAAGTGCTACCTTTAAAAACACGCGAAGTAATAACCAATATCCATAGATTTATAAAAAAAGAAACAATGGTCTGGGTCAGATATAAAAATCTTGGGGAAGGGTATCTGAGGCAACAGTTGTGTCTGAAAGCAGTTTTGGATAGTTATTAAGGAAAGAAAAGCCATTGGTGCTAGTGCAACAACGTCCCTCTCTATACCCAGCAAAAGCAAAGATTAAGAACATGCCCAAAATCTAATTTGAATGTTTTAATTCAGAAGTAGTTAGGCGAACTATGAATGATTTTTAAAGCACAGCTAAACAAAGACCAACTTTGAAGAAACTGCTTATGAAGCTTAAAAATTCTACTAACTTCCAAGGCAGTGTCTGAACATTAAGAAGAGTTCTTTTGAAGCCACGATAATTAAAAAAAAAGGCACTAAGCGTGACAGACATATTTTAATCGAACATCGCACCATACGTGCAGAAAGGCTTAAGTATTTACGAAGTATTCCGAGATATCGAAGTGAAGTTTATATGGATGAAACTTATATAAATACAGCACATACTAGACCATATGCCTAGAGTGAAATTTGTTACAGGAACTCTGCAGCGAAATTGAAAGGCCGACAGTTGTTTATCATGCCTGCTGGAGGAGAACAAGGTTTTGTTCCAAATGCCTATGTACTATTTAAGATCCAACAAAAGCGTCGAGATTACTACCATACTAAGAATTACAACTTCCCAGAGCAACTGAATACTCAAGCAAACTCTGTTTCCCGCATACAACTAGCTATAACAGACCAGAGGAGTATGTGATTCAACAGTGTAACAATCTGTCAACCTTTGTTTACGTTACCATAGCAACGACCTTCCCCTCTTACCCTTCGCGTCCCTTGCTTGATGACCTTCACGTATCTTCTGTTTAAAATCAGACTGTACGTGAGAAATAACTTTACCGGGAGCAGCAACGGTTAAGGCAGTTGGGATGGGGGGGGGGGGAGGCATGTTCTGTAAAATCTTGTAGTGCAATTCGTGGAAGGTGCCAAAGTTTGATATTTATCCATTATGCTCTGACATACAAGTGCACGCGGATATCTTTTCCTAAATACTTTTATACTTCCACTTCTCATTTATAGAATTTTGCAGGGGAATGGGTCAGTTATCCTATTTTCTATACGTAATAGAGAAAGTAAAGACTAAAGTTTGGAGTTGGAGGAACGTATTCCCTTTCGTATTTTTTACGGTACTGAACTGAAATATATACTTTAGATACAAGGATTTATTCTTTCTTTTCGTATATTTTTTATTTCTTTTTTGAGAAAATGGAAGTTTCGTGGTAGTTATGCATGAATCCTTTTCTTATAAATTATTGAACATAGGCTAAATTAATTTTGAGGATACTGGAAACAAAGTTCAAGTGTTATCGTTGATTCCCTTGCTGTTATTGAAACAGCTGCCTGTCTAAAACATTGCGTATACATTTAGAATTAAATGGTGTAATGGAGGAAGCAAATCACTTACCTTAATAAACAATATTACTGAACACAGTAAATAAATGGATTTTTAGGCCTTGTATCTATATCCTCTAAAAATATCAATGAGGTTCTGATCTTCCATAAGTTATTATTGTTAGGTATTATTTCCATTTGAAACTCAAGGCTTCTACCACCTTGTACATTTTTTATCTGTCTTATAACTATTTACAGCTTTTTTTCTGAATTTATTACAGTGTCCCAATTCTTCTATCCAATCTTCTCATTTTACTTTTTCCTTCAGTGGCATCCAGCAGTAGTCTTCTTTTCCTTGTGACGTTTTCTCACCACCTGGCTTTTCTCTTACGTACAGGTGAAATATGTATCTCGTATCATCCACTCTTCGTAAAATTTTTTCTTCTTTCTTTCTTACACCACTCAGTGCCATTTAGATATCATCGATTTTCAGCAGCATCCTTGTATATGTCTACACTCCCGCGCAGCATTTCGGAAAGTTCTTCCTTAGCTGCTAGTCGGGTTTTCCTATCAGTAAACTTATATTTTTATTTGGCTATCACAAATCTTTCCCTAATTTCTTTGGTGGATTAAGTGGTAATGCTTCCTAAATAATGACATTGAAATGTTATCCAAGACTCCCTTACTAAACATTCTAGCTGTTCTTCATTCTTTGAAATCTTCGCCATTTTTGACTTCTGAACATTCATCCTCAATTCATATATTTTTTCAGCAGATCTAATAGAATTTTTAATATATCATCAATAACATCTGTTATTGGTCATCCATTCTCCCACTACAAAAATATCGCAATCCTTCTACTCCTTCAGCTTATTGCTTTATATTGAAAATCTATTGAATATTGCTATATTCGTTTATTGAATATCCAGCACATCAAAGGGTATTCCTGTGTTACTCTTTTTCCTTTCCTTTCTTTATACCATCTTTAATACAAACATTTTCAATTAGTGAAAATAATTATTTCTTCCACACCAGCCGTGTGTAGTCTAAGGTTTGGATTAGTAGGGTCAGAGTGATGACAATTCAATGCCATAGCCGGGATTTGAACCACGGATCTTCCGCTCTCCGTGCGGTTGCTCTAACCATCTGAGCTACTATGGCCAACATGCCGACATGACATTAAATTCTCCAACTGATTTGTATGTTTCCCGGTAGACCACTAGGAGTTCTCCTATGCTATGAGACACGCACCTTTTTGTGGCTACTTACTATGCTTTAAGTACGTAAGTTCCAGGCTTCATAGTTAAAACACTATGATTTTATTTTATGTAAATTGAAGGTAAACTTATTCAAACCTTAGAAGAAATGATTATTTCCATCACTTTACCTAAAATAAAATTATAGTGGTTTAACTATGAAAGCCTGGAACTTAAGTACTTACAGACAGTAAGTCGCTACAGAAAGGTGGGTGTCTCATAGCATATGAGGACTTCTGGTAGTCTACCGGGAAACATACAAATCAGTTGGAGAATTTAATGTCATGCTGGCACGCTCACCATAGTAGCTCAATGGTTTAGAGCAACCGCACGGAGAGCGGAGATCTGTAGTTCAGATTCCGGCTATGGCATTGAATCTTTCAGTCTGGCCCTACTTATCCATTTTCAATTATTGCAAATTTAATTTATATTGGTTTTATGTCTATACTTCTTCTAATACAATTTTACGACACTAATTTATATTAAACATTAATTTAATTTAAAATATGTTACTTGCTTTTTCGGTATCCAGCAGGTGTCACAAATTGTCCGCTTCATTAACATGTGATAGCTGGGAGGTGTGGGAGCCCGGAGGTTCTTATGTCCTAGTTACCAAGGTCCTTAAGTGTGGACGAGGCCGATAACCTATAACATGCAAATGCTCTAGTATTAAATGCAATCAAGCAAGTATTAATTTTTATCATTTGTCGCAGGAGTGGCAGCCGTTATTGGAATTTCATATTTCCATAGCATAGGAGATAAAGATATAATGTACCATTTTCTCAAAATATGGTGGGGTAGTGGAAAGACTAATAACGAAATTTATTATAGCATGTTTGAAGGGATACTGGAATTGCACTGTAATTTCTCCTGGGTGGCTAAAGCCCTCGGGGCAATCCGTTCATAACCAAGTCCAAAATGATACAGTAAATACAGCTTTCAGGAAAAAGGACATTCTTTTTTATTTTCTGACTATGCAGGTGATCTTTCTACTTTGTAATTAAGACTATTTAAAGGTTTATAATGGCATTTTGAATCGGGGTGGCCGAAGCTTTTCCAACGCTGTATAACATTGTGCAAAAGCATAGCTACGCGATTTTGAAATATCCTTATGTCAACAGAACCTAGGAGATCCAATACTTACCACAGAAGTGCTAATGGAGTCAGAAAAACAAAGTGAGATAATTATGTTAATATTATTCTTCCTTTGCACTCATCTGAACGTAGATTTAAATGGTGAGAAAACATATTCTTAATTTCATTTGTGATTCTTTTTATCTTTTCTTTCCGTTTTAATGTTACCTCTTTCTGATAATCATAACTTCATGAACTTTGTGTTGTTGACTTTTAAACATTCAAATGAAAACTTTAAATAGATATTGCAATGTTCTAGGTCCTCTCGGGAAGCAAGCCAGGTGTCTCGGGAGTGTACCTCTCCCCGATCATTAGCATATTTTAATAAATGTAATAACCACAAATGTATAACTGAATATAACACAAACGTAAACAAAGACAAAACACTATCAATACTCGAATCACTGAACAAAAGACTCCTTTCAGTAAATTAAATGCCAGGTCAGGAGATGGCGTAAGTATAGAAAATTGTGTTAACGAAACGTAACTACTTAACTTAATTATCAATCTGTATTGATCTTTGCTTCTTAAGTCGACGGATTTACATTTTAAGGCCGGTTTCCAAGAGGAGCTGAACTGAAATCCAGCATCACGATTAAGTGTGCTCCTCTCGGAGGAAATGGCCAAAGCCTCCTTAACTCTCCATTCCCAGTAACTGTTACATTTTGCCAAGATGGTTGTCTTTCGAAAGTGGGCTCTAAGGTCGCTATCAAAAGAATGCTCTTACAGTCAGACTTCTCAGGTTGCATTAAACGAATGCTACGTTCATGTTCATGGCAGAGTATTGTTTTGATAACTGGCTTCCCGAGAAGATCTAGAACATATTCGTCACCAGGAGAGCTTCAGGTCCTATTTTAGATATTGCAAGTAGGTAATATTTTATTTTCTCAGAAACTTTTGCTATGATTTTATCACGTAGTCCCAGTGATGAACGTTTCTTTATATTTAAAGTGACTGATATTTAAAAAAATAACAATAAAATTATTGTATGCCTTATTCTTATGTTACACTACATTTCACACTAAATAACTATATTTGAGGTAATACATGGAGTTGAAAATTTAGGTGTAGTGATGTGCCTCAAAAGTGGGCCATAATAGGAACGCAGTTGATAAGTTGGTAGTGACTAATGCAGCTCCACCATGTACCACTGCGATCCCACACGGCTGGACTATTTTTTTTTTTTTTTTTTTTTTTTTTTTTTTGTAATTTACGGCTTCCAACATTTAGTCACATTGGGCGATGAATGAAATGGGTGAAATGATGCTCCAATGAGTCCGGGGTCCATGGAGCTTAGAGTATCTGACATTCGTCTTTCAGGACAAGGAAAACCCCGGGAAAACTTTATTCAGGTAACTCATCCTGACCGAGATTCGAACTCGGGACCTCTTGAACGAGAGGCAGACGAGCTACCATCTACGCTACCGAGGCGGACACGGCTGGAGTATTATTACCTAATTATTTTATACACTCAAGAGCCGTATTTATAGTCAGACTTTGTCCGGACAAACTTGCTACTTCCGGTGGAATAACGGTGGACCTTCGATTTTCTTATTCATAAACCGAGATAAGCGATAGTCCGGGGACCAACCACGTTGGTGCGGCTCAAATTTTTGTCCGCTTCCAAGGGCTAGATTAAAGGCGGCCTATCTTTGCAACACGGACGACAGTGAAGTGATGAATGTAGCTGTGGTGCGTAGAATTCGTGAAAGAAGACTACGGAGGAATACGTATCTACCAAGAATAGAAATTATTGCGAATAATGACCTAAACTTCAAAAGCACATAACAGGTTTATTAAAGCGAATTCCAGGAAGCTGATACAAATGATTTGTCCTAACCTGTACGTCAGGGACGATAACCGAGGCCTGAGTATCTCAAATCCTAACAGCACTTCGGTAGTATGCAGGAAGAGGATATCAAGACAACACTGCAGACCTGCACGATATTAGTCAGGCATGAGTAAGCCGCATTATTAGCAAAGTCGATATAAATTTTCCTCCATGCCTCCTCCTTTCTCATATTTGTATTTGTCAACACGTATTTATTTTATATAATGTTCATTCTTTTTTGGACTAGAGGAAACATTGGTCTTCCTCTGACCAATTGATACCACGCTTCTTGATATTATCCATATTCACAGCACACCAAATTTTGTTACCTAACCTCAAACAGCAGCAGCAACCGTAAGAATGATTAAGAAACAGCTGTGAATCTACCACAGAGATTTATAATATTGTAGGTATACTGTGGTTTGTTTAGCACTCTATGGGACTGGCGCATGCGCAGAAGAACCTGTAACATTTGTCGTGTCGTCTATGAATACCAAAAAGCTAGACCTCCTTTCGCCCGGATCAAGTTAGTCGGAAGATAGTCTAGACCAAAGTGAAAACTGTGAATACGGTCCTCAATGTCCATTTTGCCATGGATACTAATTAATACCGAGATAATCTTTCCTTTACAAAGATTTTAGAACCGGAGAAGATATTGCTTGCCTATTCATATGAGACCTATGGATGCATTAATAATTACTCTGCAATCAAAACACGATTGTTTGATATCGAAGATGTTCAGATAGTTCTTTATTTTAATCCGCAAGTCCAAGGGAAACCAAGTGACATTTGCACACGGCTGTTTATATGGACTTGGCATCATTTCCAAGAGTTTTATATGGTCCTGGAATAAATATAGCTGTTAAAGAATATAGCTGTTAAAGAATACTATATATAATATGTTTTAAAATAGATTTTATTTCGCTCATACCTTTGTTGTACTTGGCCTATGACTTTATTTCACAACAATTCCTACGCTTAAAATAACACCCTGCTGCTGAAACTTCTATCAATGCTTTTTTTCTAGTAGATGAAAATACTGGAAGCATAATTCAAAGATCCTTGATTAAGATATACTTATAAAAATGCCTGTAACGTAGGCTTTGGTGTTTCGTTTAGTTCTTCATTAATTTCAGATCCCTTAAACACAGCAGTAAACCTGAAGGTAGCTTAGCGGTCATTACCTGCATTGAGAAATGAATTTAGGTCCAGGTTGTTACTTTCTGTAATTATTTTAGAGAGATAGCGGCGGAGGTAAAGACACTTTTATAGCTAGTATTAAATGCAAGTATTGTACTAGCCGGGCATGCTGCTTGTATGTAATTTGCTTCAACCGAAGGAAATGGACCAGCCTTCTCAATATGTTTTTATGACAAAAAATAATTGCAGACAACGAAATGGCTTTGAGCAGTCGGTATTCATTTGCGCTGTTAGCTTGTTGAAATATGGTAATTAACCTGGTCTGTATCTTCCAAGCTTTATTTCTAATTTGCTTTACTAAGTTTTGGAAATAGGCTACTGTGACTATTTGATATCTAACTGGATGGCAAAGAACTATAATTTGACAGATATGTAGAAAGGTGAAAGAATAAGCAATAACTTAATGCTTTACAGTTAGCATAATAGAATTAACAACTGCAACAACAAAAGAAATATAGAAAATAAAGGTTTGTTTACATTTTATTAAATGAAGAGTACATAGAGGCCACCATGTAGCATATCAAATACAACAAGTCAGATGAATAAGCATAATAAGGGGAAAGATCCAATCTCAATGTATACTAAATCATTAGACAATAACTTAATTTACCTACAGGAAGATATAGGTAAATTAAATTAATTTGTCATTAGAATTTTAAAAAAGACTAATCGTCGTTTAAGGCAGATGTACATGATGTTTAAACACATATTGTTTAAGCCATTTTAAGAAAGAAACAGGGGTAGTTATTTATAAGTAAGGTTTTTTTTTATTTATTTTTTTTTTTTTTTTTGTAATTTACGTCCTCCAACGTTAAGTGATATCGGGCGGTGAATGAATTGGGTGAAATGATACTAAAATGAGTCCAGTGTCCATGGAGCTTAGAGTTACCCGACATTCGTCTTGAAGGATAGGGGAAAACCCCGGGAAAAGTTTTATCCAGGTAACTCACCCTTGCCGAGATTCGAACTCGGGACCTCTTGAACGTGAGGCAGACATTCTGCCATCTACGCTACCGAGGGGGGCATGTGTGTGGTTGGCGTGGAAGAATATACTGAATATCTTAATATGGCCCTCTAGAAAGGCAGTTGTACTGGGTACTAATTTTGGAGTCATCTGCTTTTCTTTTCACCTGCATTAATTCTAAAATGCCCGTGCCTGTTGTTTTAGCGGACGTAATATTTATACTGCAATTACATGCATGATAACACTGAAATTATTTCACCTCAGATTAAACTCACAGTTCCACACATAAGATATTCCTCTATCGAAACCCTCAGTTACTTATATTGATTATTATAAAATTATAAACTAATTGCACATCTCAAAGAGTGTATATGCAATTGTGAATTTTGAGGAAAGCCTTATCAATAAGTCAATGTAAAATAGATAGCCCGCCTGGATAAGGTTTTTCCGGGGTTTTCCCTTATCCTGATAGACGAATGTCAGGTAACTCTAAGCTTCATGGACCCTGGACACATTTGAGGACGTTGGAGGACGTAAAATTTAACAAAAGAAAAATATCTTACGAATATTTGAAGTAATACACTCCATTCTTGCCAGAGCCTTCTCGGAAGAACAGGAAATGCTGGAGTTACTGTAAATGGAAGGAATATCTGTAAAGACGCTTCTGAAAGGTTCTTTCGGCAGGATAAATGCCTTTTAGTCACATAATTAAACACATGTCGTGGATCATAGAAAACCTGAAGCACAATCTGGGCTTTTGTTCACCGAACTGAAGCGACACGAAAGCGAGGAAGCTCCAAGGAATGAAAATGAGCCTTGATTGAAAACGTTCCCGATGAATTAAGTTTCTAACAAGTTTCCAGTTATCTTGTGAATTATCGAACCTTAAGGAGACTGAGCTCGTGGTCCCATTAATGTATTAAATGTGTTGTATTGGAGAGATGTTACCGGGAAACTAACTGCATAACATTAAGAAAATCGTGACTCTGAACAAGAATTCATCTGACCTGAACATCGCACTTCTAAAGAAAGGCAATGAGATGTACGCCTCCTTTATCGCGGACCAAAGAGCCGCACGAATTCTCCACAACATGCATTATCTCTTCGAGAAGCGCTCTTTGATTCCTTCACAATGACCAAACATTTCTTCTTCTTCAGATGAGAGGAAACACTTTCATTTGTTCTCTTCTTTAGTAGGAGTTTGCAATTTCTAAAGAGGTTCAAGATAGCTTCCAAACCGTCAAATGTTAAGTTACAATTTGGACTGAAAGTTTCTCCAATCATTTGAAAATAGCCTTGTGTCAAGTGTGCTAAAACGAGCTGCGTACGTTAAGTAAATATTTACAGTTAAATAATTATAAGTTATATTAAAGTACATAAATGTAATATAAGTGCTGGGTAAACATAAAATATATAATAATTTGTTATATATTCCCAAAAGAGTCTGATGAACACACCAAACTCATACAAAGCGTTGAGTACAACAATAAGAGATGGGAATGTGGATGGTAGTGCTCAAGCTGAACGCTGGTTTATAAACAGAAGGCCTGTGCTTGAAAATTGCGTGAAAATTCCCAAGATATTTCAGAACGAGGAAGAAATATTTATTTATTATCAAATTCTCAGAGTTCTATTTTACCCAAAGTTATATTGGGAATATAGTTTAAAACTTATGGACTGTATATAATAAAGTTACAAGATATTACAAAATAAAATATCATCAAAATGACAGACAGCAAATTTCAAAATTAATCAATTAATTTAAGAACAATTTTTCTCAAGAAAGCCATGAAATATTGATAAAATCTCTAATAGAACAAAATGTGTGAACGTAGCTTTGAAAATGTGTAACATAAGGATTGAAGCAAGAATTAAAAATGTTTCAAAACATAAAACGAGGCAATTAAATAAAATGTGTGGGACAACTTGAAGGTGATTCCACAAATAGAATTAGAGTTGGATTTGATTTTGAATCGAAATAAGTTTTTTTTTTCTTTGTTACTAACCTCGCTCGCTCGTCGTGCTGGCTGGCTGTATTTAGCCAGAAGGTTTTTGCTGCGTGCCCACCCGTTTTGGGTTTAACCGCAGGTAAGGTTTGTTCGGGATGTTGTAGAGTGACTTGTTGGGTTTTTGGTTGGAATTAATTTGTAAGGATACTGAATTGTACCTTGGGAATGAAAGGACAGGTTGCAATGCCTAGCACCCTGGTGGTTTTTTTTTTTTTCTGAAATTTACGTTGGTAATTTTGATGCCAAACAGCTTAGGAGAATATGTGGAGCTCAGCTTTAGCTGCTGTTAGGATTAGCTCCTGGGTTATCTTGGGTGCCCGCAAGCCATGCGGGGTACCCGATGTAGGCTAGAGCCGTCTAGTGGGGTCATAATCTCCCAATGATCTGACAAGGGCGCTTTTATGGTTGGGTAAGTTGGCGTATAATTTTGATGCCCGGCGCCTAATCTCGTCCTCCACGTATGGGAGTCCTGAGGCTTCATGAAGCAACCTGGTAGGAAAGTAGCGGCCCACAGAGTAGATAGACCTTTACTAACCTATGATGCTAAACTTATTTATATTTGAAGAAAAGTAATATCCACAACTTTCTAAAGTGTAATTATGTCCGAGCATTTCTTATTTTATAATAATTGTAATAAAGTACCTTTTTAACCTGTTGGCACTGCCAGTCATTGATACCTGGAGTTTGTTTACTATGCCGCCAAACGTTGGGGTAGGGTGGGGCTTCTCCGCACACGGGGCTTTTCCGCCCGAAATGAGGAAATGGTTTACTGTCCAACAATCATTGGCAGCGATGACTTCCCTGCCAGTTCATTGTCGAGCTTGGTGTTAGTGCAACTTTTCTATGAATTTACTTGAGGTTGTATGTTGCTGTTTAAGCAGTATTAACAAAAGAAGGTTACAAGGTAAGTAACTTATGTAGTGTTATTTGCCTTGAATAAGAAATACCGTTTGTAACTTGGGGTCTAGTATCTGCAGGTAGAGATATTTTGGATTAAAAATCAGTGATAGTGTAGGTTATAGTTTGGGTTACGTCCATGCATAACTTTTATCATAGCTCTCACCTTGTGCGCAATTTCGAAAGTTGAACATTTGGGGCTTTTCCGCCCAAGCAAAGAGGGGTTATTCTCGCCCAGTTATAATATAGGTTTTTTTGTACTCTTTTAATCCAATTATTTCTTATACAACTATTACCGAATTTTATTTCATCGTTTCAGATGTTATACACATATAAACAAAGGAAGCTGGAACGAAACTGGACGAGGGTGACATTGCCCGTGCTGTTACAAGCGTATTAAACGGCGATGTAAATATGAGGGGAGCAGTGGGCCTTTTCAGAGTGCCTTACTCTACACTCAAGGATCGTGTTCATGCACATCAACGTCAAGAAGCATTAGGAGGAGTGTCCAAATCAGTTGGTGTTCAGCTTGGAGGAAGTGAAAGATTTAGTTTCCAGGTTAAAATACTTGGCAGCAAAAAGAAGGGAAATCATAGACCTATTGCAAAATTAAATTGTGGGAATAGTGAGTGAAGTGATAAGTTGGTTCCAGTATACAGAGATGAGGAAGATGCACCATGTGGATTTTGTGGGTTAAAGCTTTATTCTCCGAAATCAGCAACCAAATCAGACTGGATCAAATGCCAGAAATGTGGACCATGGGTTTCACGAAGTGTGCGTTGGTGAGGTTGGTAAGAGAAACTTCATTTGTGGTAAATACATTTAATTAAAATGCAAAAGTACTGTGAGCGGTAATAGCCCCAGGACCGGGAGGAATAGCCCGTTAATTCTGAGATTTCCTTTCTGTGCAACATTAGCTGTTTTATTTGATCACAATAATAGCAAGCAAAATATGTGTGTTTATAACATCTGTACGCTTTAAGGAATTAATAAAAACTGTTCTGTTGTTTTATAATACCATAAATTTGAAATGAGCGGAATAGCCCCGCGCTACTCTACTTTGGTTACTTTAGCGACATTATTTTTCGGGGTGATTACAGATTACTGTTGTGATTACAGTGATTACAAACACGCTGTAGTAGTTTCATTGTTGGTACTCCTGGTCCCCGCCTTTGAGAACTATGCAAGTCCGGACATGTTCAGTATCGCCTACCGCTGCAATGGAGGTAACACGCAGTTAAAGTTGTGATAGAGGAAGATCTGGAGTTTCTTTCAAAGGTAATCACTGCGGCTGAAACTTGGCCACATCATTTTGATCCTGAGAGCAAACAGCAAAGCTCAGTGTGAAAACCTCCTTCATCACCAACCTCCCAAAAAGCAAACGCGGTTGTTTCTGCTAGGAAAATTATGCTAATCTCATTCTTTGATATTCATGGAATGGTTTATCAGCATGTTGTACCTGCACACACATCAGTAACTGGAAAATACTACATGGATGTCCTGAAAACATTACAAGTCCATATCAGGCGCAAAAGACCACATTTCCATGAAGCAGGCTGGATGCTGCACCACGATAATAATGTTCGGCCGCATATTGCCAATGTTGTTGCTGAATATCTTGCAAAAATCAACGTGAAGTGCATCCCTCACCCTCCCTATAGTCCGTTGGCTGTTCCCATGTGACGTTTTTCTATTTTCTAACTTGAAGAAACGCCTTCGTGGGAGGCATTATCCATTTTCAGAAGCAGTGGTGAAGGCTGCGGAGGCGATTTTGAAGGATCTCTCAAAAATGGTTTCCAGAATGTCTTTGAAGACTGGCAGAAACCCTGGGACAAGTGCATCGCATTCAGGGGAGACTATTTTGAGAAGGACCATCAAAACTATGAGGATGAGTAAAGAATGTGATCATTCTTTATTGAACAGCCCTCGTATATATAATTTTTACCCGTGAGTGCGAGAGCATTATTAAGTCTGAATAAGTCACGTATCCATTAAAATAATGAGATTAATATTTAATGGACAGTCGCTGGTTATTTTCTTTGGCTGCCTTATAATGAGAAGTACCTCCAAGGCTTGATTATTAAATATGATTTAAATTGGTAATTTCATATTAAAAGTGGAATAATATGAAAATTACAAGAGAATAATAACATAATAAGTGGTATTTGCATTCCTTTTTTAAGGTGTAGCAACTTTAAAGTTAATATTGTGAAATAAAAACGTATTATGAAATGCAATTAGGAATTTAATAACATTAAAAGCCTTGTGATAAACATTCCCCCATCTTTGTCATTATTTTAACTCATACAAACGCAGTAAAGTTGCAGTATTAGCCCAGTCTCTCAACTGCATCATTTAATGTACTTAGCAGATATTTTTATACATTTGAAAAACAGAGCGTCAAATAGACATTAAATACATTAAACTTTAAGAGAAAAGCTAGGAACAGGTAAGTTAAGCATACATTTTAAGGGCACTGGGACGTTATTTTTATCCAGACAGGGCTAGTTTGTAATAATATTTATATATAAATATCTATAAAAATTAACATTGCTAGAAATTGAAATTTGATATGATTATAGTATAAGGATGTGTGCATTTATCTACGGTATAAAATTTACATTAAGTTCATACAGATCCCTGCAAAAGGAGCATAAGGCACTCTGTGTATCCTGAAAAAAAAGTATTACACCCCACACTCCAGGTCTAGGTTGCTTGTAGGAATTTAAAGCTATAGGAACCAATATTTTCCATAAATAACATAATGCACAGTTGTATAATCTTAACTAAATAAAAAGCCTACATAATTTATACTATGCACATGAAAAATTATTTATTTGGCTTAACAAAATCGGATAATAATTTTAAGGACTGAAATTTACTTTCCCTTTATTTTATAAATCATATAAAGATAAATGTCAGATTAATGTGTTCAGGGATAATTAAAAAAATAAGCAATAAAAATATTGTATCAATAGCTTTTATAGTTTTCGATAAACACGTACCTAAAGTATGAAAAGTCCAGATTTTGGGAAATCACGATCAAAGATTAAGCACCATTCCTTTTAAATTATACATACTCTCAGAAAATGCCTGCTCCATATTCCTGCTCAGTTAGGTTTTCCGCATCTTTTCTGTTCCTTTTCTTACTTCTAGCTCTACTTTCAAGCAACTGAGCTGTTCCAAACTTTATATTTATTTTTGTTATTACTTTATACCTACAACTGCACCCATAATTATAAAAAACACTGTCATATACACCAATTTTTAAAGTTTTGGCCCAACATGCACAGTTTCTGGAATTCTTTCCCATATTAGATGATGAAAACTTACATTTGGGTTTTGGGTTCGACCATGCAAGCACTCTCTCAGTAATTCATCTTGAGAAAGTTCCCTAAATACTGGTTTAATTGCCAAAAGAACCTCTTCTGGAAGAGAGGGTTTATGTTTCTATGTAGGTTAATTGAGAAATTTCAAGCTTTGGAGGTATACTAAGTGAAATGTGTATACAGAAAATCAGAAAGCTGGCGTGTCATTGCGCCACCATCTCTAAATTGATGAATTAAAGGGCTTTAATACCAGCTGATGCCCTATGTTATATATCATTTAAAAGCTGAAGAATTATATAATTTCCTAACACTAAAATAAATTGACCTTCTGAATCCCTTAAAGAATATGCTAATAGTTTAATTACGAGTAATACAGTTTACGTAAGACTATAGTTTAGAAAGCTTTTAGCCTTTGGAATACAAACAGACTTGAGACGTCGATATCTTTGTAATATCGACATTACAAGTTATACACTATAAGTAAGTATTTTAAGAAAAATCAATTATTTTAAATGTGTTCTGCAAGCAATTAAGTAATTTTCAAAGTACAGACCACTAGATTCTATGGTCCTGGGCCATCGTTCAGTGCGGTTTATTAAACAGATATTAGTCTCTGGTTTTTTGATGCAAAGAATTCGGTGACACCCACCTGCACTTCTTCAGAGTCAAAGTTCCTTCCACGTAGAAAATGGACCATCTAATGGTACGAGATCAGTTCAGTATGCTGGGTGTGGTAGCAGTTCGGTTCCTCCTAATTCATGGCTTTTTTCCGTGGTTGTTCCTGCTGTGTGGGGAGCTGCATTGTCTTGTTGCAATAGACCTCTCTTTCGATGAACTAATACTGGGTATGCCCGTCTCAAAATGTCATGAACTTGTTACATTTGTTAATAATAAGACTCCGCATCAATCGCCCGCCCATTGGAACAAACCGCCAGTGAATCACGCCTTCAAAATTTCACCGGACACACATTATTTTGGGACTGAAATGATTTTTTTTTTAAACTTGACAGATTGGCGGGGATTAAGCCATTGTTTCGAGCATCAGGGTTTCAGTAATAGATCCATTTTCACCACAAGTGACAGCTCCTGACGAATGTATCATCTATGGATACACAAGCTGACGACAGATATCCACTATATTGTGACTTTGTGGATTCGTAAAATTAAAAGTCCAATTGCACAAACTCAAGATGTTCTTTATTTCCGCCGAATTACAGTTGAAACACTTGCCGATTACACAGTATTACGTAGCGTATACAATAACAATTCACTAGTTCGTCTGTCATAGGTCCACTCTACACTCCCAATTACGTACAACTCCTCAGATGCACGTACACAGTCTTCCAGTCCGTTCACTAGCACGGCGCTGCTCCGGCTGATCGCCAAGAACTCAACTCTCTCCAGCCCGGCACGTCGCTTATATAAGACCAACTGACCTATCTAGAAGGTTCCGGGTTAGATGAAATATCCCGACTGTTCCAGACTCCGGGGGAGGTGAAAGAAATGGCTAGTGATGTTTTTCCAACCATCCTCTCGTTAACGCTACAAAATAAATGGGTAGGCGTGGGCTAAATGCCTCCTGCCGCCCACGCGGCTGCTAGCTGGCCGTGCCTTCAGATAATTAGGTGACAATATGTTCAGCCTGTTGAGGTGTCAGTTCATGACGTACAGATCTTCAGCTTCTGTATAATTTTCTAAGTGTCTTAATGTGGCATGCGTGGTATCTTTTAATGCACCAAGTTCTTCTGAAAGCCTTCGGGTACCTTTTTGCGGATTTGCTCACCAAAGTTAGCGTGTATCCTCAATATTCCATATTAGGTCTTACAGATCGAGGTAAATCTTTAGTGTGTTCGTCTGCATTGTTGAAACGTTGTAACCATCGTTATGCCACAAATTCACTGGCACCTTCTCCTTCAACTACGCGTGCTTTCGAGCTTAGGCAGCAGCTTTATAATCTTGTTCCAATAGCATTTTACAAGGACTCTAAGTTCAAACCTTGTTATCTCCATTGTGTGATTGTTTATTAACAACTGAAGACCGGTACATGCTTGCAATGCACGCAAAACTAGCCGTGGTATCCTATAAATGGCATTGCCAAACCAAAGAATCCCAATAAATCTTCCAAAACACCAACTTACTTACCAGACCAGCTAATGTAAAACTATTTTATGAAAGGAAATGTCTCATTTGTGTTCATTTAATTGTTATCTACTTCAAAAGCATTAATAAAGGACAAAGGTACCTTTTCTGGACTTACAAGCTTATTTCCTTGTTTTGCCTGGACTTAAGAGCAAAATCATGCAGTCTGCTAGCTTTTTACTCATTTTGAGCATTCTCTCTAAACCGGCGTTTACAATGCATTCCGTCACCAATAAAAGTTAATATTCTTGTTGAGGTATTTATGAAGTTATAAACATTTCATGATATTAGAAATATATATTGAAGTATACCTCATATAAATTTGACACACATATACTTCTAATCTCGCATCAAGGTATCATTACAGCTTGACATTTAATTCACAAATATTTTGCCTGTCTGTAGATTGCAACATTTTTTTATACATTTCAGCTATAACACAAGGCAGCTTTAACTGTTTGGCCAAATATACTTTTCCGTGGTTTTATGCTTCTCTATGGCTAGTTGAATTACTATTGTTCCAGCATACGAATAACTAACTCCGCAGAAAGGTTTACGTCCATATGTTGAGGTTCAAATTCACTTCTCGAGAAGCTGATAAACTCTTTCTGTGCTCTCAAATCCTCGATAGCACGACATTCATTCCAACACTACAGAATTATGTTGAGATTATGTCTGCAAGGTTTGAAGGCATTACAATACAAATTTCTATTTGAATCTTTGAAAAAACAAATGCATAAAACAGATTTACTAGATAGGTTAATTAGGTAGTGACCTATGCAATCGTTTTTCAATCCCCCTTGTGCACAGGCAAGTATACATTTTTGTCTGTTACTAAAAAAGTTGTTATATATTGTCACAAGTGTCTGTTTTGTTTAATTTAAATAGTACGTTGTCAGTAGCTATTTTGATTATGGTGGTGTGTGTGACGTACTGTCACGTAAACCTTCCCTCTCTAGTGAAGCATGTATAAAGTTCTCTCTGTCTCTCTCTCTCTCTCTCTCTCTCTCTCTCTCTCTCTCTGTCTTATGAGCCAGCAGTTGACGACGACGTAACTCTGCTCTTTGTAACGCAGGTAATGGCCATGTGACCACTTGTGTATTTTCTATTATTGTAGTAAACCTTTCATGTCTAAAATTGTAGTTTCAGTATTTTGTAATGTAATTGAACCTTGGTACAGAAAATCCTAACCTCTCCTGAGTATGCCTGCCTTTGATTTATTAGCCCGTGAGGTGCCACCGGGCCACGTGGCAATCTAATACTTTACCATCCATGGTCAGGTTTTCACAATATACCAATATTGAAACTAAGCACTGTGTTTTGAGGAGATCTATAGGTTGATACGCCAGAATGTGTTCTATCCCTTTCAGATGGTTCTGAAATCTCTCTGGAGTTTGTTTCGTGTTGGGTTCCTACCTAATTCTTGACAGATTGCCCAAGTTGTACTCAAGTATGTTTATGTTTGACATGAGCAATAATAATTTAAAACTTTATAGGATTTAATATAGTCTGTACCTATAAGTGTAGTAAACTGAATAGAGTATCTAATAGGCTCAGTTCCTGAGTTCAGGAAATTAAACTTTTCATAATGGAATAGTTAACTTAAATTACTTTAATTTACATTTTAAAATATATAAATTCCCTTAACAGTATAAAATGCAACAGATATTTGATGCATACAAATTTACTGCACTGCATACGATATGGACTGTTGTATGAGTTTTATTAAACTCAAGTGCTTCCTTATTACTGTCTATTGGATGTGCTCCATGTTTTTGTTTTCAATATTATAGTATATACATGGTTATGACAAATAAAGGACAATCTGTATGGATTTGGGTATCTCTATGAGGTTATAAATATGTATTAGCTAGAAGAAACTATTTTGTATATTTTAGTCCCTTTTTAAACATGTGGTGCATTCAATTTTTAAATCAATGTCAATAACTGGGACTAAAAAAACCTTAACCTTTGGCGAGCTTTCCATGCAGTTCTGAGTAAAATTTAATATTTCAAAGGATTTCAGAAGCTATTACCTGGAAATTCTGATATAAATGTCATGGATATATCTTAATGGTATGGTATTATATACGAAATTGTTAAACATTTTGAGCTTACAAGGGTTTTTGAAATTGTGTACATGCGAAGGTGTAGTTCAGGTTACAGTGATTTTTCTGAAGGTGAATTAATAATACATTGGAAATTAATTGTTCTTTCACACTGGCCGTGTGTAGGAGTTCTCATACACACATGAGACAACTACCTTAATGGCGACTTACAAATGTAAGTACTTTAAGGCCCTGGCTTTATAGTTAACCACTATTAGGTGAATTATTGGAAATTAATTGTTCTTTCACACTGGCCGTGTGTGGGCTAAAGTATGGAGAGGTAGAATCAGACTGAGAAATTCAATGCCATAGCCGGGATTTGAACCACGGATCTTCTGGTTGCCGTCCAGCCGCTCCAACCCTTGAGCTACTATGGCCAACGTGCTGACATGACATTAAATTCTCCAACTGACTCATGTTTCTCCCGGTAAACCACTTAGTACTTCTCATAAACACATGAGACAACTACCTTAATGGCGACTTACAACGTGTAAGTACTTTAAGGCCCGGGCTTTATAGTTAACCACTATTAGGTCAATTAATGGAAATTAATTGTTCTTTCACACTGGCCGTGTATGGGCTAAAGTATGGAGAGGTAGAATCAGACTGAGAAATTCAATGCCATAACCGGGATTTGAACCACGGATCTTCTGGTTGCCGTCCAGCCGCTCCAACCCTTGAGCTAGTATAGCTAACGTGCCGACATGACATTAAATTCTCTAACTGACTCGTGTTTTTCCCAGTAAATCAATTAGGAGTTCTCATAAATATATGAGACATAGTAAAACATTGTCATCCAGTTCTGCGCTACGTTTAAAATTTCAATGTCCAGCTCATCGTTTGCCAATTTTATTACTAAGTTACTTCTCAGTCACTATATTAATGCATTATGTGGGAGAGGACCTAAACTCGTTGGAATAAATGGGCAGGCAAACGAAATTGTCATGCTACGCAAATCGGGTATACATTTACTGGAAAGTCGAGGCCTGTAAATTTAGTAGGTACAGTTTTCACTGTACAACTGTACATTCATACTGCTGTACTATTCGCCGTGTACCTCATTCACTTCTAATTCCACTTCTTGACAATGTTTCACATTGTCAGCAAACCAGAGACTTCCTCCTCCAAGTGCATTCACAACATGGTACACTCGTAGAAACATATGATCTTGCTTGTCACCCTGTGCCCTGTACCAACTCTGGCTTAATAGCATCATGAGACCGACCACCCAAGACATTTGAGATTTTTGAAAGAAGTGAAACTGGAAGCTGCGGCAGTCAACAATCCCAGGACCGCGTCGCTGTGTCTGGGTGGGAATGAGGAGTAGCTAGACGGGATTGCCGACTATCGAGACGTCCGTGAACGGAATTAATCTCGAACCATGTTCCATATTAGGGCACGCGGCCTCACATTGTCTCCTGTCTCTGCTGTGAACTATACTTTATGGTACTCTGATACGTTTCTTTGACCAAGGAAGAACAGCCGCAGATCTTCTCAGTCGGTAGTAGAAATCGCCTACTGAAACTGCGTGTTTTCTTCTTTTCATAACATCAGATTTACCTAGATTAAAATAATGGCTGGGTTATTCTGTATTTATATCTGTACCACCTCATTCTTTAGTATCGGTTTGAGTGGCTCAGTTGCTCAGGCACTGGTATACTAATACCAAGGTAAGGGTTTAATCCCGGACTAGATCAATTTAAGTGTGATTAAAATTGGTTCCCTGTAATTTTCTTTAGTGACTTGTAAAAGAAGAACTGTGGGACAAAATTCCGGTAAACAGCGGCGCTTTTATGATCCTAACAATTGGCAGCGTTGTTAAGAAACACGTATTTTTTATTACTTAATGGAAGAATATTTGTATACAAACAATTATTGCTATACCGCATTTCCCTAGAATGTGATGTATGACTTATTTTTATTCATTACGACCTTAAAGTAAGAATTATTATTCATATTACATAAAAAATTTCGATATGATATATTTTTTGTGCATACTCCAAAATTTTATAATTTACAAATTTTGGCTAGATTAATTTGTTTTACCTTGTTACTACCTTGGCTTGCATGACACCTTGGTCTCTGCTCTTAACTTCCATACCTCCATGTTACTTAATTAGTCCCTTTCTTCCCCCTCATCTTCCTTTCTTATATTCTTTACATTTCTGGCCCATTTATCTTTTACTTTCTGCAAGAAGTCACCAATACTTCTTACCTTCTTTTCCTCCCTACCCGTTAACGTTTTTATAGCTACTATCCTCTTCTCTACTTTCTCCCATTTTTCTTCCTAAACCTTATTTCTCCACAGTACAACCTCCTCGCCTTATGTTACATAGTGTTCTATGCTTCCTTTTGCCCCACACAGTTAACAAATTCCCTTTTCCCTACCTCGTATCCCCCATAGAAATATTATTTCTGTTCTCATTCATGCTAACCCTCCTCTCTCTTGCGTACTGCAGTATTCTACATATGCTTCTCGCCCCCAATTTCTTTTTATTTGCTTGTAAAATTGTAATGATTTCATATTTTCTAGACTTCCCCATATTTCCTGTCTTTCTAAGTATCCACCAGGTGGAAAAAACAATCGAAGTCAACTCTGTATATTATCAGACTAACGTCATATTCTACACAGAATATGTGCATATTCAATTAAAGTCTGGCTTCACCAAGGTAAGGAGGTATCAAAATATACGCCTTCTTCAAGTTGTCAGATTTTGGAGAAAATGGAGAGAGGAACGGGAATCTACTCTATTCCATTTAGCGACATCCTCGACAATGGGTTTTCGTACTTTTGAGTTATTGAAAAGAGTCCTTGATAGTAGGAGACCAGGACATTGAACGGGCTCTGGAAAATAAGGTCTGAAGCTTTCCTGGCGACGAATATGTTCAAGATATTCTCAGGAAACAAGCTAGGGGAAAAGGTGATTAGAAATCGACGTTTCAGGAGCGTACATCGCTCCCGTCATCAGGATATCTTTATGAAATGTTATAAACACAAAATAGATATAGCATATAACACAAAAATCAACAGAGACAAAACACTGCCAATATTCGCAGCACTGGACAAAAGACTGCTTGCAGAAAATAAAGATCAGGTCAGGAGATAGCGTGAGTGTAGAAAACTAATTAGGTCAGAGAAACATAACTACTTAACTTGATGATAAAGCTGTATAGATCTATGCTTCTTAAGCCAACTGATTTTCATTTTAAGGCCGGTTTCCAAGAGGAACTGAACTGAAATTCAGCATCACGATTAAGGGTGCTCCTCTCGGAGGAAATGATCAAAGTCTCCTTGATTAACTCTCCGCTCCCATTAACAGCTGCATTTTGCCAAGACGGTTGTCTCCCGAAGTTCCTTAAGAAGGCTTCGAGAAGGCTCTAAGGTCGTTATCAAGGCATTTCGCTGCCAGTCCAGACTTCTCACTCCTTTCATGTTCAATTGTTCTAGTAGCGATAGTCCTTCCGTTTTGTCCTATATACGGTGTTACACATTCACAGGGAATACGGTACACTCCCAGAACTTGGAAGTTCAATTAGTCTTTCACCGGTCTCAACAGATGTTTAATCTTCGAAGGTGGCTTATATCTATTTTGTAGTTATATCATTTCTTAATAATATTGTAAATTGCTGAAGTGAAGCTAACAGGGTAAACCTTTTGGCTGTTGAAAGAGGAAAGGGTTATTTACTGGTGCACAAATTTAGTATATTCCAGTAACGGCAAGAATGTTTGCACCTATGTATGTGTTGCTGTAAGAATTCCTGGAGGATTTACAGGTATAATGCAAGTCAGCTGGAGAACTGATATCATACTGGTCATGGTAGCTCAATAGTTAGAATAATCGTTAACGAACAATCGTCAAGGTTGTCGACCACGAACAAAATAGTGCTACACGGTGCTACACACACGAATAAGGTTCCGATTATGACTCTAAGCTGGCGAGTCATGGCTTCCTCTGTTTAGCTCTACTCATCGTTCTAGAAATTAATCGAATGTTCTGCAACAAACAAGATGAAACTAGAAAGACGAACCTTCCAGTTATCTATCTTTATCGGGAAGCTTTTTATCTCCGCGGTGCACTATCTGTCCCTTTATGTGCACCGGCCACGCCAGACACAACAATGTGTTCACGACAATAATGCATAAAATATATTATGGGGTTTTAGGTTACAGAGATATGTAACTAAAGCTGTGAACTCTTTTATAAATCTTTACAACAGAGTTCACTAATGAGCAGTATTTTTAATTTTGTATTTTTATTTATATTTTACGTATTATTACAATTGTGCACAGTTTTCTTTGAAATGAGGAGAGAAAATCTGACATCTCATGTTCAACTTCTATCTCCTATAGGATGGCATTTGATTGTGTATTGACGTGTTTTCTTTAAACAGTAGTTTAAAGAAAATACAACATTCACATTTGTTATATTAAAAATAATTGAACTGGAAATCGAATCGAATGTAACAGATAAGAAATATATTAGTTCACTTATGCATGATGACCAGGACGTGTTCAGGTGTCCCAGTATAAGTGAAACAGTAGAAGTGAAGTACACCCATTGAGATCTGGTGAACTATCATTATGTAGTTGTCATTCATACTCCTCAATGATCACAAACACGGAGCCGTTCGGCGTCACGAAGCGGAAATTCAATTAGATTGTCGTCGCACCCACACAGAGGCGTCTGATTTCGTATCGGGTCACAGATCAAAGACTAAGCCAGAGGCCATGTCATGCCCCAGTTCCTTGGGACGGCCCATACACGATCATTGTAATCACAAATTATTCCTCTTGGGTCGTTTGCATATAAACACCCGCACAAGCTCTTACCACTTGAGGGCAGCGAACACTACGCCTACGACAGCTGAATATTTATGGCTGATCGCGTACTTCTGTGGAAGAAAGCCACCGTCTCTGATGTTGACCACAATTCAGCATCGCTGCAGGTCAAAAGGCGAGAAAGCATTGACTGGGAATAATGATTCAGCGTCAAAGCCTTCAACGGATCATTCAGACTCCATATATTCAGTAATAAGATAAAATTAAATAAATCATAACAGAGAATCCCATTTAATTTAACATGTGTACATACATTTTATAATGGCAGTAATATAACATCAAAACTTCATTTATACCTATGTTTAAAAACATTAAACATTTTTGATAGAATTTATTGGTACAACTCTAAAGCCTCCACGAAACTTAAAAATGAAGTACAGAAATAAAGTAGTTCTTTTGTTCTTTTATTGAATTAAGTGCTTCTAAACTTTAAATAATAAGTTATCGCGGTGTATATTTTTATTTTAAGTTGCATTGCAGGAAAAATGGCATGAAAGCAAGGCAATAAATGCTCAAGTTATTTTCGGGAAGCAATCAGGTGAAAAGACTATTAGAAACTGACGTTTCGGGAGCATCAGGACCATCTACAAGCCACATCCGAAGATTAAACATATGTTGAGACCAGTGAAAGACAAACTGGATTTCTAAGTTCCTGGTGTGTATCACAATCCCTGTGAATGTGGGACACCGTATCTAGGACAAACCGGAAGGACCATCGCTACCAGAATAAACGAATATGAACGGAGCATTCGTTTAATGCAACCTGAGAAGTCTGGGCTGGCAGAGCATTGTTTAGATAACGACCATAGAGCCAGTTTTCGGGAGACGACCATCTTGGCAATATGCAACAGTTAATGGGGGTAGAGAGTTAAGGAGGCTTTGGCCATTTCCTTTGAGAGGAGCACGCTTAACCGTGATGCTGGATTTCAGTTCAGCTCTTCTTGGAAACCGGCCTTAAAAATGGAATTCCATCGACTTAGGAAGCACAGATCAATATAGTTTAATGATCATATTAATTTTCTATGCTCACGCCAATTCCTGACCTGGCATTTAATTTACTGAAAACAGTCTTTTGTTCAGTAATGCGAATTGTGATAGTGTTTTGCCTTTGTTTATATTTGTGTTATATCCATTGATTAACTTGTGGTTATAACATAATATATATATCCTAATGATGGGAGATATGCAAACTACCAAAACGTCGAATTTTAATCGTCTCTACATCTGGCTTGCTTCCCGAGAAGAAATTGAGCATATTCGTCACCAGGAAGGCCTCATGTCTAATTTAATGGCGATAAATATTTAAATTTGACAACTAAGCGAGGACAGAATGATATAGTCAGATATGTTCTTAATCAACCATTGCAGCTTCGCACTACATTGTTAATCTAAATGATCGTCGGGGTTGTAAAAAGTCATAACTTGCAGCACAATTGACGTAGGAATATGAATCTTGTTTTACTGTGTATGTTATTCACAAAATTTCTTTTACATGCATTACAAATGCTTGTATGTCACTCTACACACATCTACTCCATAGTGGATAGTGCATCTCTTCCCACACACGAGTCAACATGGCAATGGTGATGATTTCGATGTTGGCTTGGATACGCTGCTTCTCTTCTTGAATATCCACCAGTAGAGGAGGAACAAATATCTGATTTTTAACACATCCTCATGGAATAATGGGGAACAAATCGCATGGTGTAATATGGTGAACGTGGTAGAAAGGGTAAGAGCATCAGATCACCCTCCATGCCCACTGATTTTCCTTATGGACAAACAAACTGTATCCACAAATTGGGCGTACCATTTGCAAAGAGAGTTGTCGGAAGGAAGCTCCTTCCCGTATTTTGTCCGAAAATAGCGCTGGGTATTGATATTTAATGCTGCTATTCCTGCCATCTGGTGGAAACCTATGTACTACAGTTGATGCAAAATAAAACGTTCAGAGTTTGTCTAACCATTAATGCAACAGTATGTCTTCCACGTTAAATAAGTAACGAAACCCCGATAATCATTTAGAATGTCTGAGCCATCTCACTAAGCTCTTTGTGTCTCGCTCAGCCTTTTAGGGATGGGAATAAAAGAACTCCTGGACGATGGAACTTGCAGGGATTGGGTCCGCTAACAGTTCCAAAGTGACACCAATCCTGATACTGACGTGTGCCTGCCTGCGTCATCTTCAAACCCTTCACCATGAAGGAACATCTGCCGATCGTGCAAGCACAAGAGAGAAATATTGCATCGCGCAAATTCTACAGTTCTGCCGCAACGTACTAATTCACGTTGCGTACTGCTCCATTTCTAAAAAAATACAGAGGAAATGGTGGAAGAGATGATTCATGGTAGAAGAAGAAGCATCCTAGAATTCACCTACCGACCTGTAAAAACCACACAAAAAAGTAAGGTTAGGTTGTGTGGCTGAACAGAATTCCAATAGTTGACCTAAATAAAAGTCTCCCACGTTATCATGTAATTATTAATTATTTTACACCAAATCAGTTTTAAAAGAAAACAGCAAATTTTACTAGAATTGCTTCTTAAGATCTCGGTATCTTGTACACAACTTGCATCCTACTAGATTCCTCTGAATGCAGGATGGAACAAATGGATCATGTACCGCTTAACCTGACGTTCATGTGGGATACACTAATTGTACATTCCCTCGGCGTCCATGGTCAAGGGCAAACAATGTTAGTAAAAGTGAACTCATATCTTGTCATCCTACATGTAGACCACGTATCAACTATGATAATGAAATTATAAAGAGTTAGCAAAATCAAATAGCTTTACGCAATGGTTCTTAAGCCTTCATTAATGAAGCACAGCTTACTGTTCACTGAAAATGTAACACTTCTATAGGTATCTTATTCCTAATTAGATAAAATTATTTCTGCAATTATTGCATAAATTTTAGCTGTCAAAACAATAAATAATCGTCACATTCTCACAACATATTCCCGAAGTTACACTATACAGTAATGTATTGAAAGATTTAGTAGAAAACTGCATAACCTTAACAATAAAAACAAGACAATTACTAATGAAGTAAATCAGATAATTATATTGTTGAAAGCTATACACATAGTGAATAATAAGAGAATAGTTATAAAGCAGTAAAGTAGAAAGAAAAAAACATACAATGCCATACAAATTAAAGATTATTAGTTTCATATATATTAATTAATATATATGTATAAATGATAATTAATGTAGCTAGTGTATGTGATAAAATAATACTAGAAAACAGCAAACAGCCAGAACCGAAAAGGAAGAACATACTAATAAAAATGTTATGTATTAAATTTACACGGTAATACATAACCTTTTCGCTAAATGTAAAATTTTGTTACGATATTTCAACCAGTACAATAAGTAGTTTTCCCATAAAGTGCGTGCTTCGTTCCACATAAAAATAAAAGTGATCAAAATGCACTTCATATATTTTTTTTTTCTGAGGAACACAAAATCACAAAATATAAAATTACTGATAAATGTTGTAACATACAATAGAAATGTTTATTTTATGAGCAAATATTTGTAACGGTAAATTTGGTACGAGTATTTAATCTGATGTTGAAATGTTTGTTGCAATTAAAGAAAGTATGTGTAGAAAATTAAAGAAATGCATAGAAGTTCGTGTAATATTAAAGACTTTAATTAATGTAAAAAAGCAGTTCTATAGCTGGATTTTAGATCACACAGTATACACAAGATGCACATATGGGAATAGGGGAAAACGTGGAAAAATAAGAAAGCATTAAGAGGGGGGGAAACGGAAGGAGAAATACAGAGAAATTTAGAAATGATTGCCCTAAAAGTGTGAGAGGACCTACATTGAAATTCATCAATTAAAACTATTTATGAAAAGAAAACTAATACATATCTATGCATGTCTATTTTGGAAATATCATTTACACATGTCTATTTTAGACGAAAAGCGCAATTGCTGCACAGAATCTGAAAAACTAATTTTAAAATATTATGTGTGTGCGCTTGTCTCCTTCAAGTATTGAAACATAGTACAAATATAACTCAAGTCCTACCTAAAAATTGCTTTCATTGGTAGTGGTTTCTTTTGGGATAAAGATACTAAACATCAAAAGTATATTACCTATTGTTTATGAGAAAATGAATGTTGCAAGATAAGGGTTATACAAGTAATATATCTGAAAAGTTCTATTACAAAAGTTCCATAAGCATCTAAATTGATTGAAGTCCAATAACGCCATAAGTAACCGTTCTATAATATAAGTATTTAAATTGTAATACTATTTTCAATTTCTTTAAAAAAAATTGTGTTTGTTAACGGCGCTGTCTGTCGCCAGGATAATTTAACAACCGCCAGTGCGCTGGAGGTTTGTCACGTGGAAGTTACCTACTTTCTCCACCACGTACACAATAAGGTTTGCATTCCACCCAAATATTTGAAAGCGACATTTTAGTGGAAATACACATTAACTGAAAAGTATATTTAATGTCAAATTTCGTATTCCAGCTCAACTCTTTCAAAGATGAAACACAAAAATGTTCGAGAAAGTTGTCCTAAGTCAGAGTATCCTTTAACTATATGGAACTCTCTTGGAAATTTTTTATTCTCTGAAAAAAGCTCTAAAATTTTTATTTAAGCACTTACTACATGTTTAAACTACATTTTTATGCCAAATGTTTGCCCGCCTTGGTAGCGCAGATGGTAGAGTGTCTGTCTCACGTTTCAAGAGGTCACGAGTTCAAATCTCATTCAGGGTGGATTACCTGGATAAGGTTTTTCCGGGGTTTTCCCTTATCCTGTAAGACGAATGTCGGGTAACTCTAAGCTCCATGGGCCCCGGCTTTACGTATTTAATTCATCGTCCGATGACTTAAAGTTGGAGGACGTAAATTAAAAAAAAACAGCTAAATGAAATGTATAATCGACTTTTCTGTGAATGTCCTCACCGATGACTTTCTATAACTGATAAATTTTAAGGTATATACAAATTCTGATTTCACAGAAAACTAGATTTTGTTAAAACGTAATTGATGCCAGGTACAACCTTTCTGTGGAGTGAACCATGTTCAAAATTTTCTTATTATTTGTTTAAAAATGAAACCTCTATACATTTTTAAATACGAATATGTTTTCCATTTTCTTACCACGTTACCGTGCAAATAAAACGTAATTTCAGAGTCAGTACAGAGCTACGAGGTCTTAGGTATTTTCAGTCATATATGTGTGTCTATATTCTGAAGGTATCTGAAAAGGAGTTATAATTAAAACAAATTTTGCAAATTTTTGTATATAATCAACATGAAGTAGAGAGAGGAATGAGCATTAAAAAGAATAATTTGTACAAGAGTAGAGAAATTCATGTGAACGCAATAATCTCCGTTTTTATTGCTATTATATCCATGAAATATAAAGCCCGCCTTTGTAGCGTAGATGGTAGCGTGTCTGCCTCGCGTTCAAGAGGTCCCAAGTACGAGTCTTGGTCAGGGTGAGTTACTTGGATAAGGGTTTTTCGGGGTTATTCCACTATCCTGAAAGACGAATGTAGGGTCTCTTCAACTCCGTGAACCCCGATAACATTTGGGTATCATTTCTCCCATTTCATTTACCGTCCGATATGACTTAACGTTGGAGGACGTAAATTACAAAACAAAAAACATCAAATGAAATACAAGCAAATGACTTTCCCCGAAAAAAAATATCTGAAAGCACATAAGAAACATCAAGTTTTCATACTACTAAATGTTTAAATGGAAAACAAATTAGGGTACATATATAGACAGTTTCGTGTGCCAGAATTACAATTTCTCAGCCCTTTCCATCGATCTAAGTTCAATATCTTGAATGGTAAATTTCTCTTGCAGCGTCGTGACTGTTTCAGTGTTTACGCTCATTATGAATGTAACAATTCATTTAATGTAACATACAGTTTGATTTGCTTAGGTGAAATTTTCTATGTAAAAACATACACAAGATGTGAAAAGCGTGTTCCTTTTATATCAGAATTTTCATGTCTACGCTCATGATGAATCCCACATAGCCACAAAATCTTTAAATAAGGTTGATATGTTTTAAATTTGATCAATTTCATCTGTTTTTAGAGCAACACATTAAGAAGGAAATGATAGCATTTAGAAGGTAGAGCCTGTTATAAGCAGTACAGATGGAGGTGGGGTTAGACGCTAGAAGAAAAGAAAGAGTAAGTAAAGGCAGTCTTGGAGAAAGAGGAAAGGTCAGATACTAAGAGATTATTAGAAGGAAAAAAAATTGACAGATAGAGCTGTGTAGTGCGCTAGGAAATATGGAATATTCTTACCATTTATCATTTAGATTTTTTATATGTCTAAGCAATTAGGTTAATTCGGTGAGTCATTGTAAAATAATATGGAAATGGATGTAACACAGTTATTGAGAAAACGCAAGCGGGCAGAAGCTCGAGGATGAGTCTAAAATTACTACAAAATATTCAGCAATAATGTAGTATAATACACAAGTTAAGTGATTGCGTGACTAATGGAGAAAATTGAGCTCCGACCGCATTTCCAAGAAGCAAAGTGGTCCGCTTGACGAGAGTCCAGAAAAAAAAGTAATAATAAGCAAATAAGAAAACCGACAGAACACTCAAGCAGTTTCCTGTTTACAGAAAATGTTATGAAACCAGTACTGTCATAAAGCGGAGTTCTTTTTCACGCTTGAGAGGAATGTTTTCAAAGATAGATGCTTGACTAAGGACTAAGCTCTTTACATGTAGGTAATGGGGTATTTTTATGAGACCCCAGAGGCTGGAGAATTTATACTGCTTCATATCTAGGCCAGAATATTTCGTGCGTTGCGCTCCAAACACCACAGTAGATGAGGCTATCCCGTTCGTTTTTTGTTTCCTGTCCCCTTCATTTCCATAAATCTGTTTCATCTTCATATTTTTGTGACTGCAGTACTAAGTGACAGCGATTAAGAGTGGTAATGGAGTTTGTACTGTGTAAACGATTTCTTCTTTGTGTTTGAATGAGCAGCAGCTGATAGTGTCATTCTATACCGTTAGGGACCCCATATCGGCTAGCGCACACCAACTCCTGGAACTGCACCAACAGCTTATACCAGGCATCGGACTGATCTCCCATCCAGAATACTATATCTTTTCCAGAGTCTATGCCCCGCAACATCTCCCCAAGTGCTCACTTGTACAGATGTATCTTTTTATCTTGAAAAGTGCAGAGCGATGCGCAGTGATATCTGGACGAGTCCACCTCAGAACGGTTGCAACTGAAAGGGAGGGCAGGTCAGTTACGTACCAGTTGCGAGCAACTAAACACGTGCAGAGCTACTCGGTAACACTACAACTTGTTTCAAAATGTGCTTGTCTCCTGGTTCCAAGAGAGCATTTATAAATGACGCCTCCTAGCAGCACATTAGGAAATAAAGTGCTCCATTTAAAAACACGAGAAGCAATAACCAATATCCATAGAATTATAAAAAAGGAACAATGGTCTGGGTCAGCTATAAAAATCTGGGGAAGGGTATCTGAGGCAACAGTTGTGTCTGAAAGCAGTTTAGGAGAGTTATTAAGGAAAGAAAAGCCATTGGTGCTACTGCAACAACGTCCTTCTCTATGCCCAGTAAACAAAGATTAAGAACATGCACAAAATCTAATTTGGATGTTTTAATTCAGAAGTAGTTAGGCGAATTATGAATAATTTTTAAAACACAGAAAAACAAAGACCAACTTTGAAGAAAGTGCTTATGAAGCTAAAAATTCTACTGACTTCCAAGGCAGTGTCTGAACAATAAAAAGAGTTCTTTTGAAGCTAGGATTATTTGAAAAAAAAAAAAACACTAAGCGTGACAGACAAATTTTAATCGAACATCGCACCATACGTGCAAAAAGGCTCAAGTATTTACGAAATGTTCGGAGATATCGAAGTGAAGTTTATATAGTTTATATGGATGAAACTTATATAAATACAGCACATATTGGACCATATGCCTGGAGTGAAATACGTTACAGGGACTCTGCAGCGATATTGAAAGGCCGACGGTTGTTTATCATGCCTGCTGGAGGAGAACAGGGTTTAGTTCGAAATGCCTATGTACTATTTAAGATCCAACAAAAGCGTAGAGATTACTACCATAGTAAGAATTGCAAACTGGCTTCGAGAATGAAATTTGTTTTTAGACACCTTATGCACAGTCCTCCCCTCTCGTAATCTTACGCTTGTGACGCATTGTGGCGATAGGTGCACTATCCGCACCACAGTTGCTACTCATCCCTACCGCGCAGGATTCCTGTCAAGATAAAATAATACATCTGTTTATATCCTGGGGCTATAAGTCCTACATATGAGGGTATACAGTTAAAAAGAAGAAAAACTAGTAAAGATGTGAAACGAAGGTAATCAAGAAAACTGCACTTTACATAAAATAAAAGAAGTAAACACATAACCTGAGCCTACTTACCCCACTGCCGGCCACACACTCACATATGCAAGGTAGAGAGCGATCATCCAACCACGGGGAGGAGATGTGGTCAGCATCTCGACATCCCCCGCATATAATAAACGAATTTAATTTGGAGTGTAGAAGTTATTAAATATTTTATTTATTTAAATATTTTTGTACTTAATTTTAAAAGGGATTAATAACAAGTGGAGAATTATATATAAATATTGTCGCCAGGTGGATAACACGGCGCTGGGGCAGGTTTTCTCCGAGATCACCGGTTTCCCCCGTCATCTTATTCCACCGGTGTTCCATCTTCATCTCATGTATCATCAGTGGCATCGCCTGCGGTGCCGTATGTAGAAAAAGCGGGCGTGAAACACTACACATTTCATTACGGAAATAAAGTGCAATTTTTTGTGTTTGTATCCTGGACTTTTGATTTCACAAACCCACAAAGTCACTATATATATATATATCCTTTGCTGTTTGTGAAGGGGCTTTAGGTTTATCTATTTTAGTTTCCAGACTTTCTAGACCAGGATTCGCTACGTAGCGTACCTCCTCAATTTCCTTACGATATTGAGTGGCAGCCCGCCTCGGTAGCGTAGATGGTAGCGTGTCTGCCTCACGTTCAAGTTGGTCAGAGTAAGTTACCTGAAGAAAGTATTTTTCCGCAGTTTTCCCTTATCCTCAAAGACGAATGTCAGATGGACCCTGGGCTCATTTGAGTATCATTTTACCCGTTCCACTCATTGTTCGATATGGCTTAAAGTTGGAGGACGTAAATTACACAAAAAAGCTGAGTGGGCACTGGTCCCATACCCGGGATTTAAAATCGCACACCACAGGTGTGGGATCGATCCCCGGCGCTTTCCGTGGTAGGGAGCCAGAGCTCATACTGTAGCCCACTATGCCACGGCGCAGGATCATTTATATAGAATACTTTTAGAAAAAAATTATTACTTTCTTCAAAAATAGCTTTAATTTTTTAGATACAAATAACACATTCTGATAGCAAATACGATGTGTACATATATATTGGGGTAGCAGGATGGGACACTCCTTGAGTCACCCCATCCCAGGGTGTGGTGACCCTGCCCTTTTGTGAGCCCCAGGTCCCACTAGCCTGGTGAGGGCCCCGTCCACAGGGTACGTGGCGGGTAGGCGAAACTCCAAAGCCGTAGTGAAGGCATTTCACCTAGGGGAAGGAAACCCCAAAATCAAACCTGACATGCAAGGAGCTGGTAACCCCTTCATGGAATTATCTTACTCAAAAGTCTCACAGAAAATTGGCTCCAACATTTAGGAGGAATGAATCCAGAGAAAATCCCTAAACAAATAATGGAATATAAACCGAAAGGACGAAGATCAATAGGACGACCTAGGAAACGATGGTACGATGTGAGTTCGGAACAGGCTATAGCCTAATCCATGGAGGTAGAAGAAGAAGACATATATATTGAAAATTTGCGAATAGCCTTTAAAGTACTCTAAAATCTAAATGAATTTTGTAAAATGTGCAAAAGAGAAAAAGTTCACAACATGAAAATGTGGCTCTCATACTGAACAAGGTTTACATATGTTTTATTTTATTTCTTTATTTCTATTATATAAATATAACCATTTTTGGAACCCAGGGTAACTGTGCATAAAAATGTACTGTTAACATGGTTAACAGTTTTAATTACTTGTAGATATTTATATTTTAAACCTCATTTATATAATCTTCGAATTATCCTTCATTTGAAGGAACTTTTTGTAATTTTACTAATTGGTAAATCATATGGGATAGACAAAGTATTTGGCAAATAAATAAAATAAAATAATATGATATTAATGAATTTTGAAATACTTATTATAATATATGCCTTTATATTCATTTCCCACTGCTAATTCACAGTGTTTTCTGTTTACATGCAATGGCACCGAAATTTGACCGTTCCTTCAGTCGACGTATTCCTCTTACTGCTAAAACAAAATATGTCTCATAAGCTTAAACTGGTACAACATGCAAAGGAGGTGTTTTCTGAATGAGTCACTCTATAAAGTATTATGTAAATTAATATTAAGAAGGAAGCTACAACCTCCTATTACCGTATGCACGCGAAAAGTTTTGAAACGATACCTGGAGCAAGCATGCGAGAACTTGGATAACAGGAAATTCTGTCAAGCTTCTAGCATAGGAAAAATCCAAGAAGCGCTATTCTGAAGTGTTTTCAGTATTTTCAGACCACATAAGTTTTGGTTTATCAGCAGATAATTCCCAAAACAGTCCTAAGAGAAGTAGCGTTTCCAAAATATGAGGCAAAATAGGATATTAAGAATTCAAATTAATCCTATCTTAAAGGATTATTGCCCTGGATGCAGCACCAATGGCCTAAAAGGAATAATCACGCCTCAGCTAATAGTATATCCTGGAAGCTGTTCAGCACAATACCCAGCATGACGATGATGAAGAAAACTGAATGTAGCATACGTCTAGTGGCAATGAAGCATCGCGAAGTAACTTAGGTCGGCTCCAGGTTTTTCAAACCGGTACCCCCTTCCCCTTGTACATATTATCACATGGTGAATTAAAATTTGTTTCACTCTTACCATCTTTTCTTTAAAACCAAGGAACAGCTATACAAAGAAGGGCGAGATGATGGTACAGCAACCCTTATAGCAAATAACAAGTTCCTAATTCACAACCATTTTACATTTTCTTATAGGTAGACAAATAAAATTAAATCTGTGATGTGTTACTTTCACATGACCATCACTAATCATTCTTATAAAAATTATTCTTGCAAACATATACACTTCTCTCTGCTTCATATTGGTCAACAAATCATTAGTCCAATTGTTTTATGGAAACTTCTTTGTAGATACGATGGAAATAGGGGAACACAGCAGACCTTAAACAATACGTCTTTTAAGATTAGTTTAGTGTGTGATAAGTTTGAAACTGCGTTTTTTGCTTGGCCAGATAAGGAAAGAGAAACAGTAAATAATGACCTCCTACTTGACAGTGGTAAAAGTGTTTTAAAGTGCAAGTCAACAACAAGGAATATGTCAGAAAATGTTAATTCCAAATGAAAGAAGGAAAGATGGAAAAAAGGAAGCAAGGAAGTAAGGAGGGAAAGAGGGAGGAAGGGAAGGATGGAAGGAGGGACGGAAGGAGGCAATGAAGGAGGTAAGGTGGGAAGGAAGGAGGGAAATAGGGAAGGAGGGAAGGAGGGAGAGAAAGAGAGAAGGAAGGAGGGAAAGAGGGAAGAAAGGAGGGAAGGAGGGAATGAGAGAAGGAAGGAAGAAGAGAGGGAAAGAAGGGGAGATGGAGGGAAGGAAGGAGGGAAAGAGGGAAGGAAAGAGGGAGAAAATGAAGGAGGGAGTGAATGAAGGAGGGAGGGAGTGTGATAGGAAACGGACAAAAGGGAGGAAAAGAAGGGAAGGGATGGAAGGGAAGAAAGGAAGGGAAGGGAGGAAGGAAGGAGGAAAGAGGGAGGGAGGGAGGGAGGGAGGGAGGAAATGAAGGAGGGAAGAAATGAAGGAGGGAGGGAGCGAGAGGGTGGGAAGGTAAAGTTGGGAGGGAGGGAGCGAATGAAGGAAGGAAGGAAGGAAGGAAGGAAGGAAGGAAGGAAGGAAGGAAGGAAGGAAGGAAGGAAGGAAGGAAGGAAGGAAATAAACTATCATAAATTGCATTATCTTCATTTTATGAGTAGCACGTTCTCATGGTTTACCAGCTGGTTTACCAGCTATGCCAACAGTTTACAGTTATGCCAAGTTACTCAGAAGAAGACTTCAGAGTCTATTCCCAGAAACTTAAATTAACATGCTTCACTTGGGAGGATTAGGCAGTTCCGTTTGTGGCCCCATTCGGGAGACCCAAGTTTGACTCCCGTGGCTGACCTACCTGACTTACAGGGTTTCTCGGGAATAAATGTTGGGTAAATTAATTACATCCCCCGAAATTTCCTGTCTCTCTCTTTCTTCTCCAGTATCATTTCACATAATCTCTTATCTCGTGGTCTCTTTCAAAGTAGAACTGTCGGAGGGTGTCTTGGCGGTGTATCGCAGGATGATATGCTCTGAGTGAACCAGTTCCTCCTCCAATAGGATGGTTGGCGGTCTCCGAATCGGCCGTTGGGACCACTTCCGAATCACAGTAACGGTAATATCCATTGTCCTTCCTACCGGGTGAGGTTTCCATCTAAGTAAAATGTAGGAAGCTTGCCCTCTGCACTGTTATGGCACCTTTGGACAAACGCCTTCTGTCTCCTCTCGCCTCATCCTTCCTCCCGGGGATGCCTCTCTTGGGGTATGGGTACTATAGATCAAGACTGGTCGCAATGCTAAATCCCCTCCGTAGTAATTCCATTTTCTTTAATTTTACATCCTCCAACGTTGTCATATCGGACAATGAATGGAATGAGTGAAATGATACTGAAATGTGTCCAGGGTCCTAGAGATTAGAGTTACCTGACATTGAAAAAGCCTTGTCCAGATAACTCACCCTGACCGAGATTCGAAGTCGGGACCTCTTGAACATGAGGCAGACATGCTCTAGTATTAGTAACCTCTATCCTAAATATAAAGTACTTTAATCAAAATTGTTAATATATATTGCTGAGAAGATTGAAATTAAAAAATGGTTAAACAATGATCCATATAAGTGGTAAATTGTTGTGGGAGGTATTCCTTTAAAAACACTGAATTTAAATGCCATTTTTTAAAAAAAAGTTTTTGAGTTACTTGTTTTTAAATAACTTTGTTTACGAGCTGTGTTCCTCCGCTTTTTTAGGAATGCTTCTTTTGGCAGAGGACTTAGTAGGTCCATTAAAGTGCAAAATCATATTACATATTAGGAATAACTTTGCGAAAGTTTCGATCAGAGACAGGAAACACATCATTTGTCAGGTTTAGACTTCCTATTTCTCTTTCTAATGGAAGCCATGCTCAAAATTTTGTTTATGGAAGTGTGCGGTAAAAGTTAATGTTTAATATCCAAGACAATCGAGCCAGAAACCGTAGCAAATAATGCTGCACTTGTTTCATGCGGTGAAATACATACTCAGAGCGTCATCAGCTAAATCACCAAATGACCATCAATCACCACTTCTGCCGCCGCTATCAGTAACTACGGTACCGCGAGCCAGTTTAAAGGCGTCGTTCAGTAACCCACCAATGCTTCATTAATCATTCAATCAATCAATTACGATCTGCAGATAGGTAGTTTGCCTTGCCATAGCCCTACAATCGAGAGACAGAGAAAGAGCGATTATTAAGCGACCAATACAAGTCGATAGTTCGATGCTTTGCAGTTGTTTCGCAACCCGTTTAGAGAACCTGCAACCCGTGGTGCTGCTAGATAAGATCTGCCAACTATGTCGATTCTTAGTGGAGATACTATAGCAGGTGCAAGACTTATATCCTAGGACAGTGGCGTTTATCTTAGGGCTTTCTGACTAGACATTTTGGAATTTTCTATGAACCTGGCTTGGGTTGGTTATTGTTCCGTAGTTTCTAACTTGTCCATTCAGTTCGTCACAGTTTAAATTGTCTATATGGCATATACAAAGATGAATTTATATTTCTAGAGGTCGTCTGATTTTATTGAAACAATGTCAACACCGAGCGATATGCTTTATCTGTGAGGCTCCAAACTCAGCATTTGGAAGATGATCAGTTTGATTCTGACCTCAGCTGTCTAGATTTGATTCTCAATTCTGACTTAGGTGTTAACATAATTTGACCATAGGTGAATGATAGAACAGGTAAAAATTTTTAACTATTTAGGCTACCATGTTTCATATTTTAAAAATGAATAATAAATGATAAGATTAACAGATTTAAAAACACTTGAGGTACCATAAAAATCGGCCCAAGAAAGAAACAAAACTAACTTTTTACAAAGTTAAAGCACTTACCATGCTCTTAAGAGGGGATATCATAAAGTTTTAATTATGAAATTTTTGAGTGTCATCATTGATTCTTCGGAGCATAATGTTAGTAGTTTCAGTGACCTGAGCCCTTTTGGTCTTTTTACAGTGAGTGCCAGAATTGACTGAGGTGTAAGGTGGAGAAAAATGATGCTCGCAGTGTGCACAAGTTTCTGCATTTCAAGAGCAAAACTGTCCGGGAAATCCATGATGAGATGACGGCTATTTATGGAAATAATTGCCCATTGTATGACACTATTGTGAAGTGGAAAAGGAATTTTGAAACTGGTCACATGCCCCTGAAAGTTGAGTCAAGACCTGGTAGACCGTCAATGACAGACGATGCTGTCACAGGGAAGAAATTTGAGTGTCTAATATTGGAAGACAGACGAACAACCATCCAACTGATTATGAATGAGACATATTTGAGTTATGGTATGTGTGGAAACTTATTCATGTCGAACTGCATATATATAAGGTGTCTGCACGGTGGGTTCCACGTTTGCTAACCCCTTTCCAAAAGCTAACACGTCGTGAGCTTTCTAGACAGCTGTTGATGCTGTTGGAACAGGTTGAAGACGACTAATTTTGATTGTATGGAAACCATGGATGAATCCTGGATCTATCAGTATGATCCAGAGACAAAACCCAAAAGCATGGAATGGAAACATGCCGATACCTCCCCTCCCAAAATGGCAAAGGTGCAAAAGTTAGCTGGGAAGGCCATGCTTTCAGTTTTCTGGGACTGTCGTGGAGTCATCCTTAGAAATTACCTTACAAAAGGTCAAAACATCACTGGCAGATACTACTGCAATCTTCTGGACAAGTTACGAGCAGCTCTGATTAAGAAATGACGTGGTATGCTCTCCAAAGTTGTTCGTTTTCTGGCTGACAATGCACCAGCTCATTCATCTCAAGCTGCAGTTGACAAAACAAGGGAATGTCGCTTTGAGACCTTACAGCATCAGCCTTATTCGCCCGATCTCGCACCAAGTGCCGTTTTCTTGTTCCCGTAAATGAAGAATGCGATGCGTTGTCGCCGATTTGACAACACAAATGACGTCATTAATGAAGTGGAGGAGTGATTTAAAGCAAATTCTGCAGACCTCTACAATCAAGGCATTCGGAAGGTCAAGAAACGCTGGGAAAATGTGTAAATATTGATGGTGACCACGTAGAGAAGAACTAACAAGCACATATCAACACAAACACTCTATTTCATTTTTAAAATGTGATTTTTAAAACATTACGTCACTCCCTCCTATACGGTTCATAAAAGCGAAGAAACACAAATAGAAGTTTCAGAAATGAGATTCCTAAGGAGTGTTGCAGGTTACACATCCTTTTACAGAAAGAGAAATTGCTGACGTATGAACAGAACTTGGCATTTTCAATTTAATAGAGAAGATAAATGAAAATAGAAACCAACTGATAAGAGTGTGTGGAAAAAATGACTATCGTCGTACACCAAACTAGTGTTGAATTGTAACCCAAAGGGAGAAGAAGTATTAGTAGACCAAGAAAGAGATGGCTACAAGAGCATTTCAATGTTTCAGAATGAAACCCTGTGTTTGATGATGGGTGAATCTACGTAGCCGCCAGTTTACCACAAATTTCCTACACATTACCTTCTGTATTCAATTGCTTCCTTCATCTGTTTCAGGGCACTTAATGGCGGCGGTTGCTGTGTTGCAACAGGACTGTGCAATTTCCGCTTTAGAAAACTTCTTGCTGGCGCTTGTCGGAACTGCTGGAAATTTTGATTCCTGGTAGTGTCTCAGTTTTCCTCAGACTTTCCTGCTGCGGGTGGATTAGGCAGTCCTAGCCTTCGTCTTGCTGCAACAGTTAGCTGACATACATCACCATCCGATCTCTTCCTTACCCCTTCCTTACGGGAGTCACACTGAAAGCAGAAGGCCACCCCCACAACGTAAGTGCGATGATACGCTCCGGTTATTGTCGACACTTACCCTAGATATTCTAACTTCTAATGACACATAAAAATACATTCGGCAGTAGTTAGGCTAATAAACATAATATATTTCCCTGTGATTAACATAATTTTACTTTGAAATTACTGTTGTCCCTTCATTTCAGTAAAAAAATTAAAGTTAAATGTATCTTATTATTTTAGTTAATTGATGGAAATTAATCATTTCTCCACACTAGCCGTATAAAGGCTAAGAGTTTTCATGGATAGTGTCAACATGAAAAATTCAATGCCATGGCCGGAATTTAAACCACGGATCTCCTGGTTTCCGTCCAGTCTCTCTTAACCTTTAAGCTACCATGTCCAACGTGCCGTCCTGACACTAAATTCTCCATTTGACTCATATATTTCCCCGGTAGACCACTAGACCATAAAAAATCTTAGCCTATATGTGGCTAGTGTGAGGAAATGATTAATTTCCATCAAATAACTAAAATAATAGGAGTTTAATCATGAAGCCTGGGACTCAAGTACTTACGATAGTAAGTCGCCACAAACGGTGTATCTTGGATGCGAGAGCCCCTAGTGGTCTACGGGGGAAATATACGAGTCAACTGGAGAATTTAGTGTCCGTACGGCACGTTGGCCATGGTAGCTCTAAGGTTAAGAGTGACTGGATGGAAACCAGGAGATCCGTGGTTCAAATTCCAGCCATGTTATTGAATTTTTCATGTTGTCTCTATCCATTAAATGTGTATATTTTGTCACAGTTAACTGATAAAAATTTATTTACTTTACTTAATATACTACATGTTTATGTATACTTGACAACTCAATTATTTAAATGCAAAATTAAAATTGTTGTAAGCAATTGTTGCCTCATGCTTACAGTTGTTCAACATTAATAAATAAAAATATGTTTATTTGGCAAGTAGAATGCACATCCTAATTTTTCTTGAAATATCTCCTGGTTTCCATCCAGTCACTCTTATGCATTGTGCTACCATAGCCAAAGCGCTGTCCTGACATCAGAGCAGGAGATCTGACCAGCAGCTCCGTGGTTCAAACCCCGGCCATGGCATTGAATTCTTCATGTTGACTCTAACAAAAACCTTAGTCTATGTATTGCTAGTGTGAAGAATTGATTAATTTCCATCAATTATTTAAAATAATAAGAGTTTAATCATGAAGCCTGGAATTCAAGTACTTACGAAAGTAAGTGGCCACAAACGGTGCATCTCGAATGCGACAGCCCCTAGAGGTTTACCGGGAAATATACATGAGTCAAATGGAGAATTTGATCTCAGGACGGCACATTTAACAATAGCAGCTCAATGGGTAAGAACGACTGGGCGGAAACCAGGAGATCCGTTGTTCAAATCCCGGCCGTGGCATTGAACTTTTCATGTTAAATCTATTTTTCAAAAACATTAGCCTATGTATGGCTAATGTGAAAAAAAAAGATTAATTTCCATCAATTAACTTAAACACATTCAATTTTATCCTGAAACCTGATAAAGACTGGTAATGAATGACAAATACGAGGAAACAGTCACTGACGAATTTTCACTCTCCTTGATCACTTCATTCATGCTTTTTTGTGAAAAGGGATCCTGTTATTTATTGACTTGACGTATTAATCTTGGAATATGCTGTTTTATATGAGTCAAACTTTGTAATGCTTGTCACAAAAGGCTTCTATGTCACAACTATTGCAGTACCGATGGCAATGTAATAAGACAAAAAAGCGAATACTCTGGAAAAAGTTGGTGCCAAAGGCCACAAGTTGGCTCTCTTGGCGTACCCAGCAAATATATCAGCTCTTCATATAGCACTTAAGTGTAGTAAATCTTAAACACTAAATTTTCTTTATGACGCTCTTAACACACTCGTTTGTCAAAACTAAATAACACA
>CM060959.1:56466176-56691176 GCA_030765055.1 Mantis religiosa | reverse complement strand
TATTTTAGTTAATTGATGGAAATTAATCATTTCTCCACACTAGCCGTATATAGGCTAAGATATTTTATGGATAGAGTCAACATGAAAAATTCAATGCCATGGCCGGGATTTGAACCACGGATCATCTACCATGGTCAACGCACCGTCCTGACATTAAATTCTCCAGTTGACTCGTATATCCGTGGTTCAGATCCCGGCCATGGCATTGAATTTTTCATGTTGACTCTATCCATAAAATATCTTAGCCTATATACGGCTAGTGTGGAGAAATGATTAATTTCCATCAATTAACTAAAATAATAAGAGTTAAATGATGAAGCCTGGGACTTAAGTACTTACAATAGTAAGTCGCCACAAACGGTGTATCTCGGATGCGAGAGCCCCTAGTGGTCTACCGGGGAAATATACGAGTCAACTGGAGAATTTAATGTGAGGACGGTGCGTTGGCCATGGTAGCTCAAAGGTTAAGAGCGACTGGACGGAAACCAGGAGATCCGTGGTTCAAATCCCGGCCATGGCATTGAATTTTTCATGTTGACTCTATCCATAAAATATCTTAGCCTATATACGGCTAGTGTGGAGAAATGATTAATTTCCATCAATTAACTAAAATAATTGGTATTTCATGTTTTCTATCTTCTAAGGAGTTTTCAAATCAATCCCATGACCTCCAGCTGGAGGTCGGAGGTCTGCTCTTACTTCTTCTCAGGGTAGCAGAGGCTGAGTAGTATTATATAAGTTACTTAACATCTCTACCAACATAACTTGGTTCAAATACTTTTTGTTGATTTCAAAAATTTTATTGCTCTTTATTTTACCTCTTGGGGCCTATAATTTGATATTATAATACAAAAACATTTTTATAACATTATACGTGCTTATTAAATACAATGATAGCTAATTTTTCCACTGGCAGATAGTTATAAATGTATAGTTTGTAGCAGATATTTTATTATGGTTGGTATTGTGCTTGACACATTCAACCAAATTTCAAACATTTCACAAATGCAAAGTGAAACCTAAGATCTAAGTATGACACAAAAGCTTTTAGATTCAATGCCGTCGATATGTTCCTAAACAATGAAAGCCAACTACGTAACATGGTTTACAAACCAGATACGGTATATATTATAAGGGTCATAAACTCCAACATGATCCCTGATAAAAGATAAAGATTGCGGCAAACCCGTATACAATCGTTAAAATAATTAGGTTCTAATTGGAGCTATGAGTTCTGTTATCCTCAGGTGAATAGTTGTAGGAAATGGATTTTTGTGGTTGTTGGCTACTCAGTCGTATTAATAATGCTTTGTTTGTTGTAGAATTATTTGGTTTAATTCTTGAATCTATGTTTGTTTATCGACTTGGATCGTTGACCACCTTTCAGGCTTCGAAATCTTCACTTCTCTTCTTAATGCACATGAATACGTTCTTCCTGTCGTAGTATCAACTTGTAAGTAAGGTTTTTCTTACTTCACCATTCAGTTCGACCCTTATTCTAATTCCCTCTCTAACTTTATCACAGGACCAAACTATCTCACCCTTCTCAAATGCTATATTATTATTGGTTTCTCATTTTATTCAGAATTTTCGCATTGGTTTGCAAAGCTCATATGACTCACTGGCGTTGCGCCCACCCTGAGTTGGGGAACGCCTAGCCTGAGTTGTTTGTAACGGTATACATCGTTATCAAATCAGCGAAGTAAATCTCTTTAGCGTTCAAGCTGAACTGCATTTTGAAAGTCCTTTGTCCCAAAACATTCCTGGCTGAAAGAATACAATAGTTTTCAGACATTGAACATTTACAAGCACAAAGAAGGTAACGGCCTTTCTTTCCTGTCTCTGCAACGTGTACTGATTTTTAAAAGAATATTTTCTCTTTCTTGCCTGGATGCTAGTATATGTTATATTAAATTATATGCTTCCCTTCTTATTCTTTAAGTCAACTGTAATCATTCTAATTTCATATTATTATAACAAGATTGTTATATTAGTTTAGCAAAGCATTTTTATTAATTTATCTTCTATTTTAATTATTTAACTTCGATTAATTCGCCGTCTCCTAAATGCTGCCTGATACTGCGGTTACAAGAAAGATACAGATAGGAAGTACTTTCCCTTCAACCGCAAGGGCCACGCCGTGGCTCAGTGGTTAGATCGCTTGGCTCTCACAAAGGCGGCCCGGGTTCGATCCCAGGCGACTGCAAAGTGAGATTTGTGGTGGACAACACGGCGTTGGGGCGGGTTTTCTCCAGGATTTCCGGTTTCCCCCGCCATCTCATTCCACCGGTGCTCCATCTTCATCACATGTATCCTCAGTGTCACCGCCTGCGGTGCCGTATGTAGTAAAAGCGGGCGTTAAACACTACACATTTCATTTCATTTCAGGCGCAAGGGACTCTCTTACCTGCCAATAGTGTGAGCTCGCGCAACTTATATGGTGAGCTAATTCCTGTAGATCCCTAACTGTCGGATTGCAATTCTTGTGTTTTTGACTCACAAGAAAACCAATAGCAAAAATAAATGAATGAATAAATAAATAAATTAGTAACTAAAATACATACAATAAAGACCTGGAGAAAGGAGGAAAAAAACAATGTGACATTGTTTAGAGCCTACTCTTTATAATTATATCATAATCCAGCAGCTAACTCACACACATGAGAAGTATATGTGATTGAAACGTATCAAATTATTAAATTAGATATACTAATGTAGCTGGGAAGTGAAGAGGAAGTCAAAGCCTGTGTTCGCCGGAGTTATCCATTTGTTAATAAACTTGGCATTAATCTATAGAAATACAGGAAAACATTGGTTAAACGCGTTGATGGTTCGGCTGTCCTTCCCCTTTTGCCACACATTTACTATTTTATTTAAGAGCAAGTAGGATGTCCGGTTAGAGAGATCGGGAAATGTAGTTCTTGTCCTCTGATGGACGACGTACCAGTAACAAGGCTGATACAGAAATCAACACAAAAAGACAAAGAGCAGAACAAAGCCGCTGGTGATTACCAAGAAACTACTAGCTAAATGAGAAACTTATAAATCACTCCCGTTGCCGTGTTCATTGTCACCATATAAATGAGCATGGTGGTACATTAAGATGCTTAGCCGTGCTTCTGTCACAGGGTGACCATTAAACACCTTTCTATGATGAATGAATGTCACACACATCGCTTGAACTAGTCCGCGTAATAGAATTAATGAACCAGACTTTGAGGGAAATTAGTATGAACTGTAAGCTTATATGATTAAAGTGTAAGAAATTCCATATTTAGAAAAAAAGGTGTGATATCTCTGCTAACTTAAACAAAGCACTTTACAAAAATAAATGTTTTAAATAACACACTTTAAAAGTGTCTACTTGAGCCATTTACATGTGTATATCGGGTTTTTAACTCTTTACAATATTTATTACATTAAACTTACAGTTATAAAAGATTTGTCAAATTAAAAAGCAACTCAAACAGTTTTGATTGTTGGCACCAGTGCGCACGTACGTGCAATGTTTCTGCCGCAATCCGCTAGAGAGCGGTAGTAGCAAAGATGGCGACTGGTAAACAGAAAACGTTTTGTATTTTACAGTTTGCAAAGACTGAATCTGTAGTTAAAGTGCAACGTGCGTTCCTCATTAAGTTCGGTTGTGATCCTCCTAGTGATAATAACATTCATAGATGGTATCATCAGTTTGAAGATACCGGCTGCCTTTGTAAAGGGAAAAGCACAGAACGACCAAGAATAAGTGAAGAGACTGTTGAGCGAGTGAGAGAGTCGTTCGCTCGTAGCCCAAAGGAATCAGTCCGGAAGGCTAGTCGTGAATTACAAGTTTCTGTGTCGACTGTTTGGAAAGTTGTATGAAAACCTTTGCGGCTCCGTCCTTACAGGCTCTAAAGCTTACAGGCTACCAATTACGTGCCAACTTCGCAAACGACATGTTGCTTCAAGACGATGACGATTTTGTGGATCCTGTTGTCTTTAGGGATGAATCGACTTTACACCTCTGTGGACATGTTAACACTCAGAATGTGCGCATCTGAGACTCAGAAAGTCCTCACGAGATGGTACAAATGCAACGAGATTACCCTAAAGTGAATGTTTTTTTTTTTTTTTTTTTTTTCTTGTGCCGTATCCCGGCGAAAAGTATATGGACCTTTCTTTTTTGGTGTACCTACTGTAACTTGCACTTCTTACCTTGATATACTAGAGTAATGGCTCTTCCCTGAGTTGGAAGAAAATGAGCCAGAGAACTTCATTTTCCAGCAAGATGATGGCATAACGAAGTACGCGATTAGTTGAACTTCACTGTACCCGAGCGCTGGAAGGGCCGCAAGGGTCCAAAGTACAGGGCTAGATTAGATTAGATTAGATTGATTTGCGTTCAGTAGGTTCACTTGTAGCCAGAAAAGGCTGTGAACATTGATCATGTCCAGAGGTATAAAGTTAATTAGCATATATATGTACAAAAGTTAACATAAGACACATATTATAGCATAGAGGCAATATGAACAACAATATGGAAAACAAAGCAGGGATAATTAAATATGATTACAAAATGAAACACTTTTTAAACAGCTTTCACTTGGCTTATGCCAGTACGTCTCAACCTTTTTGCAATTGATACCAGTCTTGTTATTTATAAAATACATATATATTAAAAATAAATTTCAACTTGCATCAAATATTTATAAGTAATGATTTGTCATTGGCATAGTTAAATACTACTTATAGAACTACAGAAGCATTATCAGGATAATTTGTCATTCAGATAATCTTGTACAGAATAAAAAGATTTTGAGCAAAGGTACTCTCTAACAGCATTTTTAAAAGCACCGAAATTTTCAACTTTTTCTTTAAGAACATTAGGAAGTGCGCCAAATATTTTGATAGTTTCATAATACACACCTTTCTGGAAGAAAGAAAGTTTAGCACTGGGATAATGGATATTATACTTTTGTCTAGTGTTTATTTTGTGAATTACATTATTTGTTGCAAATAAGGCACGATTGCATACATAGAATTTTAGGATCGAGAATATATACATGCAAGGAAGCATTAATATCTTCAATCTTGTAAAAAGATCTTTACAGGAGCATCTGGTGTGGGTGTTAGTAATGATTCTTATAACCCTCTTTTGCATAAGATATATTTTTTTACTTTCTACTGAGTTGCCTCAAAATAATATTCCATATTCCATAATAGAGTTAAATTATGCATAATATACTAATTTAAGTGTGTCGATAGAACTCACAGTAACCAGCTCTCGGACAGCATAACAGGCAGAGCATAACATGCTACGCATGGCCTCCAAGTTCTTCTGACCTAACGCCATGCGATTTTTACCTTTAGGGTTTCATCAAGGATCGTGTGTACGTGCCTCCGCTACCACCTGACTTCCCTGAATTAAGAAACCGGATTGAAGCAGCTGTTGTTACAATTACTGAATACACACTTGTCAACGTTTAGGGAGAACTCAGCTATTGACTTGATATGTGCCGTGTGACAGAGGGTAGTGACATTGAACATTTATAAGCTTCTTGGTAAAACTGTTTGAGTTGCTTTTTCATTTGACATATCATTAATAACTGCAAGTTTTATGTAATAAATATTACAAAGATTTAAAACCCCGATATTCATTTATACATACCCTGTATAGTGTATGCAGGCACACAGCAGCTATCTTTCTTTTTTTTTCTTTCTAAAAACTCTATTTTGAAACCAGTGACCTCAAGATGTGAAATTTCTATATATAATTTTTGGAATTTGTTGTTAAATATTTGAAATTTGCTGTTAAATCTTTGGAATATACTTAAGTATTTATGTTATTCTGCTGTGGAGGTGCACCATTGTGCGCAAGTTTTCATATTACATTCGTTGTTGGCTCACTCATCACTCACGCACCACAAACACATTCACAATACGCCATCAGTTAACACGGCGGCATCAGTTTACGAGCTGAGTCCATGACCTCATCAGTACCATTCATTAAATTTCCCTGTAGATTAACCGCCAACATTTGAATATATTATCTTACTTCACATACCTTCCTAATCTTCCATTGCTGGTTCAGTCTAAAACGAGTTGCTTGTTTTGCTTGTTTTATCTGTGGCCGAACTCCGTAACCCCTTGATGGAGGGCAGCCAAACGCTTGCGGTAAGTGTAAATAATTGCTCGCACATGCCATTCAGGTGAGGATTCCTGAAGAACTTCGTCCCGGATGCGGGCTACTATGTAGGTAGCAGGCCTAGCAACATTCATTTTCTTGTCTGAAATCATTAGTTTGTTGTCCTGCAGCTACCAGCACTGAGAGGCTGAATAAAGTATAAATACGTACAATTGTTCAAATATATTTAAACGACCACTGGATAAATTTGCTAAATAGTTACTTTTTAGTCTGTAATATCTTTTAAGCTATGTGTTTTTCTCCCATTTAGCACAATTTTTCTTCAAACCTAAGGGCCGAAGAACCTGATGAAGGTTCTCTTGGCAAAATGTGTAGAAAAGTGTTAAGCTAGATAATTTGCTTCGCGTATTTTATCATCCCTTCTTCTTCACCGTTACATAGGACATGACATTGATCACCCGTCGTGGATGTGATATTGCCTTATGTTTGCTTGCTCCTGACTACTGAACTAAGTACCAAAGGACTTCTATATCCTTGGGAACAAGTCCTGCAAAGAAAAGTGGGTTATCCGTTGAAGAAGAGTCCACAGTTTAGGAATGTGTATTCATGAAACGTCTTCTTTTGCTCCACTAAACGTATCTAGAAGGAATTGCATTCAATTAATAATTTCATATCAAGAATACCGCTACTACCTATCTTGAGGCCTCCAGGATGAACAGCATAACTTAAGACAGAAATTAAACCGGGATGGCTCAGCGATTTTGTCTGTAGCCCGCATTCCGGTGGTCAACCTACCTTTCCTATGGGCTTTTACGGGTTTTTCCTGGGTCATTTCACATTATTTCCTATCTGGTGATATCTTTCAGGTTTGCAGTGTTGGCGGGTGTCTCGACGGTACACGGCAGAACGGTATCCTGTGGGTGAACCACTTTGTCCTCTGGTAGGTCGGTTGCTGGTCTCCGAGCCGGCTGCTGGGACCACTTCCGGGGGGATGTCCATTGTCCTGGAGTATATGGCGAGGCTTCAGTCTAAGTAAAATGTAGGGACCCTGCCCTCTACACTGTCGGGGCTCCTTCGGACGGCTGCTCTCTGACTCCTATTGCCTCATTCTTCCTCTCGGGAATGTCTCACTTGGGGCGTAGGTACCTTGTACCGAATTCCCTTTGTAGTCATTCTAATTCAATGAAAGAAGTTGCGTTTGAATTTGAAGATTTATACTTAGATTCGACGTCTTCAAAGGTTGTCATTCAACCTCAGCCTAAATGGAAGAACAATACTAGAAGAAGAACATTTTGGAAGAACATTATTAATGTATCAATAACGGTATAACTTTCTTTTGTTAGAGTTCTATATGCCTGTGGACTTTTATAAAACATAATGCATATCATTCCAAATCATTATTTGTAATTGCTGAACCATAAGAGCCACACAAATCTATACCGAGCGGGGTGGCTCAGGTGGTTTCGTCTGTGAGACGTATTCGGGAGGTCCCGGTTCGATACCCGTGGCTGATCTACCTGACCCATAGGTTTTCGGGGTTTTCCCAGGTCGAATGCTGGGTAGGTTAAATACATCCCCCAAATTTCCTGTCCCTCCATTTCATCTCCATTATCATTACACATCATCTCTCATCTGGTGGTCTCTTTCAGGTTAGAAGTGTCGGGGGGTGCCTCGGCGGTGCATGGCGGGATGATATATTCTGAGGAAAACTACTTCTTTCTCCGGTAGATTGGTTGCCGGTCTCCACTCCTCTGCTGGGACCATTTGGGGACCGCCAGCCAGGGAAATTTGGGGCTCGGATCGCCTGCCTTGGTACCATTAGGGCTCAGCTGATGGGCACGTTGCCGTCCTGCTGCAGGGGAACGAGTTCGTTGTCCTGGCCTGTCGGGGGAAGTCTCTATCCAGGTAAACTCTAGGGACGCTGCCCTGTGTACTGTCGTGGCTCCTTGGGACGGCCACCCTCTGTCTCCTTCACCTCATCCTTCCTCCCGGTGGTGGCCCCACTTGGAGGCATAGGAACAATGGGCCCAGGATGGTAACCTACGTACCGAGTCCTCTCTATAATGAAATCTCAATCCCAGACAAATCCACAGTATACAGAAGTGCAGATATCCTTTAAGTACACAAATGTCAACTACATATTTTTGAAAAAAAAATTGACGGTTTGTTATATTTACACTATTGTTAAATAATAGTTGCAATCCCTTTTTTCCTGGTGGTAAGCCAAAATACATGGAATTTCAAAGTCAACACAGAACGATCCTCTTTTTTAAGAATTGAGCTGCAGCTTTTGTCTTCTTATACCTGCAAATAGAAAGAGTGAGAGGTTGAGAGGGTGAGGAGGGGGAAAGAAGTAGGGATTGTTTACCTAGCATATTCCTCTTATTAGCATTCCTGTCCTCAGCAAATAGTGGGCTCCAAAGTTTCGCATTGCTTCAAAAAGCAATGATAAGAGGGCTGGAGGGGGCTTGCGATGGTTTCAACGACTCACGAGATATTTATCATCATCATCATCATCATCATCATCATCATCATCATCATCATCATCATCATCATTATTACTATTATTTAAGAGATGAAGCATGAGCAAATTCCATACTATTCCTTATAACCTTATGGGTAATTTGTGTGTAAGGGAGATTGTCTGGGAAACATTAATCAGATTCACAGATTCACAGATTTAGGCATGTGTAGTGTCATTTGTTTATATGCTAGTAAGTCTCGTGGCCTTTGGGATGAAGGGGAGTTCAATAAGAACAAAACCAAATAGAATGAAAAAGAAAGAAGGATTTAACAGGCGAATGGCTGGTATTAACATCGTTCGTGCTTTATGAGAGATCAAATACCCAACCCAGCAATTCATTAACATTGTGGAGATAGTGAGGTCATAGGTGACGGCCTTGTCTCCACATCAGTGATAGGCGTAGCGGTCGCCCCAGATCCCAGCTCGACTAACGTCACCTCCCTATTAAAAACAAATTCTCTCCGAGGGCGTTTTCCAAATACACCTAGATGTTCCTGCCCAGACAAGTTGCAGGAGGGCAAGTGGAACATGTATTTAATGGACCTCGTATATAAAACACACACCCGGTCCTGCTGAGTGCCGCTTAATTATAGCTCCTACCACGTGTTCTGGGAACTCCTTCTGTTAATAGTATCCTAAACAAATATCCTAACTAATTGTATTTCCGGATAACATAAAGATGACTGCTGAGAAAATCTCGGCCTTGCTACAAAATCCTTGACAAATCTATTTGGGAAAATATGTGTTATTTCCCTCCTTTATACGTTCCTTCTCACTATCCAATATCAAAAGGCGTCCTCGTACGTGTACGACGTATAAAATACATAACAAGTTAATGCATCTCTAAAACTATTCTACAGGTTTTCTTATCGTTTGACTTTCCTACCATATACCGAAAACTTTAAACATATGTTGAACACACAATTTTAACAAGCTATATCAAAACGTAACGAAGATATTAACTTCTTACTCATAATTAATCACTTTTACAACATAAAATGCCCCTATGCCTCTACAGTTAGCCTTATATTATTCTATTTCAGCTTAGTAAACCAACATAAAGAAATATGTTTATTAGTTTTAATTAGTTTAAAAGAAGCAAGAGAAAATGCATGCTATTTAGTTTCTCTACTTCTTCAGTGCGAGTTATGGAAATAATTAATTTAACATTTCTTTCTAAGTACTGCACAATACTTAAAAAACCGGAGTACTGAATCTGGTCTGAACATTTGAATCTAATAACTTATAACCTGCGGTCTACAAATGATGAACGAATAGATGCATGAACGAATGAATGAACGAATAAACCAATAAAAGAATGAACGAAGGAAGGAAGCAAGGAAGGAAGGGAGGAAGAAAGGATGGAAGGGAGGGAGGGAGGGAGGGAGGGAAGAAGGAAAGAGGGAAGGAAGGAATGGAGGAAGGAAGGAAGTGAGGAAGGAAGGAAGGAAGGGAAGAAGGAAGGAAGGAAGGAATGAAGGGAGGAAGGGAGGAAGAGAGGAAGGAAGGGGTGGAGGGAGGGAGGGAGGGAGGGAGGGAGGGAGAGGGGGGGAGAGGAGGGGGAAGGAAGTAAAGAAGGAATGGAGGGAGGAAGCAAGAAAGGAACGAAGGAAGGAAGGGAGGAGAGGAGGAAGGAAGGATGGAAGGAAGGAAGGGAGGAAAGGAGGGAGGGAGGAAGGGTGAGAGAGATGAACGAAGGAAGGAAGGGAGGAAGGAGGGAAGCAAGGAAGGAAGGAAGGAATCAGGGAAGGAAGGAAGGAAGAAAGTAAGCAAGCAAGCAAGGAAGGAAGGAAGCAAGCAAGCAAGGAAGGAAGGAAGGAAGGAAGGAAGTAAGCAAGGAAGGAAGGAAGCAAGCAAGGAAGGAAGGGAGGAACGAAGAAAGGAAGGGAGGATGGAAGGAAGGATGCAAGGAAGGAAGGGAGGAAGGAAGGGATGAAGGAAAAAAGGGGGGAAGGAGGGAAGCAAGGAAGGAAGGAAGGAATCAAGGAAGCAAGGAAGGAAGCAAGCAAGCAAGCAAGGAAGGAAGGAAGCAAGGAAGGAAGCAAGCAAGGAAGGAAGGGAGGAACGAAGAAAGGAAGGGAGAGAGGAAGGAAGGATGCAAGGAAGGAAGGGAGGAAGGAGGGGAGGAAGGAAGGAAGGAAGGAAGGAAGGGTGGAGGGAAGGACGGAAGGAAGTAAGTAAGGAAGGAATAAATGACTCCTGCTTTTACTACATGCGGCACCGCAGGTGGTGACACGGATGATATAGGGAATGAGGATGGAGACCCGTTGGAACAAGATGGCGGGGAAAACTGTAGATCCCGGGGGAAATTCGTCCCAGCACCATGTTATCCTCCAGAAATGTAGCATACGATAGCCTGGGATTGAACCCGGGCCAGTCTAAGAAGATGTTGTATATTGAGAAATGCTGAGAAAAGGATTTGAGAAAAATAGAGTTTAAGTAAACAGGCGACGTTTAACCTGAATTTTATATCCATTTATAGCTTTAAAACTGTTTATGCAATTCTATAGCGTGGGAACAAATATTATATGTTGAATTAGGATTAACATATTTACGGAGGGAAACGGCAGTTAACTTGGGGTTAATTATACATAAGCCCCAAGTTGGGCATTCCCGGGAGGTGGGATGAGGCAAGAAGGGATAGAGGGTGGCCAACCCATGCAGCCCTGACAGCGCCGAGACTCTCGCCGACACATAATCTGAAAGAGACCACCAGATGACAGTTGATATGAAATGATAATGCAGATGAAATGGAGCAACAGGAAATTTGGGGGCTACAATTAACCTATCCAGCATTCGCCTGGTGACCAAGGAAACCTCCAGAAAAAACCATGGGTCAGTAAGTTCGACCACGGAAATTGAAACCGTGCCTTCCGAATGCGGGCCAAGAACGTCTGAGACATCCTGCTCGGTAAGTTATACTTATCTGTAAGTATAGTTATAATGTGAATAAAATCCAAAATATTCATATATTTTGCTAGATCCTTTAAGATGCGTTGCCTTAACCTCGCATTACTTGCTGTACCATTACTGTTTATTACATTTTACTTGAACAAACAATTTGCAGGAACCTTTTCTTCTGTTTACTGTTGGTAGATCTTCTTTTGTTAATTGAAAAAAAAAACTTTTATTTCATTAGATATTTCATTGTACAAGAGGAATAATGAAGAAGTTAAAGTAATAATAAAGTCTAGAAAAAGAGGACCGCTGGTTTTGAAATTCAAAGCTGTTTGCATTACACCACGAAAAACAAAATAATATTGCCCACATATATTGTGTCAATTTTTATTCGTCAATTCCCACCCTCCGATTGAGCAAGAAGGTAGTCATAGTTGACTGATGAGTCTATCTTGAAACCATAGTGCCCTCTACAGAGGAGCAGCAGCAATTTTTTTCGGACCAATAAGGAAATTACAGCATTCTTAGTGTGGATATGAACACAAGAGTACCGCGCCTTCATGGTTGCACGCTACTTTCGTACTGGCATTAAAATTGGTGCTACATATAAATATAATTCAAACCGCTGCATAGAGGAATTTATGCAACTCTATCCGGCATTCACACAAGTCCCTCGGAAGGTAATGTTGCCAAACGTGTCCAGGTACTGTCAAATTGACATACTTTTGTTTGCAACATAAACGTCTTACGTTTTATCGGCATATAATATAAACTTTTTGTCATTCTCGCGCTTAATTAAAGTGTATATTAATGTTGGTATCCTTATGTCTTTTAAAACCAATACATGCATCAAACATTACCAAGATACAGGATCTGTTACTCGCAAAAAGAGACACTGGACGCTGTTAAGTGACTGGTCCCAATCTAGAAGCAATAAATAATGTTACGACAGAAAGGCCTCAAGCATACCTTTTCGCAATACAGACAGTGTTTAAGGGGAAGAGAGAAAGGAAATATAAGAAAATGTAGAGTAAGAATATGTGCTGGAGATATTTTCTTCTTTAGACCTGGATAAAAGCTTAGTACCTACATATTGCAACAATAATTTATTTTTCATTCCCAGAACATACTTTGCTAATTTTCTGGTTTGTAATGAATTTACATTGCGAGGAAGCTGTGGGTGATAGAATAGCATTGAGATCAAATTGAAATATTTCTATTTTATGTAATAGGTTTATAATATGCATATATGTCTACTATAACAGAAAAACAGAGGTTCATTGTGAAATAAGTGTTCATTGACTTATAATTTCGTATATTATTCATGCTATAATTTTATGGCTGCTGAATTAACTTTTCAGTGCATTGCAATATGTATTTTTTTTAAACAGTTATAGATTTTTAAAATAATTACGCACCTTTATATTACGCGGGCAGATCCTTCTCTCAAATACTTTATTTACCTGCCGGTAGAGGGAGGCCTCAAAGCTGCTCTTGGCATATCAAATACGATGCAAGCCTCTAGAGGAATCGTATATAAATTCGCTCCATCAGCGATGCCATTTACGACGTCAAATTTTGCGCGGTAAAACCACAGATAAAAATGAACATCCTGTATGTGGCGCGGGAGCAGCGTGTCTGTTGGCATTCAAAATATTCCGAGTTAGAGAGAGTTACCCGGATAAGATATCGTTTCCAGGATTTCGCCATTAGAGTTAATAAAATATGCAATCCCTTTGTAATAAAAGATCCAGAACTCACCATTTGTAAGTGACATTTGTATTACATTGTCATGCTGAAACACAGTATGTGTATTTTTTACAAATGAATTCCATTAAAAGCACTGTGGTGATAAATTATCTAAACAATGAATTTCTCAATTGGAAAGTTGCGTCCCAGAAAAATATTTGGTATTGTTGGGGTTATATCCATTGCCCATTGTTACTTTATGACTATTATTAAAGTTTAATAATTCGTATTTAATCTTAGTTTTATAGTCATTTACGAGCACGTAGCCCGTTTATCTTAGCCTGAGAAGACGAATGTCGGGTAAGTTTAAGCTTCATTGGCCCCGACTCATTTGAGCATCGCTCTATTTCTGGCATCCAGTTAAAGAACGTTAAAGCATTAAAAAGGGGACAATAATACTTATTCTCCCAGATACAGTGATATAATAAGTTTTAGTTCTTATTTTGCTATTATTTCCTGGAAGGGCAGGTTCTTAAAAGTGAGCTATAGGCCGGTAAAATTGTTCAGTTGTATAGACTCGCTGTTATATTTCCACAGTTTTTTAATAATAACACTATAGGTCTAAAATGTCGTAGTAAAGTGCAGTATAAATGTATAAATTATTCTTGTTAGTCTCTTTTACATTGTCTTAAGCTTAAGAACATTGACACTCGTAATATTCTATCGACTGAGTATCATTAAACCTGTATTAATGCTTAGTTTGTTTTCTCTTGACTTATTTCAACACACTGGTCGTGGTATTTCATTCGCTTTGATGTTTTGCGTGAAAACATAGATGTAGAACTGTTAATATGCTTCAAATTAATCCATAATCTCCGTTGCAGACTAGTTCTTATATCAGTGTCTTGTTCAACAGGTACTGTTCCGCTCATTGAATAAACGTGATCATGATTCCGATTGCGTTAAGGCTACGATCAAAAGAAGGAAAAACATACAAATAAATATTGCATGAATTGTCTCTTCGACCGCCAGGTGAAGAGGTTACAGAGACCTGTAATTAAAAGTACACTCTAGACGCAGAAATACTGCACGAAAACGTTTTTGTCCGCATAGATGCTGTGTGTATGCTAAACTCGATTTTGTTACAGATAATCGATCGACTTCTTTGACATGTCGATTATTATCGAGAGTCGTGAATCGCGATTCACTAATTGCACGTTTCGTTTTCTCCTTCCTCAACTTATTACGTCTTTCTCTGGGGGTCAAAGTGGCAACAAAAATAACGGGGCAGTTCATTCGGAAGAAACAAACGCAAACACCCATAAAGATGCAGAGGTGGGTTGGGGGAAGGTTTTTCTTCCCACATGCCAGCAGGTTATTGGAGTTAACCTAACTTCTTTGTAGTACTGCACGCTTTACTGGATCCCACGATGTCTGTTTGTTTGTTCCCCTCCCTTCTCACGGCCTGTTAGATATTGGAACTGATTGGGCATCTCTGCAGCAGATTCAGAAGCGCGATAGCAAGGCCAGTTGCGGGGGAATTCCCACAAGTCTCGCGTAGAACCGACACTTCCTATGAGGTTTTTACACACACCTTCTGGACATTGCAACCATATCTGATATAAAACAGCAAATAGCTTGTCCTTAAACAAAGACAACTTCTTCTGTATTCCCACACACAATACTGAAATTTTCAATGTTTCTTCCCCTTCTCTCTCTTGATTCAAGTGAGATACGACGGGGCTTTATCTTGGATTAGCTCATTGCGTATTATAAAATAAGATTGCAGCACTGGAAGTCAAACAATGGCAAAGGGTGAAATTAAATGTTGTCTGATGTAAACAATAGATGACATTGTTAACTTCCTGCATCTCTCGCCGATTTTATTTCCTTTTTACTGTTTTGAATATATCAAGAGTCTTTGCTTGAGTCATTCACAACAAAAGAATGCAGTATGCTTTTACTGCGGAGCTATTTGTGTCTGAAACAGGAACTTTTGGTCCAGGATTAATTAGTAAATCAACTGTATTCCGAACTGTAAATGGTATATTTGGCTAAATTAGTAAAACCTGAAAATGTATATTTTTATGCAAAATATTGGAACGTGGACCTAGTAAGATATATGTGAGAAACCTTGCACTCTCAGGCGAGAGCCCAGAAAGGGCGGATGTTGGACAATAGATTGGTATGTCAGCTATTGTGAGGTAGTGTTTAACAGACCAATACTCGCTAGGTTTTTCCTCATTCCACCCCTCCACCCCTTCCAGTCAAGTATAATCTGCGCATTTTGTGTGTCCACCGGCTGATTTATTTATTTCGCCGCGTCAAATTAACTTCAAATGTAGCATCTGTCAACACCGGTGAAAGTAGAATTATTTGAAGGTGCCCGGGTTCAACACAAGTGTTAAGAAACGATTAAACAGTTCACAAAATATCGGATGTTGGTTGTGGTCTCGACCTAAACACCCTGAGAAATCAACGAGTCCATGCAAGAGAATCAATTTACAGCAGCCGGAGGCAAGGACAAAGCAGACCGCGAACCAGCAACAGTGGAGACCAAGGAAGGAGTCCCGAAGACGAGTCCAAGTACGTGCTGCATGAGGCAGTGAGAAAGTACTGCTGCAACTCTTATAATATTTATTCACAGAGCATCAGAGCTTCATGCAATAAACATAAGAATGCATATATTATTTAGAGTCCAAAATCTTTTTAGAATTAGCCTAACTCTTTACACACATGATCATCTTATGCATGTTAATTATGGGGGATGAAACATATTCGTTAGGTTTCTTTATAGAACAAAATACGTTTTTTATTTTAGACAAATGTTCACTTTTTGTGAAACCTGTTTCATCTTATTTTTACAGTAACTAAGGCTCATATTTGAGGGGTCCCTAGTTCCAGGTGGCCAACCACTCACCGTGGGCTTTTCCTTAGTCGGCAAGGAGAGTGCTGCAGTGGTGTGCTTTTTACCCCTCCTCTACTCTCTTCCATTTTTCTCTCTGCTGTGATTGTCTCCAAGACTGTATCGGTATACTTTCCGTAGGGGAGGGGATCCGTCCCCTTCAGCTGCCGTGGTGCGGGCGCTGCGGAACCCTAGCACTCGTGGTACCTCTGACGTTACTAGAGGAACCACGGGCCGAACATGCCGAGCCCCTCCCGTAGAGGAGTTGTTCGGATTGGGTTGGACTCGAAGGGACAGTGTGTTCCCGACACCCACGGCGAATTGGATACTTCCGGCCAGGCAAAGGCCGCCAGGAAGGGGTAGAGGGTTGCCTCATAAGTCCCGGGTACTAGCCTGCAGAGCTAGTAGAAGGTATGCTAGATCACTTTCGGCTCCACTGAGGTTTACGGTAGTCTTCGCTGGGGGGTTGACGCACGTAAGTGGCATATCCACTTCCATCCCGTCTTGTCGTAGGTTTCAGTGGGGTGGCTTTTAGGAAACCAGGTATTGCCCTATGGGAAGAGCCCCGAGTATCCATCGCTCCCAGGTAGAAGGAGGCCCGGGTCCTGGTCCTACGCGTCCAGGACTAATGGGAGTAGATTCCTCTGCACTTAACTTAACTGTATCGGTATACTATATCTCACGCTAGCTGTACAATACTAGCATATATATAGCGCCAACTTATACACAACAAATAAATAGAGTTGAGTTACACATTAACTTATTAAATCTATGACTTGGTTCATTTCTGCAAAAATAATCATGAACTTTACTGCGTGTAGCCCTCTTCGTAAAATCGTCGTATATCTTCGCGCGCTGTTTGCATTGACGCGATCTTCCCGGTGTTCTTAGAGTACCGGATGCTTACTGTTGTATTCTATCACTATATACACTACTTGCGGAAACACTAAGGGGACCACCATTTACTTTCTCAATGTTTTTATAGATGATTCTGTGTTTCTTTCTCTTAAGCACCGCGAAACAATGCACGATCATTCGCCTTTGGTCACTTTTTAAAGTGTTTCATTTCGGCTGAAGCACTGGCCTGCTCCATGATGAAACGCTAACTGATTTTAAATTGCATATGCGTACGTGTTCTTGAACTTGTGAGGTACGCAAGATGCAAATACAGTGTTAAATATAAGAAGTAACTCCACACAATAAACAATAACATCTTAATCAGCATTCAGCTCGTTACAGACCTAGTTGTGACAGAGGTGCCCGGTATAGGAATGCAAAAATATTATATAATAGCAGTGACTTTTAATAAATTGTTAAATAAAATACAGCTTAATTTAACATAATAAGTTAATAGTGTGTATAATTTCATCTGTCTTCGGTCTAATGTGTATATAGTATACAGAACACATCTATGTGGTATGTGAAGAAGAAATATAAAATTTGGGGCTATTACGTTTATAAGATCCGAAACATTGCATACCTTTCTCTCTCTCCGAAATTAGCTGAGCAGTGATCAGAAAGCTACTTATCGTACTGTACTTAAAAGGACGGGTTTATAATGCGCATGCAAATAAAAGAAAACGTCCATTTACTTCACTAAGCCAATCAACACCTTAACCGTTTTCTGTCCCAATATTCCCCCCAGGGGCCCACTTCGGTAGGTACGGGTTTGGCGCACCCGGGGTCCCGAGCCAACAGTCTCCCTCGTGTGGGCTCCTCTTCCTGGTTGAGGGAGACGGTCAACAGGCCCACCCACGTGTAGGCCGTGCGTGGAGAAACGTGGAGAAGGTATAGTTTAGAGTTTAGGATTTAGTGAACGAAATTTTTAGTAGGTTTTGATTGATGTTTTTTATGTTCGTGTATTTGTAATAGGTTTTGTTACACTTGTATAGCTTTTAGAAAGTTTTATATCTGGCTTTTGCCATGACTAGTTTTTTAAAGGGCGCTGATGACCGCCGTAGTTGAGCGCCCAGATGATTAGAGCAGGATCAAACTAGGATCAGGTAGATTATAGGAGGTAGATGATGCAGAGGATTGGGCAGTGTAACCATTTTCGGCTCCGCCAGAGAGAGGCCACCTCAACTTCAGAGTCGAGCTTTCCTTGGCTACCGCTGGAGGGGAATCTCTGCGTCATTCTGCTACTACTGTCAAGCTAAATGACGCTTAAAGTATAATAGCTAATACCCATATATATCAAATTAGCAATTCAAAGTTAACAAAATTTAGACAATTTAGAATGAACAATATTTAGGTTGTCATGCAAGTTTGGAGGAAAAATTGTTAATTATATATTCTATTTCACTGCAGGAACTTAAAGATTAAAGAACTTCTCATAATTTGGGATACTTTCTTTCTGCTTGTCAAGAAATCTACGTAAATCAGCTGTTCTGGGTCAGAAATGAAGGAAAACTAAACGGCTCTATAAAGAACAGGTTTGTGTCAGGTGAGTCACGCGCCTATTTCCTGTAATATGAAAGAAAAACAAGAGTTCTCTGATCGTCATTTAGTTTGTTGTAAGATCATCTTAGGCATTTAAAGGTTATGTTATTCAGTCAATTATTTACAGAAAGCTCACTTTATTTACGATAATATTAGCAGGAAATGGTTTCAGAGTGCATTTGTTGCAGGTTCATAAATACCAGTCTTGACATTACGGTCATGCGAAGCAAAAGTATGACCACTTAATACTTCACGATGCACTGCACGAAATATTTGAGCGCAAAGGCAGGGAAAACTATACTTCTTAATTCTACGTGCAAGTTTATACAACTATGTATATTTTGGTACCCCAAAGTTTCCTTTGGATTCGTGTTATGTCTATTAAAAACATTTTTAAGCAATTCATTAATAAATGATAAATGAATTCAATAATTGCATACTATTTTCTCTGGTTACAGTACATAAAATTGTTCAATGATTTCTAATAAGGTATAAAGTACGAAGATAATACAATAATAAAGTTTGAGAATGGCAGAGCTGTATGAAAAATTGTAAGTTGTATTCAGAAATCTGAAAGAAATATATTTTTGTATGCAAGTTTCTGTGATGAGCTTCTTAATCCTGAAAATTCTGCCCTTTTTTTCTTATATGTAAGGAATAAGATGTTTGGTTTATATATCTTCACCAAATGTTTGGGCAGGATCCAATGAATTTTCTTTATTGGATACCTGATTAATAAAGTTTAAAAAACAATATTTCAAAAGAGCCATTTAAATTTTAAAATGTATATATTCCAACTTCAATAGGCATGTATTTGAAGACGAAATGGTTAGACTTCTTTCATTCAGAATCTTTAAAAATCTAGTTGACGAGAACTTATTTTTGAATAAAAAAGAAAAAAAAGTGTGATAACTTTCGTACTTCCATTATTAAATAGTGTAGGTATATTGGGATTTCAGGCAAATATTTGTTTTGGGATTCTCTGAATATAAGAAAGCATTTTTCGAAAACGATTTTCTCTCTCCAACTCTCTCTCTCTCCCTCTCTATCTCTCACCCTCTCTCTCACCCTCTCTCTCACCCTCTCTCCATATCTCCCTCCATATCTCCCTCCATATATCTCCCTCCTCCTCTTCCTCCCTCCTCCTCTTCCTCCCTCCCTTCACTCTCTCCCCCTCCCCATCTCCCTCCATAACCCTCCCTCCCTTCCTCACTCTCCCTCCCCTTCCCTCCCTTCCTTCCTTTCTTTCTTTCTCTCTCTTTCTTTCTCAGCCTCTCTCTCTTCCACTCTTTCTTTCTCTCTTTGTTTGTCTTTCTTTCTTTCTTTCTTTCTTTCTTTCTATCTTTCTCTTTGTTTATTTTTTTCTTTCATTCTGTCTGTCTTTCTTTCTTTCTCTCTTTCTTTCCTTCTTTCTGTCTCCACCTCTCTCTCTCCCTCTCTTTTTCTGTATGTATGTGTGAAGGTGCGTCTGACCAGCAAACTAAAAATGGAAAATCAATTAAATAGAAAACTTGGAATAGAGTTTCAGCAGCTTGCAAGAATCAACTACGTGAAACTACCATTTATATTGAAAAATATTGTCCAATATGTTTATTTTATTAAAATTTTTCTCCAAAAATATGATTAAAACATCATATATGTAAGCAGTATCGTGAATTTTCTGTGGATATTCTCAGTATTTCTCTTTATTCTGGTTGACTTTGCTTTTCTCGTCAACCCTTAGGGATAAGCAAAATCTTAGTGCACAAAATGCTACAGAGCTCTATAGAACAAGCGATTAATGCCATATGTTTTTGTGTTACAGATATAAACATTTTTTATTGCCAAATACTTATACTTTTCTCAGATTGAAAGCGTTCTCCAAGTTTGTTCCTTCCCTGATCGTACAAATAGTATGGAATATCAAAGCTACCAGCACTTGAAAGATCTGACTATCGCGTAAGCCCACTGTATTCTTATATGTGCCATTTACCCATAAGAAATTGCCAGAAATTTTTATTTCCATTAATGTGAAGTGCTGGAATAACAGGCGTTTGTAGAAATGGTTTGTACAAGTGTAGTGAGAGTTATTTTCAACGTTAAATCATATTATTGAATGCAGGTGAAAATTTTTATTTCTTTTTCAAAATATGAAATTTTCTTCCATGGTTGAATTAACCAAAGGAATTTTAATTTTAGCGCATATTTACTCTATGTTGAGCAATAAAGGAATGCCGCAGCCATCAGAGTAGATTGGCCAAGCACTGCCGTTGGAATTAACGGAATACTGGCAGTGCGAATGAAATTTCCTGCCCGAGGGTTTAATATCTGCAGCGATTATTCCGAAAGTCCCTTTGTTGGATGTTAAACAAGGCGGAATTAATCATGAATGTTGGGTGGAGGCAGCAGAGTCCTTACTATGTGTAGAGGGCGCAGGTCAGCTGATTGTGGGAACGGACGGTTCGAATGTGCCACTGGGCATTGGCCACCAGTGACCTTTGTACATCCCTCTATCAGCCAATCATCAATAAACAAGAGTTAACTTTCTTCTAACTGAAAAATCTCTGCTTTTTCATTTAAAATGTTCTGTGAATGTGGTTCAGATATATAAAATTCATTCCACAGCAGCGTTCAGAATATTACCAATTTGATTTTGCAACTGTGAGAATTTAAAAAGACGTTGATCAAGGCATTAGATGTTTACAACTTATTTAAATATAAAATAATTGATTACTACTCAAATTATACTTCCTTTGATCTTTCAATGCTTTGTTTTTCTTTGGTTATAAAAGAAACTTTTATTTTTGGAACTGTGTACCTCTCATTGACTTTGCGAGAGTGAGATTTACTATTTTGCTTTACGGTCACTAAGACACAAGTGCCTTGCCTGTTTTATTTTATCACCACTATAGATTCCTTAGCTCAACTATTTCTCTTGTTCTATGCCCATCTCATAATGGGACAATGCATTGGCTGTCACTTGAATAAGCCTTCGCAGGCAATTGTTGCATGTTTAGTTTGATGTCTCCCAACATTCATAAGGCATATGCTTTTTATTGACAACGATGTAAATGGTGCTGTTCTTGTGTAATCCTTGAGCAAGTGGCCGTTGCTATCGTCTAAGAACTAAAATCACGGCCTACCCACCTGATGGTTCTGTGGTAATGTGCTTAAATTTCTGATTTTCTTTTTTTAGTTGGTAACTGAATGCTGGAATGGATTATATAACACCGGAGTTATGTTATCCTTTATTGCTTTATATTTCATGGTAGACATTTCAGGCGTGCGGACGGCGGGTGAAACGTGTGGCGATGGAGTTTGTTTTGAGGAACTGTCCCAAAGTTTGGTGTGGAACGGGCCCTCGTCTTCGGGGTTGTCCTGCCCACGTCAGAATATAATATCTGGAAACAATAAAGTCTGATTTTTAAAAGTAGATACGCGAATGTCATCAAGCAAGGGTCGCGAAGGGTTAGAGGGGAAGGTCGCTGCTATGGAAACGTAAACAAAGGTTGCCAGATTGGTTCAACTGTTGAATCACATATTCTTCAGGTCAGTTATTGCTAGTTTTGCGGGAAACAAGAGTTTGCCAGAGTGTTCAGATGCGTTGTTTATTGTTAGAAACTTTATGAAAACAAAATTAAAGTACGTAGTTATGGAAGCAAGACGTAGTGGTGGTAGGATTAGAGGTAGATGGAGGATTCATGGCCCGAGGCAAAGATCAGCTTATGGTTGGGGTATTACATTGCATAGCCAAGCTAGAGAATTTGCCTGTTCTCTTAGGGAATTCCTTGAACAGGAAGACGAGCCTTGGCTCCTTATCAATGTACAGCTTGTTCTTTTCAACCAAAAGCGATAGCCCCATGCTTGCATGTAAAAGAATTCCTGTGGGTCAAATTTCCGCCATATTGGTGGTATTGATATGAACATGGCAATTGACAAAGTCGTTAATAATAGTGTATTGCGATACTAATATGGTAAGCACTTAATGAGGAAAATTTGAAAAAACGAGGCGCTTGCCTCGAGTTTTTTTTTTTTTTTTTTCCTTTTCAATTTAAGAGATTGCGTTATGTGCTTAGCACACGTGTATTGCATACCAATTTTTTGCATTATGTGTATTTACATCAATCTGAATTTTAGTAGTTACGATATTAACTAAAATATTAATAAATATAATTGAAGATAAATGTTAGATTTTAGATGTATGTGTTGCTATGGGAAAATTACTTAACGCACTAGTGCGGGAATGTCAACTTATGATACATAGCAACAATAACGGTAAGTATGGATTACCAGTTCCGTAGTGCAAAAATTATTTAAAAGAACGCACACATGTGAAGACGCTACAACGCATTGAATGTGTGAACAACTAATTTTTGTTCTTAAAGTAGGCTAATACAGATTAAATATCCATGGTTTTTTTATGTTTTAACCTCGAACGCTTGCTTATATTTCCTGTGTTGAGAGGGTTAAGAGGGATGTATGCGTAACTTAGTACTAGGCAACACTGCAGCACCCCACAGATGACCTACACGTATGTTCTTTTAAAAATCAGACTGTAGGAATTGTGTGTGTGTGTGTGTGTGTGCGTGTGTGTGTATGTGTGTGTGTGTGTGTGTGTGTGTGTGTGTGTGTGTGTGTGTGTGTGTGTGTGTGTGTGTGTGTGTGTGTGTGTGACCGTCGCTACAGATCTGGTCGCCTACAATTCACCCCTTCTTCCTGATTTCCAAAAGCGCGATAAGTATGCATGTGCCCTGACGAGCTGAGAGCGTACTCCCATTTCTTAAAACCATAACTGTTCTTGTGTATTTCAGGTATTATATGTATATGATGAAATAGGTAATGATACAGTTTTAAAGTAATTTATGTTGTGTGACTACAATCAATTTTGAGAGCTTTCATTTTGCTTCACCATTTTAAATTTACTTGTCACATCTGTGGACATTTCATTTCGTTCTACAATTTGTACCCTAGTACTTCTTATACCTACTCAACATTAAGACGAACAAGTACATTTCCATACATCACGTACGGCAGATACATAAGGAGGAAGGAAGAGTTGTATTTTCTCATTTCTACTCTCCAGATACCGGGCAGGTCAATGCTCAGGGCTTGGGGCGTCAATCAAACCGGCTTGATTTCATTCATGTCTGATAGAGTCCTCATCCAATATCGTACAAATCGATGTAGTGTTATGTAGATATAGTAGCGGATTCAAATTGGAAAGGAGACCCTGAGGTCGGATAAGCCTGTTTATTTTGCAATACATCCAGATCTCTAGGCAGCAATCATGACGGGATGATGATATAACCGAATTCCTGCGGTTTTCAAGTGCAGTATTGTCTTGACTACAAGGTCACGGGTCGCTATGGCGAATAGCTTCCGAGAATTCCACCTGAGAGCGCCAGGATGCAAATATTTCCATTTTTATAACCAGGTCTGCGGCTGACCACAGCGGCGGCCAAGTAAAACCTGCCATCAAGGTTTATCGCCAATAAAAGGTGGCTCAAATGTGGCGATCATACAAGGCCGGCGTAAAAATGCACTCTGTCGGCGAAGGTTTAGTCCTGCCAATTTCTTCTTCTGCTTTATTATTGCCTTGTTGCATTTAAATTTCTTAGTAGCCTACTTTGTTTTACTAAAGTGCATTTTTTTGCGGACGGTGTGGATTTAGGGACATGCAACATCGAGGATCTACAAATAGCATTTCACAATATAAATGAATGGACAAAACGAAACAAATTTGAAATTAATATAGATGAAAAATTCAAATTACGACATTCCAGAAAAGTGGCAATGAAGAAATGCCATAGATGAGGAAGCTATTAAAATAACAAGAAACTAACAATATTTAGGACAGACATTGCAGATCACAGGGAGAATCTGCACGAGACATATATCCAATAAGAACTACAGCAGCCATAAAAGCAATGTGTACATATAATACCACAGCTGGAAAACGAATCTTCAAAGCAATGATCACATATACTTTCGAAATAATCTGGGAAAAATTGACAAAGGTGCCTCAAATTAATTCTAGGACTCCCGAAAAACACACCTTCAAGATTAGCATATGAGTTGGTTGGAGAACTTTTCTTTTTAGAGGAAATCAGAATTAATCCCTTTTACTCAGTTGACTCCCAACATGTAATTGAAGAAAGAAGAAAGAAAAACGAAATAATCTGGCAATATTGCTATGCGGAAGATACAATGTTATATAGAGACTGAACGTAAGCAAATAAAGAATTAGGACATCTGTCTGCGAGGTTGTCAACGCATGGATTCAAACACAAGATTTGTAAGAATACCAAGTACGACGAACCAGGCGAGAGCTGCGTGTGTAGCCTCAGTCACGTTAGATGTGATAGGTATCCTATTCAAGTGTGCAACAATAGAACAGAATTCATAAGGAATTATGGTACACTGTGAAGAAACATAGGCATACACATTTTTGTGCAATTCCCCTTTAATTTAATAGATAGACTCTTCCGACAGTTAAATAGGTAGTTGTTATGACATTGTTAATAGAGTTTCTGATGTTTTGCTGTCTTAATCTAAAGTTTAGACTGATATGCTCATACAGGAAAAGAAGAACGGTTCACTCTGGTGATTATTTCATGGGTAAGTATAAGATTTCAAATGACGACGCTTTTGGGAAATATACTTCTGCGCATCTCGTGGCCAAAATTCTCATACGCCAGGTGAATATATATCAAATAATGACCTCAAAATGCATTCGATTTTACGGTCTTCATGATTTCATCTGTTTCATCTAATATATTTCAGTATTGCAGAACCTGGCAACGGTGGTTGGTTTGTTACAGCAGGATAGACTTTAGCAGGAACTGCTTGGAGTCCTTTTATAGTAGGTCTATTAATGTATTATAACGAGGCCTCCAGGCCTAGAGGTACCTGGATGTAGGGTGGCTGTTGTATTGGAATCTCTAAGGGATCCAGCCCTTGTTAGCGCACAGCACCGTCCAGATCATCGACCTTTAGTGATTCGACCGACGAAAATTCTGGCCGGCTGTATAAAGCCAGAAGGATGTTGCTGCGTGACCACCCTTTAAGGGTTTTACTGCATGTAAGGTTTTTCTTTTCGGGATGTTGTAGGATGGCTTGTGAGTTTTATATTGACTTTTTAAGGTAACAAATTATCTGTACCTCAGGTTGAAGCAATAGATGTAAAACTTTGCAACCTGGTGTTTCAATTTTTAAATTTGTTATAGGTGGAGAAATTTTGTTGCCAAACAACTTAAAAGTACTATGTGGAGCTCAGCTTTGGCTGCTATTAGGATTAGCTCCTGGGTTATCTTTGGTGCCCGCAAGCGGAACAGCCTGAAACGGCGCCTAGTGGTGTCATAATCCCCAATGATCTAACAAGGGCGCTTCTATAATTAGGTAAAGTTACATAAAATGATGATGCCCGACGCCTAATTTCATCCTCCACGTAAGGAAGACCCGAGGCTTCGTGAAGCAACCTGGTAGGAAAAGAGCGACCCACAGAATAGATGGACCGTAGTCTACTTTTCTGTGCACGTTGAAGTCATGCCAGGCAGCTGTCTGCGACCATGCCCCAGATCTCGCAGGCATGTAGCATCACAGGAATTACCAGCGCTCGGAAAAGTTACTGTCCAGCAACGCAAAGAAAGGTCCCTGAAAGGTATGTACTGCCTTACACAGTGGGACAAGGACATCGAATATGTGTGTCAGAGAACGCCTGCTACACAAAGAGCAGACCGTTAAAAACATGCGCCTTATTCACCCTGTACAGTGAAACCGAGAAGATTTGTACACAAAAGTAGAAGCCGCCAGAAAGTTTTTGAATGGTCTGTAACTGTACTGACATGGAGTGTCATAAACCTCTCCAGGGGGTTGTGGGAACCTTAGCCAATCCCTCTGCGTCTCAGGCCTCGGAGACTATCTCTCCTATGGAGGACAGTACAACTTTAGGCCAACCGGCATCGAGCTCGACCCCAGCATTGGATACAGGGAAGCAAGTGCTCCCTGTAACCTTGCCGAGGGGTCCCTGATGTGCGGGCGGAAAGTTAAACCTTTGTCCAGTTGGACTCCCAGGTACTTAACAGGGTTAGTCCACTCTATCCTTCGGCCTCGGAAACTGAATTTGGAGCAGTCTGCGGGGATGTGGCGCTTTCTGAAAAGTATGGAGTGGCTTTTGTCCGGGTTAACGGACATCAACCAACGCATTCACCACTGTTGTGTGAGATTGGTGATTCAAGGGTACCATATGCTTCTAGTTCTCAACGACGTGGGTTCAAATCCAGTCGACGTCGATAGATTCTTCTCGTATATAAAAATATTTGGTGTGATTTGCTTTGGAAAGAAAATAAAGTCGGTAGTCCCATATCATTGAATTGCTTAAGTAAAGGAACAATTTCTCACTTCATTCGTACTATAGACATTTTCAGCAGCTACTGTAGAAGTGAAGTTCCACATCCGTAAAAAGCAGTAATATAAACAGCCTGTGATTACAGCACTTCCTTGTTCATTTAATTGCAATAATTTAATCAGTTATAATGTAATTTCTGAGACGCTTACAAACAATATGTTTATGTGTTAAATTCAACGTTCGGCATTTTAAAATCGTCAGCCATTTCTCCCATAGTGACCTTTGTGGTATGTTGATTTTTAAATAGCTGTTCATAAACACATAATTTCTCCACTCCACTTTTGAATCGTCTTTGGTCAGAAATGTGATGCCCTTACTTCTTATATTCTTTACTTGTCCTACGTAGTTTTGTTTTTGTTTGTTTTTTTGTAATTTACGTCCTCCAAAGTTAAGTCATATCGGATGATGAATGGAATGGGTGAAATGATGCTCAAATGAGCCCAGGGTCCATGGAGCTTAGAGTTACCCGACATTTGTCTTTTAGGATAAGGGAAAACCTTGGAAAATCCTTATCCAGGTAACTTACCCTGACCAAGATTCGAACTCGGGACATCTTGAACGTGAGGCAGACTTGCTGTCATCTATGCTACCGAGGCGGGCAAATAAGTAAATTGCAATGAACGGAATATCCAAACTAGTAAGAGCAACATAATCTTGGAGGTGGGTGGTGCACTTCAATACATTGCAGTTCATTATGTACGGAACCTGCCCCTTAGAGGACATAGGTTTGCCCGCCGAAGTCTGTGCTGAACGTGTTTTAGTAATTTGTCTTGCAGACAAGCAAGCTAAGTTACCCTACTTGTTGGGGAGTAGGTAGAAATAAGTAACCAAATAACTACGTCTAACCTCAAAACAAATGAGGTATTTCCTTAACAGTATGCTATAAACTTATGCAAAAGAGGGTGCATTAAATTTTCTGAATCATTGAGTGCATATTCTTATCTTAGCACAAATTATCTGCTATTTTCCTTATGGAGTGTTCTGAAAGGTCGATTCTAAGCCGAAGATAATTAAGTTAAAATTGCTTAAGTAATGAGACACATCCTTAATTACCGGTGCAACAGGATGTTGTTGTAAAAGATCCTTTACCCATTAACATCAAAGGTGAACTGCTGAAAATGTGATAAGGTCACACGTTCATAATCCCAATTACATATTAGCGCAATTTTCATGAATCTTCCGGAGCTAATTTCATTAAATTGTTACTGTTCTCACGTTTAGTAACCCCATTAAAGATTACGTGTTTAATTTTTGTAACCAGCAAATAATTTGAGGCGATTTCCGCAAATTTCAGCCGTAAGGATGGAAATAGCGGCATCTTCGGTTGGAGGTGAAGGTGCATGCTAATTCAATGACGATTTGGTGGCCTGATATGCCGCAGTTCTCAACATTAATGAAAGCAAAATGTATGTAAGCGTTATTAATTGCTCACGTAGAAAATTCGTGACCTGCTGTAACTCACCGTGGCCAGGATCCGAGTGTAGGAGGAATGTCGAAACTGGCAACCGATCGCGTGCTGCAATGACCTTCCTTATCTTCATTTGATATACGATAACTTGTGCCTTTATCCCAAGAGGTAATGTTTTAACATGTATCGTAAGCCCTCTAAAATTAATTGTGTAAAAGCACTTAGTAGAAGCACTTGCTTCCGGTTTCATCGTGTCTAAATACACGCTTGTCGATTACACTTCACGTTTGAAGGCCTCCAGGACAATAACGTACGCGGCACGTATGATGCACTTAAGGATCCGCTATCTTTTCTTACTATATGCTGACTCGATGTCAACCTTAAAGTTCACAACAGCTATACTGAAATTTCTGCTAAAGAAACTCTACCGTACAACAATTTTTTTGACAACGTATGACTCATCCTTATAACTTTGATGGTCTTTCTCAAAACAGTATCCCCTGAATGCGATGCACTTGTCCCATCGTTTCTACCAGTCTTCAAAGACATGCTAGAAACCATTTTTGAGAGATCCTTCAAAATCATATCCGCAACCTTCACCACTCTTTCTGATAATGGATAATGCCTCCCACGAAGACGTTTCTTCAAGTTAGAGAAAAGAAAAAAGTCACATGGGGTTAAATCCGGACTATAGGGAGGGTGAGGGACACACTTCAGGCAACAACATTGGCAATATGCGGCCGCGCATTATCGTGGTGCAGCATCCAACCTGCTTCACAGATTTGCGGTCTTTTGCGCCTGATAAGAACTTGCAATGTCTTCAGGACATCCCTGTAGTATTGTCTAGTTACTGATGTGTGTGCAGGTACAACATGCTGATAAACCATTCCATGAATATCAAAGAATGAGATGACCATAACTTTCCCAGCAGAAGCAACCACTTTTGCTTTTGGGGGGGTTGGTGATGAAGAAGATTCCCACAATGAGCTTTGCTCTTTGCTCTGAGGATCAAAATGAAGTCGCCAAGTTTCATCAGCAGTGATTAAGTTTGAAAGAAACTATGGATCTTCCTCTAACATCAACTTTATCTGCTTGCAGTCCTGCATGCAAATGTGCCTTTGTTCAGCAATCAACAGTCTTGGAACCCATCGCGCACAAACCTGTCTCATCTGTAATGTTTCTATCACCAACGTGTGGGTGGCACCCAATGAAATGTTCAGTATTTCAGAAAGGGATTTTAAGGTAATTTGTCGATATTCACCCACAATAGCAGCAGTGTTGCTATTTTATTATGTAAGAGCAGTAACTGAAGCACAGGGTCCACCTTCCTTTGACATTGATTTTCTCCTCTCTTTAATCATTTTAAACCACATTCAAGTTGTGCTGTAGGGAAGAACAGACTCTCCATAGACCACATGTAACATTTTATAGGCCTCAACTGAAGATTTGTTGAGACGAAAGCAGAATTTCAAAGCCGCATATTGTTCCTTGCATGTTGCCTCCATTGCAGCGGCCTGAACTTACCTGGTTCTCACAGGCGGGAACCAGGAGTACCAAAATGAAATTACCATGGTGTGTTTTCTTCACATTAAGCTAACAGAATATAATAAGTTTGAATTTTAATGCAAAAAATTATGACCATAAAAATTAAGATAATTCTTTATTGAACAGCCCTCGTAATTGCATTCCATTCAAAGATCCCCCAAACTACACATTTGGAGACTCCTTGAATAGAAAAGGGCTTTAGAAACGACAGTAAAACTAATGCACAATATATAAACTCGGAGTTAGAAGGCAAGCAAAAGAAGTACACCTCTAGAGTCCTGTTTGATTAAGGTTGTCTTGAGTGTACGAGAATTATGCTATGGGGAATTACGTTAAACGTGACTGTTTTTATAATAGTTGGTGTATTTTTATACAAACTTTTAATTACTTCCATCATATGAGGGAATATCCTCTTTAGTCCATTATGTCCCATAATCTTTCTCTTACCTTAAAATCAATTGTTTCCTCGAAGTTTACAAGTGCTAGGCTCTAATTTTATGTCTAGTGGGAAAACTAGCTATCGCAATGGTACTCAGAGGTTCCAGTCTGTCTGTATTTATTTCCATAATATTCCTGTACAAAAGTCTTAAAATTTTCACATACATAACTTTGATTACTTCATTTAGTCAAATTCTTTGGATCAACTTTGGGACACATGGTCTGCAAATTAACAAAGAAAAAACAAATTATCTTATTTAGTTTAAAAGATAAACAGGGTCATGAACAGAGGGCTAAACTACATGGAATATGGTTGGACAACAAGCTCTGTTGGAAATTCCACATAACAGAAATATGCAAGAAGTTGTCAAATGCTTTATTTCTCTTAAGAAGACTTAAAATGTGTGATTACACTAATATTTTATTAAGTGTTTATTATTGTTTATTTCACTGTCACTTGAATAATGGCATTTTGCTATGGGGTAGCAGTGGAGAAGCTAATCAGGTATTTTTGCTCCAGAAGAAGGCTCTTTGAATAATTAAAATTGTGATTCTCGCCAAAACTGTGGAACTATATTTAAAGAATTTGGTATTTTAACTGTAGCATCTCTGTATGTATGTAAATGTTTGAACTTCATTCATCTTCTAAAGACAGATGGTGCACTTTTTTCTGATATACATGCTCATGATACTAGGGGTAGAAATAATATGGTACCCCCTAAATTTCACCTATAGAAATCTCTGGATTCTCATCTGTATCTTGGAGTGAAATTATACAATAAATTACCTTTAAATCTAAGACAACATTTTAATGCAATTTCTTTTAAAAATATAGTTAAAAGTAGCATTAAGTTACTTAATTTTTATACACCACTAGAGTACCTAAATGTAGATTCATTTTAATGACCTACTGACAAAACCTATTGCATTGTATGGCAAATGGTTAAATAAACTATTATTATTATTATTATTATTATTATTATTATTATTATTATTATTATTATTATTATTATTATTATTATTATTATTATTATTATTATTATTATTATTATTATTATTATTATTATTATTATTATTATTATTATTATTATTATTATTATTATTATTATTATTATTATTATTATTATTATTATTATTATTATTATTATTATTATTATTATTATTATTATTATTATTATTATTATTATTATTATTATTATTATTATTATTATTATTATTATTATTATTATTATTATTATTATTATTATTATTATTATTATTATTATTATTATTATTATTATTATTATTATTATTATTATTATTATTATTATTATTATTATTATTATTATTATTATTATTATTATTATTATTATTATTATTATTATTATTATTATTATTATTATTATTATTATTATTATTATTATTATTATTATTATTATTATTATTATTATTATTATTATTATTATTATTATTATTATTATTATTATTATTATTATTATTATTATTATTATTATTATTATTATTATTATTATTATTATTATTATTATTATTATTATTATTATTATTATTATTATTATTATTATTATTATTATTATTATTATTATTATTATTATTATTATTATTATTATTATTATTATTATTATTATTATTATTATTATTATTATTATTATTATTATTATTATTATTGAGTTGCTATTTTTCTCCCCTTTACTCTACCATGCATTTTAACACCGTGGTATTTTATGGATGATGGACCCTAACATAATTCATATTATTTTGGTATTAATATTTTAACCAACACTATTTACATACATATATTTACAAAGTCTTTGCCCTATACCATCTGATTTTAATAATATGCATGATGAACTTTACCACCGTTTGTATTGGTTTATTTTCCTAAACCATTTTCCTCTTATTCTCCCCATAAATTCTCCTATATTTTTATATCCCCCTCCTTTTGTACTCTCAATATTTTGACTTTTAGCAGTTCTTTGGTAACGCTCTCCAATTTTTTGTGTATAAACTGATCCCTCCATAGTTTCGTATCTTCACATTCCAGTATATGATGTAATTCATTATCTACCTCCCCACAGAGGGCAACTATCCAAATTCACTTCCTTCCTAAATGCTGTTAACTTATCTGCACTTAATCTAGTCCAAGCCCAGACTTTTCTTCCTAACCTGTTACAAAGCTCAATATACTTCTCCCTTCCCCATTCAACTTTTAACTGTCTATGTTGTAAACTTTTCTTCTCTTGAAGACTCTGGAATAATTCCTGTTTCTCTATTTCCTCCACTCTGTTTTACTTCTTTCCAAAAACCTTTAATCAACCCCTCCCACTCCTCCCATATATTCTCCATTCCATTTTCCTGTAAAGTTCTCCTTACTCCCTGAGCCCAGTTCCCCGCAGCACTAGATTTTTCTTGGATTACTGAATATTGCGTCAGTAAGTTCTGCTCATCAAACGATCCTAATCTGTACCATCAGAGGCTCCAAATAAATCAATGTTGGCTGCTCTGAATGTCACAATATTTTGAATTTTAAACAGCAAATATATAGTGTAATACCAGGTGATAACATATCCCCAAGAATGTTTCAAAGGCGCAACACTGAAAGTTATTTATGATGTAAAGCATTAGCTTCCAGGTCAGTAAACCTTACAACGTCAGCAGTGACCTTGTTGTTAACTTGTTGCGCTAACAGTTTTAGTTCAGTGGCAACTTTTCTGAATATTTCAGCCGGATTGACAGCTAGGGTTTAGTAATACATTATATCCAATTGTATACGAAATTTCAAGGAAAGTTTCGACATGATTAATAGTTCCCTTTTAAGGGTGCTGTTCTCGTGCCCCGTCTACGGACAATTAAATGTCCTTTCTTCTTCCAAAACTTTCCCTGCGGTGTAAACGACAGCGTTTTCCGTACGCAGCTGTGAATTAATAAATAGCGCCTAAATCACTTAACCGGTTTCCATGGCATAAGACCCGTGTTTGCAAAAAACTTGTTGGCCACTGCTGAATTTGATACGGATCAGCTTATACAGAAATGACACTTTGCATAACCATCCAATTAACTCGCGGTTGTAGCTTCATGGCAAAAACGAGCCCCAGTCATGAAAATTCATATTGAGAGATATTTTTTGTTTTCATTTCCCGTTTACTTCTTGAGATTTAGGACTCCAAGGAAACACATATCACAAAAACTAAACAGGGCTTTCGTTATATTTAAAACTTGTTATTTTTTAAGCATTAGTTCATCTTTGAAAACTAATTAGCTCTGCAGATACATGAATTAATTTCTGACGTAAACATTTGTGTTACAATTTATTTACTTAATGATTGCAACCAAATATCGAAACTCAACTTGGAGTACAAGTGTTTCACTTTGTATCATTATGGACCTGAAAATTGATTACCAATGGTAAAATACTCAAAGTTTTTCCTCTACGTTAAATCTACATATATCCGTTAGACACAAACTATGTATTTAAAAGGGCTCTACATTGTGTGCATCAGTACATCAGTATCACAAACGAAATTCTAAATTACATTAAAAGCCGTTTGTTTGAGACCGACATACTATTTTCATACGGATAAATGAATTATTTATTGTGCATATTTCAAAACTTTACAGTTTACAACTTTTAGCTACATTTATTTGTCTTTACCTTGTTGCTACCTTGGCTTACATGACACCGTGGCCTTCTGCCCTACCTGATAGCTCTTAACCTCCAAGCCTCCTTGTTACTTAATTAGCACCATTCTTCCCCCCTCATCTTCTTTCTTATTTTCTTTACATTTGTGGTCCATTTTTCTTTTATTTCTGCAAGAACGAAATTCTAAATTACAGTTAAAGGGGTTTGTTTCAGGCCAACGTACTATTCTGATAGGGATGAATGAATTATTTACTGTGCATACTTCAAAATTTTATCATTTACAACTTTAGGCTACATTTAGTTGTCTTTACCTTGTTGCTACCTTGGTTTACATGACGCCCTGGTCTTCTGCTCTGCCAGGTAGCTCTTAACTCCACGTCTCCTTGTTACTTAATTAGCCCCATTCTTCCGCCCGTCTTCCTTTCTTATATTCTTTATATTTCATGCCCATTTTTCTTTCACTTTCTGCAAGAACTCACCAATACTTCTTAGCTTATTTTCCTCCTTTCCCGTTAACATTTTATAGCTACTATCCTGTTCTCTAATTTCTCACATTTTTCCTCCCAAACCTTTCTTCTCCACATTGCAAGCTCCTCGCATTCTGTTACAAAGTGTTCTATGCTTTCTTTCCCGCCACACATTTCACAGATTCCCTTTTCCCTACCTCTTACCCCTCTTAGAAATATTATTCCTGTTCTCATCCAAGCTAAACCTTCTCTCTCTTGCCTATTGCAGTAATCTACATATGCTTCTCGTCCCCAATTTCTTTTTATTTGCTCGTAAAATTGTAATAATTTCATATTTTCTAGACTTCCTCATATTTCCTGTCTTTTTTATCTGGGATTCTGCATTTCACCAATTTGCACACATCTCTTGTATTCATTTCCTCTAATCTCCATAAAATTCACTGTATACACATTATCACTTTAATACTCCAAATGAATTATGTTTTTAAACAAATTATTAATCATTCTTTGAAAATGTGATTTTTGAGAGCAATAATATCTTTTAAAAAAGCTTATGTACTCTTGGGATATACTGAGAAGAAATAATAACAATCCTGGTATTTTTCTAAAACTTAATTTTTTAATTATTGTCACAAATTCGCAAGTACACACAGATGGACATACCTGTTTATAAAAAGTTTCTCTTTTGAATGCCTTGCATTTGTAAACAAGTTTCCGATGACACTTGACATCTCATTTTACCTACCACAGTTTGTAAAATAGGCAATTTAATAAAGAGCAGAGGGAATGCTGTATAAATGGTGTTCTTGTTAAATGCATTCAGCCTCAGTGATCATGATTAAAGTTATAAAAATATCCTATAAGGTGCGTTCAAAAATAAATGAGCCGGAGACAAAATTATAGAAACCAGTATCAATATGTTAGAAGTATTGGCTCTGGCTGTTGAGACACTTGTATACAGCTGGACGTGGTGAATCGTTTGCCCGTCACAGCTTTCTTAAGGGGACCAAAGATGGTGTAATCAGAGGTAGAGAGGTCTGGACTGCATGGAGGGTGGCCGAGAGCCTCCCATTTGAATTTCTGCAGGAGTGCGGCAACTTTATTGGCCGTATGAGGCTTTCCACTGTCGTGGAGCAGAGTGACCGCACGGGTGGGATTGCCTGGTCGTTTTGAGTTGATCGCTTGGCGAAGGTTCGTCAAGGATTGCGTAACGCTGGACATTCACTGTCCCGTGCTGCAGGAAGTGTATCAGAAGGGTGAAAGAAGAGCGTCAGCATAACCTTTCCTTCACTTGTGTCGATGGCCTTGCCTTTTTATGGTGGTCCTGACCCTGGATGCTTCCGATGGAGAATTTGTCGTTTTGATTCTGGCTCGAAGTGGTGACACCATGACTCATACCTAGCCACAACTCATGCCAGGAACTCATTCCCTTCCCTGGCATAGCGCTGCAGATGACAAAGACACTGGGCCATACAACATGCTTCCTGGTGTGGTTGAAGACTGTGGGGCACCCATTGGGCATACACTTTGTGCAGGAGCAGTCGTTCCTTCATGATGGTGTGAACACTTCCGACGCTCAATCCGACCTCGGCGGTTATGGCTTTCACTGTCACTCGGCGGTCCTGGTTAATGAGTGCATCAACCAACTGGACGATGTCATCGGTAATGCAGTGTGGTGCTCCAGACCGACATCACCGGCTAACGACACCCGTCCTCCCCTGAAGCACTGCCTCGCCTTGACCGTTGCAAGGGACATGCAGTGTTCACTGTACACTTGTGATATTCGTCGATGAATGTCTATTCCCTCTACTCCTTCCGCTGTCAGAAAACATTGAACACCTCTTTGCTCTTCTTTTGATGCCTCCATTTCACTGTTTGCAATGCGACTGGCAGTGTTGGACGATTGATGTATGCTGCTGCTAGATTTGTATAGTCACGTGACGTGCACGCGTGCCCTCTAGCGACAGGCTCTGGTCGGAACAACACTTCGTTACACACGCCAGGATATTGCCATCCTGTCACCGGTTTGCGCATACCAGACTCGGCTCCTTTCTTTTTCAACGCCCATTATATATTCAGAATCATGTTTGATAATAAATTTCTGTCTTTGGTAGCTTCTTATATATAAATATTTGAAGCTCGTTCTTCCTTTTTTATTAATCCTGTATGTTTTGATAGTTTGGAACTGACACTTTAGGGCCTTAGCTTATACAAGAGCAGAGCTCCGAAACGCCAAATTATACTTTGTAGCAAATTAGGCATTCTTGATTGAGTCCAATGCTAAGAAGTTTGCACTTTAATCTAAGGAGTATTATCCATGGAATTAAAAGCATATCCTTTCTGAACCAGCACCGAATCAAAACAGCGATAAAAATTACTAAGGGAAAGAATTCTAATGTACTGTTGAAACAAGCATTAACTAGAAGAGTATACTCTTCCTACAATTTCATTTTCTTAAATTTGCATGCACCATCATTATGAATTACTTTTTGTAAGACTGGGATCATAGAAATGAGTTTGGACCGAGGCGTCAGTATGCCACAAACGGCTTGTTTCCGGCACTGGAATAATTTGGTAATTTAGAACGCCTAGTGAGAAAAATAAGGCGTAATTATCGAGTTTAAAAGATTTTAACCTTAACCACAACTTAAACAGACGCTGTAGTACTTCATCATTTTTTACTCCGCCTGCCTCTCACGCTAAGGAAGTCTTCTTAATTATGAAACTCCTGAAATCTTACACCGGTCTGACCTCATTTGTTAAGTTTAAAGTCACGTAATCATATTAAGCGGAGAACAGTTGACAGACATGTTCCGCGGCTCCCATCGCCTAAATACTTTCCCATGAAACTGGAGGAACACGAGCCTTCTAATAAATGTTCGTGACTGTTCTGTTATTATATGCCAGCCATACACATTATGTGACCTTTGACTTTGAACTTACTTCCTTGTTAAATTGATGGTACGATTACCATCAAATTCAGCACAACAGAGCGCAATTATTTCTGATTTTTAATATAGCACACGACATTTCCGGTGCTTCAGTATCAAGATTATAGCAAGGGATCCATTCGATTCCATTTCTTATATGCCTGCTGGCTTCGTGTTTTACTTAAACTTTAGTGAACTAATCAGGTATTGGGAAACTATAGATTTACTTGACCTTTGTACGAAGGCTGTTCAATAAAGAATGATCATAATTTTTACGGTCATAATTTTTCGCACTAAAATTCAAACTTATTATTTTCTGTTAGACTAATATTAAACAAACACGCCGTATTAGTTCCATTGTTGGTACTCCTGGTTCCCACCTGTGAGAACCAGGTAAGTTCAGACATGTTCAGTATCGCCTAACGCTGCAATGGAGGTAACATGCAGATAAAGTTATGTTAGAGGTAGATCCGCAGTTTCTTTCAAACGTAATTACAAATGATGAAACTTGGCTACATCATTTTGATCCTGAGAGCAAACAGCAAAGCTCAGTGTGGAAATCTCCTTCATCACCAACCCCTAAAGAAGCAAAGGTGGTTGCTTCTCCTGGGAAAGTTATAGTCATTTCATTCTTTGATATCCAGGGAATGGTTTATCAGCGTGTTGTACCTGCACACATATCAGTAACTGGACAATACTACAGGGATGTCCTGAAAACATTGCAAGTCCATATCAGGCGCAAAATACCACATTTCCATAAAGCAGGCTGGATGCTGCACCACGATATTGCGCGGCCGCATATTGCCCATGTTGTTGCTGAATATCTATCAACGTGAAGTACATCCCTCATCCTCCCTATTGTCCGGATTTAGCCTCATGTGACTTAACTATTCACCAGCTTGAAGAAACGCCCTCGTGGGAGGCATTATTCATCATCAGAAGCAGTGGTGAAGGCTGAGGAGACGCTTTTGAAGGATCTCTCAAAAAATGGTTTCCAGCATGTCTTTGAAGACCGGCAGAAACGCTGGGACAAGTGCATCGCATTCAGGGGAGATCATTTTTAGATAACCATCAAAATTAGAAGGATGAGTAAAGGTACATTCTCAAGAAAAAAAAAATTAGTTGTGATCATTCTTTATTGAACAGGCCTCGTATACTAGAATGATTTGATTTCTGTTGAAATACAAGCATTACACGCAAAACTACCTACAACTATTCCATATAACGCTGTCAGTTCATAATTTTGTTTGAATATCCAGGGTATCAAGGAAGAGAAAACAAAATTAAAATTGCACTTCAGCACTTAACTTTTTATACTACTTGTCTGCCTGTTTCACCGATTAAAAGTTCCCAGACGTAGAATTATCCTCCAGAAACTACTAAGGATATGGGAATACAATAAATGTAAACTTGCATTTCCATGGTTTCATTTATTATTATGGTTATTGGGTTTTTAAATTACATTTTTGAGGAGCATTAATGAAAAGCATTCTACGTTTGAAGTCTTAAAGGCATTATTAATGAAATCGCTAACCTAAATTTCAAAACATATATGCAATCCGGGATTATCACATATTTGCAATTATGATTCATTGCACACTTTTATAGTTTGGAAATAATGTGTGAAGTCATTTGTTAATGCAATTTATGTACTGGAATGTCATGAAGGTGTGCAAAACTCTATACCGTCGAAAAAATACATTGCTTCTACTGGCATGCCAGTAGATTCTTTTTACCTACTTATACAAATTAACTACTGTATTGAAAGTATCATAGTTTTGCAATTTTAGTTCACATATACAGAAAATAAATCAAAATTTTAGTGTGTTTTTCTGTGTTTCCTCAGTTGAATGAGAATGCTGAAGCTCGTAACATACATGTATCTCTCACAATGTTCTGCACATTATAGAAATATTGCGGTCCTTAATTGCAGGAAATATGCATTTATTATACTGTGTTTATGTGCAATGTTTGCACAACCTAAGTATTTTACTCTGGCATCCTAATTATTGGACTGAAAGAATATTAAGCAAGAGAAAGTCGTATATACTTCTTAGGAACTAATTAAAGTAAGCTGAAAGTATTGGTTACAAAGGGCTTCTATGTCTTAGATACAGTATTTCGTGTAGAACCCATCCATTTTTCCGTCCATAATTTCATCAATACATTTATCCAACATTAGCGGTTAAGTGCAGCCTTCTATCTCACGAAAGGCGCTGTGAGTTTATTCATAAGCTGTATTACAGGAAGGGTGAATTTCTGGATCATCTGGTCTGGTTGCTTTACACATGATATTGTCAACTGGTATATCAAGACCGCCTATGATAATTTCCGGTTATGACCTTAAATCTCTACAGTAAAACAGTATCATTTTTCATTGAACACAAGCGTAAGTGTCCGCCGTTCTCAAAAATAGCAAAATATTTCTACAGAAGATAGCTTCAGAGATAAGTCTACGAATCCAATTCGCTGAAGTTTCTGTTAAAATACTCATACTGATGCAAGGATCTTCGTCAGGTACCTTTGACTACCTCTTATGTCGTCAATTCAGAAAAATACACCCTCTGCTGGAATTTACGAATGTATTTGCAAGATAGACTTTAAAAGGTAATTATTCCTGCAACTGAGAATATAGAGATACTAGGAACAAAATTGAACTAATAAACACTTAAATATTTTGTTGGTTAAGAAAGCCGTCAGTGTCAGGATCATATTGGCGTCGGCGGTGTGGCGGAATTATGTGCCGCAGTACTTCTTTTACATGCCATTAAATCTTCTGACATGTGGCTGTTCTTTTAAGCACACTTAAAAACCATCTGTTTAGGCCGGGTTTGAACCTGAGAACTTGGGATCAGTAAACCATGCCTAACTGACTGAGCTACCGAGACTGAAATGGAATGAAATATTTGGTGTTTAACGACCACTTTTACTATATGTGCGACCTCAGGCGGTGACACTGATGATAAATTAGATGAAGATGAAGCACCGGTGGAATGAGATGGCGGGAGAAACCGGAGATCCCGGAGGAAACCTGCCTCACTGCCGTGTTTTCCACTTGAAATCTCAGTTTGCAATTACCTGGGCTCTAACCCGGGACACCTTGATGAGAGTCAAGCGGTCTAACCACTCAGCCACGGCGCGGCCACCCACACCAAGTCGAACTATTGAGGTTAAACCTTCAAATTTCGTCTTTTTCATTTGTTATATATGAATTTTTCTTGTTTTCAGTATGTGGATTTGCTGATTATTCACACTGTTAATTTCCCCCGACCCTGGCATAATGTCTAAAGCCATTGCAATGTAACATATAATGATTTATATTTGTTAATATATTTTAAACCCATTAGAAGCTGCATAAGCACACGCAACCTGCTTAAAGTGGTTTAATATCTGTTATTTTAATGTAATTTTGTTGGCATTTTCACAACAAAGTTTATATCTCTTTCAAATATAACTTTCATCAATTGATTTCGTTTTGAATAGATGTTACGAGGTTTCTTTGCTATTCAGAATAAAATTTACAACAATATTGCAAAATAGCCATACAGATAGTCTGTGTTTTCTTTAATATTCGTATAGAAGGTGGACGAAAGTAATATCCCCACCCAAAGCCTGATATTCCAGTTGTTTACTCATTTATCTACATTGAATGTATTAAGAATCGCGGCAGTGATAGAGACAGTTCCATGGTGTTCTCCCTACATCACGAAAGATCGTGCTAGTTCGGTAGCTTTCGTGTTGCTTCGTCAGGTTGCAGGAATTTATAATTCTGTTTATTGACACTTGTACAACTCTGATAACAGCAGAATGACGTTAACGCACACGAACGCAATCTTCAAGTCCGTCTACCACACGTCTACACTGCACCCCATTAATAGCTCTCGAATGACATTTCTCTGCCCCTCTCTCGGCTCTCTGCCTAACTCTTATTTATACATGAGCAGCTGTTTCTCGAGGTTCCTCGAAAACAGTCTCTGTCTCTTTCTCCCTTTATTGTAGTTTACGTCCTCCAACGTTAAGTCATATCGGACGATGAATGGAATGGGTGAAATGATGCTCAAATGAGCCCAGGGTCCATAGAGCCTAGAGTTACCCGACATGCGTATTTCAGGATAATGGAAAACCCCGGAAAAAGCCTTATCCAGGTACCTCACCCTGACCGATATTCGAACTCGGATCTCTTGCACGTAAGGCAGGCGTGCTACCACCACGCTACCGAGGTGGGCCCTTTCTCCCGCCCCTCTCTCTCTCTCTCTCTCGGCGCGCGACTACAACGCCTCACGACAATATTATTCCAATAAGACTACTGCAACCAGATAAGTGACATTTCTTTGATGATCAATATTATTGGGTGTTCCATTTTAATCTACTCGAGGAAAACGAGTTACATCAGTGGATTTTTTAAGGTTATGCCGACAGATTGAGCTGAAGTACAGCGAGGTTAAGAAGCTAGTTAAGCGTACAGGAAGGTCTAAAGGGTGGGCAATTTTGCACCTAACTGTACTTCTGGATAAGCCGTTCCAACGCAACCTTCAAGATTTACGGGTCCAGTAAATGCTGCATTCGCGTGGCTTCCTTCTTCACCAAAATCGACGCTTCTTGGAACAGATTGTGTAAGCCACATCTGTTTGAATTTACACACACGAAGGCTTTATATACATTCGTAAACGCACTGGTCCTCTTTGGTTATTATTCTTTATGCTGTCTTCATAAATTCAGAAGGAGTCCTTTTCTGTGAATGATAATAATTATTCGTGAAGTGGTCGCGATCTATTTGTCGGACAAGGGCAGCTCATTAGAGCGCGAAAGCGGCAATAATTCAAGGGGTCGAGACCCCCGGAATAGTTCCGATGGTGGGTGGCGTTATCCCACCCGCGTTACGCAAGGCAAAACGGCGCAGCGGATAGCTTGGGGGTCACACATACATTACGTTACAGGTAGCCTGCAAGTCACTGCTGTACCGGTAGCCAATTATACCGTATTTGGAGGCTTGCACACTCCGGCAGGCTGCGAGAAAAGTAACACCGGCATAAGGAAGACTCCTTAGTAACGGGCTATTTAGTGCCTAGTGGGGCTGAAAATGAGACTACGTGCCTAGCATTTCACACAGTAATCGAGCAATATTCTCCTCTTCCATTCATTTAAAATAAACATCTCGGAACAAGTGCTGTGCTGACATCTTTAACTACGAAAGTTAATCTGCCTCATGGAAGAGATGAAGAAATGCGATAGAATGACTGAGAGAAAGTTTACTCTTAGGTTCATACTTAGGCTATGTTTATAACTTTTCCCGTTTATTTCTTAGAGAGAATTAAGCTTATGAATAAAATTATACATGCAAAACTAGGTCTACAAAATATCAGTTTCCTTACATGAAATATGAAACAAGGTCTTTTTTTCTACTGCGTCAAACACATTTGGGCCTTCACGTAATTGACAATATGTATCAAAATATTCTACTGAACTATTTCTAGCTTAGATTTTTCCAGCTAAAGAGAAAATGTCATGGTTTAAAATATTTGCTGTAATAGTCCATTCATTAGTCGTACATATCTTAATCCTTGCCCGCTTTAGCGAATGAAGGGGTCCAACAATGATGCTGGAATGGATCGGGCGTCCCTGTAGAACCACAGAGAAAAACTTTATATAGAAAACTTATTCTAACCGAGATTCGAACTCGGCCCTGAGAGAGGTATATGGCCTTTCCCTGGGTGAACAGTGGGAGTTTCGGATCCTAGTAGTCCTCGACTACCACATCATAGAAGACCAATTTTCTCCTTCCTGCCTCATTCAGGGAAGAAAACGCTTCCATACCGCCTACTTTTTGTTATGCATTTATAACTATGTTTGTATATCTGCATATGAATGTGCAGCTTGCGAGCGAAAGCCAGAAAACGTAGTGAAAAATGTATAATAACCAAGCATAAATGCGGTATATCACATTAATGTCGTTAAACTTGAAGTTTCTGTGTTTTTTCATAAAACTAGTTATAAGAGTATTATTGAAAGATTCTCTATTACCAAAGCTGGAGTTGAAATAGCTTTTCAGTGGATACCATCCCATACGAGAATCCATGGGAGTGAAATGGCAGACTTCTTCGCCAGAAAAGGAACAAAGACCTCTAACAAGTCGCCAAAAATTATCCTACATCTCAATTGAAAGAGTCATTAACAATACATTCAAGAAGAACTTTTATGGCCACTTGAGGACTCAAGGAAAAGGAAAAACGTGGATTATACTATTAGAGGATAAGAGGACACTTCCTAAATATCCACCAGGGGAAACGGTCCTCTAAGAATCTGCGAAAGACTGCAATATTGTGACGGAATGTCAGATGGGTGATTTTATTGGGAAGGTAGGAGGCAAATGACTATCAAGTATCAGAACATTGAATAAATAAATAATAATCTCATTTTCTGAGTTTTTTGTTTCATTCTACTGTAACAAGAGGAAAGAACAAAAGAAGAAAAGGGGAAATGAAATTAAAATAAATATACATGATACGTTTCGATTACTAAAATATAGGGGGAAGATGACACACTTAACGGTTAAGTCCTTTTTTCATGGAAATGGAGAAACTAGAAAAACTATCTCAATTGCCTGTATATTTTATTGTTACTGAGAGAAACAGTAATCAGTGTCCTTAAATATGAGGAGATGAAAAGTACAATAAAACTAATTGCAACAAAACTTACATCATAGCCTATCATTAGGGGAAGATGGGAGTTAACAGGGGGGAAGGTGGAACAACATGGAGGAAGATGCAACAACACGAAGTTTGAAATTAAGAACTAAAGTAAATTGGGCATTTGTATTACAACATGTAAGACACTTTATAAAATGTAAATTTAAGACATGTTAGAGACATGATACAATGAAGAATGGAGAGAACCAAACTGCAGTCTTGTAACTCTCCGGCCAGAGTTTGAATGAATCCAAAATTTTTTCAATGGTTTGAAGAATGATCGGTCAAACCGTCATGATTGGTAATATGTAATTTATAAACATTTTTTAAGAACTTTCAATTTCCCTCAATGCCTGAGGGAACATGCAAGTGAACCTTATTTTTGGTGTACGCTACCAGCTATATTGGTCCGAGGTACCACGTACTTGCAAAGACGCACATGACAAAATACCATGGTTAGGTGAAGCTCCATGCAGGACATCAAGTGCTAGACCTTACGTATGGACAACAAAATCCGACATAACTTGTACTTACCAAGTTCACGGATAGTAGTTTCTTGGATGAAGCAAGATATAAAATGGAAGAACACAACACCACACTTCCAACTAGATGCCCCTATGCTAGGCTGTGGTTAGTGCTGCTACCTAGTTTCAGACGAACAAAATATTACGAAGCTTCTGTCTTCCCCCAACTTTCATCCTCCCCCCACTTACCTTAAATAAATGTTTCGCATTAGTTGCTCAGAAATTTAAATTTGTAACATTTTCGGGGTGTGAGAAACACAAATATATACAATTTTAAAATCCAATGCGATTTTACTTCAGGATCTTGATAAAGTTTAATAAAGTCGTTAAACCCAAAACGGTTCTTTTTAGAAATATTAAGGAGAAGAATAAAGGCTTTTAAAATCCAAAGTAGTTTTCCTTAGATGTGCTGGAAGTTTTTTCAAGTTCAAAATAATTTGTAATTTGGTGGATGGTCTGCTCTCTATATTTCTTAAAGTAAATTATGCTATCACTGGCATTAAATTCCACAACAATGGGAATATACATTGGATTTTAAGCCAAGTATTTTTTGAGTATTGGTAGATAGGTAATTCGAACACAATGTTCCAATATGTTTATCAAACTTCAGAGGTGAACTTAGCTAAGCGACTGGTTTTATTTTGGTGACACTGACATTATTTGGAGCTCGAAACCTTGCTTACCTTTAGCTGTTCTCATAAATACATGCTTCAGATAAACTTTCCTTATAAGTGGAGTGGCTTAAACACTTGGAGAAGTAACTGTGCCAAAAAGGTGACTCACGTAAACACTGGAGCTATAACTCAAAGGTTACATTCTTACGTTGTGTAACTCATGATTCCTGTGGTTTGCTCCTTTTATGAAAACATTTGTTGTTCCATGTTGTTTCGAGAGGTATCCATATCTACAATAAATCTTTGCCAAAATATAAAAGGAAACATTTAATAATGGAATACTCCGCATTAGAGTAAGATATTTATTCACAATTGTATAGAAATAAAATTTCAAAACATGTTTTGTTTATTGTACTTCACAGTTGAGTCTCCTTGCTTTCATACATCAGTGAGCAATGAAGGAATCTAGGGCTGAACTCATTCTAATTCTGTTTTAGGGGCTCATTCACTTCAGTGATTCATTGACATGCTTTTCTAAACGTATAGGGGCTTTTTCTAATACTACCATGGGCAAAAGCTCAGTAAACTTACCCTTGGACTCCTTTAAACTGATTTCTGAAGGTTTATTGAAATGTGTAAACTAATTAACCAAATTTTGTAGAAAACGTAATTTATAATTTTGCAAATTATATTTGTATATATATTTAAAATTTTAACCTTTGCAGAATCAGAATACCACTTCTTCATTTGCCGTTTCGGATATTTAAATGCAGAAAGACTATACATAAGTGCTCTTGCGCAGGTATTTGTAAATAACAGATGAAAGTTTGGTTCATGTTTCCTTCTCTATACAGAACAGGTAGTAAAGTAACGTTCCATCCAGAAATTAAATATCGAGATTTAGTGAAAATGTACGTTATGAATTCCTGAATTCAAAAGAACCACTTTTGTAAACTGGTTATTCTCCATCCCAAAGCTGAACTTTCTAGGAAAGGGATTTTCCGAAATGTCCCGAATGTGTGAAACAGACTCTAGTGTTGTCAATTAAAATCCCTTTATTTGAAATATTTACATGTTAAGTAAAATTTATATCTTAAACTGTCTACGCAAAGCCTCTGAAGGCCTCCTTATAGGAAGATTTTGTAGATTAAGTCATGCAAATGTTGATATATCAGGTGTGTTGTCTAGCTATTTCTGTGATACATTGCGATCCATATAAACCTGAACAATAATCCAAAACTTTTAAACACATAATAGGATACACGTGCAAGTTTTACGGAGAGTATCCTCGCCAATGTTACTTATTCTGTTTCGAATGGATACCTTGTGAACATCAATTGTCCGTGCCCTATTCTTGTCACTCCATTTTTTAGATACCTTCACAAGAAAAAATCCGGTGAGGTTAGGTAGGGGATCTGGGGCTACAGAACTTGTGAGATTATTTGATTATCAAAGAAACTGGTTACAAGTTACATGGTGTCATATGATGTATGGCACGTTGCTCCATCTTGCCGGAAATAGCCGTCTCTCAATTGGATATTACCTCCGTAAAACTTCAGAGAATATGGTGAGGCGAGTGCAAAAATGTATAGATGCTGGTGGAGGACATTTCCAACATTTTCTCTGAGATGTAAATAGTGTAATGTAATCTCCCAATTGTGTATTATATTCTTCCAAAGCTGCACGTGTGTGCTATTATTGTTTCAAAGGTTATGGGTTACTGAAATAGTTCAGGTTTATATGGATCGCACTGCATAATGGATAGAATAATCAATGTATAGACTCAATTTCTTCGCGAACAGCAATCCAGGTGAACACACATTTAGAAATCGACGTTTTGGCAGCGTACATCTCTCCCATTATCTGGATATTTATTAAATTATATAACCTCAAATGAAGCACTGGACATAACAAAAATCTAAAAAAAGACAAAACACTATCAAAATTCGCATTACTGAACAAAAGACTGTTTTTAGTCATTAAAATTCTAGACCAGGAGATGGCGTGAGTATAGAAAATTCATTGGTTCAAAGAAACATAACCTCTTAACTTGATCATCAAGCTGAATTGATCTTTGCTTCTTAAACGAAGGAGTCCTGTTCCATTCTCTTTGCTCAGCTTGTAGCTGCAACGAAATATTTAATTAAATCATTTCTTCAACATTTCATTTCAATTAGAATAAGGTACATATAAAGACAAGTTTACATAATAATAGCTTAAAAATCTATATGATAAGAAACAATAATGAAGGTAATCAAGTGAATGTAATATCAGTTTTCTCACTTTAATGAACTTATTAATATGCAGTGTTTGTTTCAAACTTCTGGTATATGTTATTTGAAGATGGATGAAAATACATAAAAGACCTTCTTGCTTTGACGGATTTGTCTTTACAGTTCATTCATGTACTCAGCTTTAACGCTGGTCATTTTCTGTTAGTGTTACATTCTGTAAATGGCATTCTACTTGAGAAATGCACCCATTCTGCGCTATGGACATGGTCAGGATCGGATGTAACAGCTAATGGCCGTTATAAACCAGTCAATCTGGCGGTGTTAACAGAAGAAATCCCAAATTAACTTGCTCTATAAGGTAATGGAAGTACCATCACGTCAGTTAAACGTAATCTCTGGTCATTAAAATATTCCAGATACTTTCCTAACTCATGCAGACTTTCCTTTGCTTCTGTATATAGACAGGAAGTTGTAGTATAACCTAATAATTTTTAAAGGTGAAATATTTTAATTGAAATACTTGGCATTTGAGAGTTTCAAAATAAAGACCTGATATATTTTTGATTCTATCTACCTGATTTGTCTGGTATAAATTCTGTAGATAGAGGAGTGAGATACCATGAAATTCAACATCTTGATGTGTCCACTATCCTTATTTTTAGATCTCTGCTATAAACTATTGTTACCAAAGCTTCTTTGTATGCATTACATATTAATCAATATAAACTTTCGTAGAAATGCTTTCTTTATAGAATTCCTTATGCATATAAACGTGATACAAGAGTTTGAAGTTACAGTAAAAACTTTAAAATGTGGCCTGTATGCAAGGTATGTCGGGGTAATATTCCAGCTTGTGGTTTTGGAGTTCGTGGTTCAAACCTAGCTGAGGGCAATGGGCGTAAAAACCTTTGCATAGCTTCCTTAGCAGAAAGTAGAACATACCAGAATATTTCTCTTCTTTCCTCATTTATACATATATACATTCATTAGTGCATTAACGTAACAACATTTCTAGCAAATAATTTTGTAATTTTTAATTGATTTATCATCTTTCCTTTTACATAATTAAATGGAAATACAAAATCAAGATTACAATTATAAAACCCATACTGGAAAATGTCATATATTCCTAAATCCTGAAAATCCATCCTGTTGCCCGCCATTAAATAATAATTCGGTTCCCATACACCTAACCCTAGGTTTCTGTGTATTGAAGGCCCTCTACTCCATTTTACACTTTTACCATTTCACCTATCCTACTGTAAATTTTTCACATAATTATTCTTAGCCATCTCTCTTTAACTTTCCCTAAATAATTCCCTATATTTCTCCTGTGCTTTTCCCCGTTTAGTGACAAAATTGTTCTAATTACTACTCCCCCCCCCCCAATTGTCCCATTAACGTAGCCAGGCGCTCTCTCTATACTGTCGCGAACGCATTGTTGTGGCGAGCCACCACCAGGGACGAATTCAAAAGGACGGACAGTAGAGTGTGGAGATTAAAGCATGCCGAAACGGTGGGGGAAAGTGACGGATTTCTGGAGAGTTCGTCTTTCTGCTAACGCCGTCCTGATTGTTTGAGAACATTGTACGAATTTCTTAAAGTTAGCGGAACGCACCTTCTCTATTGTTTGACCTTTCATTTTTTGTTTTTGTTTTCCAGCTCACAGTATTGTAAACAGACGAAAATGAAAAAGATGTACATTGGGCTGATAATGCAGATAAAGTAACAGAAATAATTAACTTTTGATAAATACTGTTTCAATATGGAGTAAATTATTATACTGTTTATTTAAAATAACATTATTTCTAGGACAAACAACCATATATAAAAGGAGCTATAAAAGGCACCCATCACTGGGGACAGTTGTTAATTGAACTCGTGTTGCGCCAACAGCTGTGTGAACTTTGTGGTCGGTGACCTTGCAAGTTGTAATGTGTATGTGTCGTAAATCTGGATTACCAGGTTGACAAAGTGTGTTTCTACGGAAATAAAGAGAAATTTTTAGTGTTTATAACCTGGACTTTTAATTTCATGAACCCAAAAAGTTACAATATCTTTCTTTTAAGCACATAATAACGAACTTCCTTTTTTTATTTCCACTCAACTTATATCCTTCTTACCTGCTTGCTTTAAACTTCGGTCTCAATGCACACAATCCCTGGTTTTCCGTCTATTAATGACTCTCTGCTCTCTTATATCATTTGTTTCCTTTCTCTAACCTTAATTGTTAGCTATTCTTTATCATTCTTAACCATTTCTCTCTGACTTTCTCCAAGTAATTACCTATATTTCTTATATTATTTTCCCCTATTAAAGATAACATTTCCTGATTAATAATACCTCTCACTATGAAGAAATACTGGGAACTAAGAATAGAACAACACATAGGGAAATGATAGATTCAACGTACCACAAAGAGGATGAAACGAAAAGAAGAAGAGGAAGTGGAAGAAGAATACCTCTCAGCCTCAACTATTCCATTTTAGTTGCCAAATTTGTTTTCTCAATACCTTTCTTTATATTGCGACTCTGTGGGTGCGTAGAACTAAAAGTTTTGCTCAGAAAGTTAAAGCGCTCTCTATTGCAGTAAACAGTAACTTTATACAACCCTTCCAGCAGGGAAAAAAAAAGACGTGACATACACAACAGCAGTTTTCAAGGTCATCATACACTGTAGATTTCATGATGCGTATCACATGCCCTGCTCTTCCCGTTAGTCACTCGACTTAAGTTAATATTTTGATTTTAAAAATTTTAAAACAGTTAATTCTTTAGTTGTACCTGTTTCTTTTGCGTTCTCCAATAACCTTACTTTTTTCCTTCCAGTGATAAAGTATTATTTTAGAACTCATTTTACTGAATTTATAAATATAGTATATGCAAACTATATTTACAAAAATTACTCAAGTTCACAGTTTTCTTCCACTCGTACTTTATCACTTGTAACAAAGAAACTGAGAATGAAAACAGTAAAAGCAGTTGTACCCTTACCATGTGTGTTGGAAGAGAGTTGAGACAGTCAAAGATTTGTTTTCCCTTTTCCTCGAAAGAATACAGTTTATGACTGTGCTTCACAGAACTTCGGTGCAAGTACGGTTGCCCTAAGAATTTTTGCACTTTTTAAAATACGTACGTTGTAACCTATTACACATAAAGTACTCTGTTTTAATCAGGTTATTTACGTAAAAGGTTCCAGAAAAGTATTTCCGTTTCCGTTTTAGGTAATTTTCTGGCTCTGAGTGCGACTTTACATGGGATATAGATCTGTTCCGGAACTTATTAACCCTTTTTCCAGCTTTAAGGCAAATATGGGATCCGCTTTGGGCAGGGTTTACTGTACGTTTTAAATTTATGACTCTTCTTACCCAAGCAAATCCTTCTCGTCCTAGCTTATTATACACATCAACGTACATTTCCCTTCCATATATTGCTTTTATTTCCCTATATATCCTGATCAAGCTTTTGTCCCTTCTACTAGAAAAAAAATAATGTGGTTATCAATATTTTCTTATCTTAATTCTACTTCTTTCCAAAAGCCTTTATAACAGCACTCCTATTCCTTGAAATATGTCCCATACCTAACTGTTCCATCAATCCCTCGCTTTTTGTGTCCTAGGTCCTTCCCATTTGCTTCTTATCTGCATAAGAAAACATTCCTTAAAAATATTGCCTTCCTCCGAATTAGCTACTCTCTATACACATATTTTATTAACCATAAGATACTTTCAACCCTAGGTGAAAAAAAAGTCAAACCAAATAAAGGGACCTATGAGTAAAATGAGGCTGTCTTTCACGCCCAGTATGAAATAGAACGCCTAGAACCAGAGCAACTAAATGAGTCCGTAAATAAAATCTCAACTTCAATTTCAGTTTTGCCATATGCATACCCATTGTTACTTAGCACAAATAAATAAAGTAGACCTTTTTAACATTAAAAATACGAAGCAATACCTAGCAAACAGCCCCTTGTTTTACGGAAATTTGCATTTCTTTATGTATATTTTCGGTACTATGAGAATGTATAAAATTTATTCCAACTGCAGGGGATTTCACAGGCTACTCACAGAAAACTAAAACTATGCCGATTTTCATTGTTCATGCAACTGTCTTAAACATACAGTAGTTTCATCAAATCCAGTTTATACATTATTGAGAGTATAAACAAATATTCTACTATGGTTTGTTTTGGGAAGGTTTGCTTGTCTTTAAGTTTCTGAACGTAAATAGCAGTTTTGGTACTTGGATGCTTCACACAATGCACAGAACACATACATAAACAAATGCCTTCTGAAAGGTATGAAATTTGCGTCCGTTGTATCGTCTTCAGACATGCATTAGGATAGATAAACACTATGATTTTAGATTGACTCTTATCATGTCGACTCTATCAATCCAAAATCTTAGCCTATATACGGCTACTGCGAAGAAATGATTAATTTCCATCAATTAACTTGAACCGTGATTTTATTTTCCTTTACGTAGCACTTGACACAGTTTCCATTATGGTGTTCCAAGCTCACAGTTAGACCATGCCGTCTATTTCAACTAGCTTTGCTCATCCCGTTCTCTGACGTAATCAAGGGAGACGCTTAGAGAATGTATAAATTTCTTTCCTTCTTTTCCGGAAGGGTCCTGTGGCTATATATTTAAAATACCACTCACGTACTGTCTTTTTATTTGGTTGTTTCTTATGACGTCGTCTATAAAATTGTATTTCTACAATGGTTACTGACCTTGTTGCGTGGAATATGCACGACCTTCTATCACATCTAATCGCATATCAATCAGTGTACTAACTACTATAATTCCGCAATAATTTAAACAAAACTTGTATTTGTCTCCATAACAGTGCGTGCTTCAATATTGTAAGACTCTGCGGTAATTAAAGAAAAATAAGAAAAAAGAAACAGAGTAAAATTGAGCCATTTATTCTAACAATAGGTAAAACTTTTGGATTCCTTAGCCCCAAGGTTATATACCTCATATCTATAAATTCCAGCCCCTAAATGACTGAATGACTAACAAGAGTTCATATAGCCTACAAATTCACAAAATGTTACACGTATTAACTTGTACATATTTCATAGGCAAAGCTGTGGAGATGGAAATGCCAGCGTGAGGAGCAGATACAAGTTAAACCCATAGAGTATCTATTTGTGTTCTGAAACAACTGACGTACTCATATATGGGCGTATAGGATATAAATAGTTAATATTCCAATATTGCTACTACGTCTCACTATAACCAAGCAAGTAGTCTAATTTGAAACTATCTCTAGGTAAATACTTTAAATGGTATACATTAAGGGGACTGAAAAAATCGTAACTCTTTTAAACGGCAGAAGTCAATTTGTTGAACGGTTTAGGCAAGTTTCTATTGTTTATTATCTAGCATTTGGTAATTTATCACTTAAATCCGGAATATTTTGGGAAGGTTGTGCAATAAATAATTAATAGTTTTATGCCGATTTCACCTCTTAAATGCTCCATACTTAATTTCACCTATACATACTCATCTCTTCGCCTAAAACTTGCAAATTTGTGCGAACTTTGCATATAAAGTGTACCCGTATTTATAACTACGACTAGAAATACAATAGCAATGATTGTGTACTAAACAGCGTACGGTTTTAGAAGGCACATGAGCTGAATCAATGCATGCACACGGTGGCTGCTGTATTGTAAACTGATGCGCCAGAGAGCGGAAGATTGGGAGAGGGAACGAGGAAAGTAACATCTGCCGTTCAACAAATTGTCAAAACGTAAACTTACGCAGCAAAGAATAATTATGATAACAGTATAAGCTGTAACATTTAGCATTAACATAATGAAAATAATGTACTTGCATTTCTGTAAGCGACTTAATTTAGAAGAATTGCTAGCTTAAATAAAATAAATGTTCACTCATTTCTGTACTATAAGTTTTGCCCTATTTCACAATAAGCAACACAGTATGTACACAAACATTCCATGCTCTGATCGTGAGTTTCTGGCTTTCTGAAAAATTAATCCGGTCACGCTTTGTCTCAGACGAAATTTCTTAAAGAGACTATGCGCTTTAGAAGCTATCTTTCTGGTCTAAGAGCGCAGTACTTTACCCTTAGTATCTGGCCACTGGTACGGGGATTTGAAGGTGACATTGTTAATATTTCACAAAACACAATGCCAACATGTGAATTATCTACTTAGTTTTACAGTTACACAAATCACCTTACACTCGCACTGGTCCTGAACCCAACTTGAAACGAACACACGCGCGCGCTCCTGTACTGCAGTGATCCGTGGTTAATCTCTGTTCCATATAACCTTGCCCCGCTGACATGTATCACTCCGCGTGCAACTAACTTCCCCCTCATCCTAATTGGCTTCCCGTCACATTGAAACCTGCAATAAACGTCATAATAATTGCCAGGAAGATAGATAAAATCATACAAATTAGAATATGAAGGCATGCAAAAATAATGAAGTTTATAATGAAACTGAGCAAGTTGAAACTGAATGAATGAGCAATGAAACTGGAACAAGTTCATAATGAAAGGCCTTCGGCCTTTTCCACTGGGATTTTTTTACACCAGCACACATACCTTGCTAAATTGCTTGTCTTTCAGTCCTAAAAGTCGTGTCACGCCATACTTATCGTGTGTTCTTCATTCACCCAAGTCTCGTCAAGGTAGTATACTTTGCGACTTGTATCCCGGTACAATCTGATTGTCCTTAAATAACGTCTTCGCCACACAGCAATATCGCCCCTGGAGTGGTAAGTTTTCCTATTGTCTCAATTTCATGTCGTGATGTTCTTAGGCATCTAACACACCTGTAAATTCAGAGCACAGCTGTTCGACTTCTCTCACCGACAAAGATGGATTCTTCTCTGTGAGTGTATTAAACACACGCACCGCAATTCTTTTTTCACCGTTTTGTTAAGGTTTTCCCTTGCGATGCTTCAGGGAAAAACTGGTGCTAGACTCTGCCATTATACATATAATAAGTACACGCGCAATAAACTATCAATAAAATAATTTAGCTCTCGCACTCAGCAAAACATGCCTTCGAATGGTGTTATATGACTAATCCAGTTCAAAACAAGGTCAGTGATAAAAGTCATATAAAGAAATATGTCAGCACTACCGCTAAATCACGTGCTATCGTGTCATGTGCTTGAGAGCAAAGGGACCTGCTCATTACTCTGTTGCGTAATATATTTCAATAAAACAGTTTCGAAAATATAAACTTGACAATTCTCTTCCACATATAAAGATATATGTTAAATAAATAACTAATTTTTACTGTACAACAGTCAGCATCACAACAGCAGCCAATGAGATGTGATAAGGTCACGTGACCGTTTAGAGATACGGGGCAAGCTTATGTGAAACAAGGATTAGTTAATGTATGAATAAAATATTTGCACTTCTTAACGACACTTCGTAATGTCTTACTCAGTACTACGTAATGGAAAGGAATAACACAAGGGAAGATTGGAATTTACACAAATATCGTAACCATAATGATGGGAGTCAGTGTTTATTCTCGAAATAACTTGAGAAACATATTTCACAGAAAAATAATCTTTGTATAGGCTGTCCATATACCAAAGCATATTACTTACAATGTCGATTTTCCAATAGTAATTTTGGGTGCATGAAAAAATTATCTCTGTTGCTCATCCTTGTGCGGTGCAACGCTGCAGTCTGTGATAGGGCAGTCGCTCCAGACGAGCTCTCCCTAGCTCCGCCTCATATGCCTTCTAATACCGTACGCCTTATGCTACCCTTAGCTTTATGTATACCATACTTCAAATGCTTGATAAATCATATACAAAGAAGTGTTTAGAGCGTAGACAGATAACTACTTTCTTTGGTTCATATAGAAGTATTTGAACCTTCAGTCCATAGCGAACATTGAATGCAACGGTTTCCGGTTTTATAAATTTGTCCCTATGTTAGGTTACATTTATTGAATGTATATCTCCTTTTTCAGGATTGCATTAATATGGTTGGATTGACAGTATCGTAACTTACAATCATCCATGTCATTAATAAAGGCAATAATGATGGAAGCTGTGCTCTTGGGTCGTAAACACGCGTGTTTGATGGTACATTGAGTTTCCTTTATGAATTTTCCCTATGAAAGAAACAATTTTAATGAGCCATTGGTATATAAAAGGATACTGAGGCAATGTGGCTACCATACCCTAGTTCCAGTCCGTGGTCTGGGTGAAGCATACCAGGCTCTGGTAGCCGATATCATGGGACCAAACTCGGAGAGGGACGATGGCTTTTCTTGGGAATAAAGATACTCAGCATGTCTTCCTCTGAAAGCGAACGAAACCCGATGGTTTCGTGTTATAGACTTACGTGAGCCAAATTAAACAATATGGAAGGGTAGAGTCAGATTGAAAAATTCAATGTCATGTCCGGGATTTGAACATGGACCACTGAGCTTCCATGGCCAACATGCCAGCATATTAAATTATCCAACTGACTTGTATTTTTCCCCGGTGTTCTTCATGCCGAATTTAAAATGTAATGGTATCATGTCAGTTAAAGAAGATATTTTAATGAAATATGAAAGGGAGGAAACATTATTTTAAGGAAGTCGCGGAAAATAAGAGTCCATCCCAGGATTCGCCTATCGAACTTGGATAAACATGAAAAAACCAAGATTATTGAATAAATCGAACTCAGGACCACCCAAGTCTACAATACCGCGAAAGTATCTCTCTGAGACCACGTTTGATAACAAAATACCTTCTGTTCAAGGACTGGTAAATTGTTTTATGTATGAAATACAAACTCATCACTAACAGATCCTGTGAGTAACGAACGCACCTAAACAGTGTTAATTGGAGCAGGTAGCATTTTAGATTCAAACTTAACGAAACTAACCCAGTGTCATAATGAGACCTAACGCCTGTATAAGGAGAGAATTTTAATTTGCCGGTTGGTAGAAATACTGCTCACGTCCACATAGCCCAGAGCGAAGGCAGAATGCACCTGTTCGTTCATACGTAACTTAGGTCACTGTCGCACGGAGTGAATGTGGACGTTGCTCAAGACATTGGCAAGGACGGTGGGCAAGAAACTTTCTCCAGAAGAGAAACAAACCGCGGTAATGAGGTGTACCCTAATGTGCCACCCAGACGAACCTCCCGCCACAGATTAATTGAGCTAATTACTCCGTCACTTCGATCTTGTTCGATAACTCGCACTCTCCACAGCTTATGATTGGACCATAGAGGTTAATTATATACAGAGTCGGCAGGCCTTTAGCTCTTCGACAGCTCTCAAAATGTTTTATAGGGCGTCAAGGGATATTTCCGAAATATGACGCCATCAATTCAAAATGCAAAAAAAAAAAAAAAAAAAAAAAAAAAAAAAAAAAAAAAAAAAAAAATTACAGTTGCCATTTTAACGTTATGTCTTAACGAAAAGGAATATTTACAAGTTTCCACACACGCAGAAGGCACTTAAAGAAATAAAGTAAGGTATAAAAAGTTGATCCTTAGTTATTTGATATTGCTCATTATAATCCTCAACAACACAGTATTTGTGTCCTTTTGCGAAACATCTATGTGAGATGTATCTTCCTTACAAGGGAAAGCTTGCACGTTTCCTATACGAAAAAGGCAACACAAGTTAAGTCCTAAGCATTCTTACGGTACCGTAGGCGGCGATACTGGTGATATGAGATGAAGATGGAGCGCCGGTGGAATAAGATGGCGGGGGAAACCGGAAATCCCGGGGAAAACCCACCCAATCGCCGGGCTGTCTACCACAAATCTCACTTTGTGGTCACCTGGGATCGAACCCGGGTTGCCTTGTTGAGATTCGAGCTATGTAACCACTCAGCCAGGGCGCGGCCCCCAATTTTACGGAATATTTTAAAATTCATAGCTCAAAATAGTCCCGGAATGTATCCGAAAAGTATACAATTACGAATAAACAGTAAGTATAATTTTTGTTTGCTTCTTAAAGATGCTGTCAGTAGCCAGGATTATATAGTGCTGCCGGTGTGCCGGAAAAGTTTATTTATATGCCACTAAATCTGAATTGGTGTACCCCCTCTGAGTAGATTTCAAAATTATCAAACTGGGTCAGATTTCATCACGCAGCCTTATGATTACTAGGCCATCAAGTCGTCTCAGTAAACTTAAATAAAAATGAGACTTGCCTGCCTCGGTAGCGTAGATAGTAAGCATGCCTGCCTCACGTTCAAGAGATCCCGAGTTTGAATATTGGTCAGGGTGAGTTTCTTGGATAAGGTTTAATCCGGGGTTTTCCCATATCTTAAAAAAAGATGAATGTCGGGTAACTCCAAGCTCCTGGGCCAATTTGAGCATCGTTTCAACCATTCCATTCATCGTTTGATATGACTTAAAAGTTAGAGTAAATTAAAAAAAAATAAAGCTTATGTGAGTTAATTGCGGAAAGATGATCAGGAGTAGGCATTTCACTTGTGAGATTTGTAAATGTTTCTGCTTGAATAGTGGAAGCTATCCAAGCAATGATGTGTGTTTACGGACCTGAGCATTACTGAGAGTGGAAATTTCAAACTATATTATCATAATAGAGCGATATAGTATTATGAGTTGCTGGGAAGCCAGAACGTAAACAGATAAGCAGCGCGCTTACTAAGTTAAACATCGGAAAGTTATTGCCAGATTGCAGGTCACCGGGCACGTTAGCGAGTGTATTTGACATTCTTCGAATTTTTAACAGCTACAGCAACTTGCAGTGAGCATTGTTACTAAAACTTTTCAAGTCGTCTATGGTTGGTTCCCTAAAGAGGGGACAGCTCGGAAGAAGACGTGCGTCTTGGGTGCTTCAAGTGAACTTTTACCTGAAGTTAAACTAGGTTATTAAATGACGTAATAACTTAACGAATGACTGATAAGTGTTAGCACTGTCACCGATCGCATTGTTGTGTTGGAACTGCGACAAGCCAGTGCAGGGAGCGCGTGGGCACGAAAGAAAGAGACAGAGAGTAGCGCGAAGAACTGGATGCTTGCCGAGAGAGAGAAACAGAGAAAAAGAGACAGAAAGAAGTCTGTAATTTTACGCATTTCTGATGGCGTTGCCATTGTTATCGAATGTATTCTAGAACTATGACTGCGAGGTAAAATCTGTTTAGTTAACGCGTGTGCAGTTCGGCCGCCTCCTTTGACAAACCCTTATAATCGTTTTACAACACAGGCCCTCCTTCTCCCAGGCCTTTCTGTAATGTTACAACCTTTTTCATGGGTACCGTACCAGGTTTCGTCTAAATAAATTATCTTTGTCCATTATTGCGGATCATCTTTAGTGTTGACAAAGCTACAATTCTGCCGTATTCCATTATAACCCTTCTCTTATTCAAAATGCGGTATTTGAAATCCAGGTCCTTTAGGAGACCGCGCAAACTGCAGCGCCCATAAGGAAAATGACAAACTTCTTGCAAATGTGCAAGCAATTCATCTGAGGTGGGTGCTCTCCCTTTTGCATAGTGTCTCGGCGAATTAAATCGCATGTGAAACTATCAACTTTAGAGAAATGTTTCCTTTTGTTTTTACACTTGGTCGGCTTCTTTGGTATTCCTTTCGTCACAATTTTTCTTACTGCATTTCTGTGTATACCCAGAATTTTTGCAGGTTCATCGCATGACCCTTTATCAAGATTATTTTTCACCACATATATGTGTTAAAAAAAAAGCTCTTGAATTTGCTTAGAAAGGGCTCCCGTTATACCTGTAGTTTTGAGGCTTCTCCACTAACATAACTCTGTCCAGTAGTACTTTCCAATTCATTCACACTATAGACTTCATTTTGGTTATTTTCACTTGACTGAAAGTTTTCTACTATTTCATTTGCATTTACCCTGCATTTCCCTCCCACGGTCTCCACATCGTGTCACACAACGCACTTCTGCACGTAATGAAACAGATCAACTGGAAGTTGGAACTTTGGCAACTGGGACTCCACGTGGAGTCAACATGCGACTGTCATTTCCAGATAATCGGGGTTGCTATTGGTCTTCGCCGACAGTGTTCTATTTCTGAAGTGTGGAGATAGATCTATGACGGTCATTAGTGGGCGGTAGAGTCCGTTTCCTATGTGAGGCAACTGCACTCGCGTTGATCAGACAGTCTTTATATATAGTGCCAAAGGATGAGAGTTAGTCAGTTGTTTTGCAGTTGTTGTGTTGTAACTGCGTGTGTTGTGCAGAGAAGCAGTTGCTAGTAGTGTGATGATTATTGCGACAGTGGATGTTTGAAGTGTAACGCAGTGATTTCTTTCATTTGTTTACGTGCGGCGCAGCACCGAGTCGACCTTGAAGACAGTTCATTGTCAATTACACGTCTTTCTACTGCAATAGAAAGTGTTCTAAATTTCTACAAACCAGACTTTTCAGTCTACCTAGCCCTCGCAGCCCCAGTATCAATTAGTCATTGAAAAGCACCGGCAGGATATCAGGTATAACATTGTGATACTTATAAATTATTTTTTATATCTACCCAAACAAAAAGCTATGAAAAAATTGATACTGATTCTACAAAGCAACTGTGATAGGAGAGACCTAGTCATTGTCATTTATATGCTGAAAACATAATCTGTATATATCTAATTGAACATAGTTTAAAAGCTACAAATACCTGACGCAAATATGTTTCCCGCCAGAGCAATTAAGAAAACATCCTCTACCTCTTACTACTTAATAGGATGTTTCTGAACTATGAATATATTAAATGAGTTCCACTTCTGACTAAATACTATTATGGAACAGGTTTACTATGTATAATACATCTTTCAAGTTTCGAAGATGTCCAATTTTCTTTCCCTTCTGTAGTTCATTCTACTTCCTGAATTAAAGGTATTTTTAGATTTTAATGCAGATATCTCTTAAATATCCTGACAGACACAAATAAATGCGTCATGATGTGGTTTTGTCAGATATTCTCAGAAGTGAATACTTCCTGTAGCCCCGGTAAATAGAGGCACTTAACATGTAAATATATTTACGTTTTAAAGAAGGAAGTTGTTATATTGATGAAGAAATGAAACCAGTTTCCATAAAGTAGTGTATAGTTTAAAGAAGCTCTGCTTCAGTTATAATCTCATGGCATTAAGAAAGAAACCTAGCTTCTAGTTTTGCAATTTACATACACAGTTCATTTGTAAGAATTTGGTATTGAATTTACTTACAACATGCATCACCGACCATGCCCTATCTGTCCAGAACGATCTTACCAGTTGGACCGTATTTTATAAGCCTTATGTTTAACGTGTGTCACGTTGCAGGAAAGAAAATGAGCTATCTCCGACAGTAAATGAACAAATCATGCCAATTGACACGTAAATTGGATATTTTATAGTACAGTTTAAAGGAAATGCACCATTATTGTATATATATATATATATATATATATATATATATATATTTTAAAACGAATGAAACCGATTTAATTTAGGTGAAAGGGGTACAGAAAACAAAACGGAAACTCAGTGAAATTATATACAATACTTTATAAATGAACTGGAAATTTTAAAACATTCTCACATCTAAAACACCGGTGATCAAAAGGACTCCCAATCTTTACAGGCACTCTTCATCTACAGCCTGGTTGCCCTCCAAACTCAAACCAAACGGCCATTCATATCACATAATGCCTGATATAAGAGAGATTAAAAAATTGGGTTCTCTTTCCGGAAGAAAAAGATCACATTAGTTTATCTCTGTACAATATCAGAAAGTAACAGTCAATGAATTATCTTGCGTATTCTCACCGATCACATTATTTTGCTGAAGCCGCGCAAAGCCGGCGCTACGCGTACGCATAGACAGATGTTAATATGAGATCTACTCCAAACGTCCGAAGATGCCGGACTCTGCATATGTGGTACGCTGATAAAAATATTTCACATTACTAAAATTAGGCAAATGAGTCATAACACCCGGGAGACTTTGGAGGACTCCGGGGTCCTTTCTTTAGGGCAATACCTTGAGTCTACAAAGCCCCCCCCCGCCATCGACAACAAAGTCAAGACAGGATGGAAGTGGATACGCCACTTACGCGCGTCAACCCCGCAGGGAAGACTACCGAATAACCTAATTGTGGCCACCTGGTGATCTAGCACACATTCTACTAGCTCTGCAGGCTAGTATTCAGTATTTCTTAGGCAACCCTCTACTCTGTCAGGGCATTCGAGGCCTGGACGGTGGTACCCGATCTTCCACGGGTGTCGGGAACCCACTGTCCCCTCGAGTCCAACCCAATCCGAACAACTCCCATTCAGGAAGGGACTCGACTGTTCGGCCCGAGGTTCCTCTGATAACGTCAGAGCTACCACGAGTGCTAAAGGTCCGCAGCGCCAGCTGCACGGAAGCTGAAGGGGACGGAGGTAGTGGCGCGCAGCGCTAAACGGTCGCGGAGAGACAGAAAAAAACAGAGAAAGAGCCAGGGATAGTTCCATTGTTCTCTCGCAGCGTCACGAAACTCCCTGAAAAGTCGTGAAAAGTGGGACATAAGAGCCGCCAAACAGTCGAGTTGCCGGACAGTCAGTTGTTAATGGAGTTGCGAGTTCAGTTGTTAATTGTGTGTGCAGCTATTTGAAGTGTACCGCAAGTGCATTCTTTCCTTTGTTTACGTGTGGTAAAGCAACGAGAGACCTTCAAAACTGCTTGTTGTGTGTGTCGCGTCATTTTAAAGCCTGTAAGGGGTATACAAGGTGCATTTTTACTGAAATAAAGAGCGTTTTAAATTTCTGCAAACAAGACTGTTCATTCAACGAACACACAAAGTCACAGTACGAGCTGCGTTCAAGGTAAAACCTCAAAATTTTTTCAGGACTGGGACCAGATAGGAATTGTTTTAAAAAAGTACAAATGGACTCTTTGTAAATGCGTGGCAGTGACAGTGCCGCACTGATACTTAAAATGGCGACGTTTTAATTGCAAGAGCAGCGTGTAATCATTCGTTTTCTCCATTGTCGTGGTGTGACACCTATTGAAATTCACCGCCAGTTGAGTGAGGAGTGTGGTGATGGTACCATGAATGTGTCTAATGTGCGTTCCTGGGTGCGACAGCTCAAGGAAGGCAGACCATCGTGTGAAAACAAACCGAGAGAGTCACGGCCTCGCGCCAGCCGAGAACGTTGTTTTGGAGGATCGCTGATTGAGCTTTGTAGACATCGCCTCCAAAATTGTCACTTCCGTGGAATCTGTGCACAGAATCCTGCATGAAGATCTCAAAACGTGAAACTGTCTTCCAGGTGGGTGCCACGAATGTTGACTTTGAAGTGATTGCTCATGCTCCCTACTCACCTGACCTGGCTCCTAGCTACTTTTGGCTGTTTCCCACGATGAAACACACTCTCCGTGGTCGCAGATTCACTATTCGTACCGCTATTGCCTCAGTGATTTTCCAGTGGTCAAACCATACTCCTAAAGAAGCGTTCACAGCGACCATGGAATCATGGCGTCGACGTTGTGAAAAATATGTACGGCTAGAGCGAGATTACTTGAGAAGTGACACTAGTTTCACATTTTTCCTGTGATTACTTTGTGAGGCAAAAAAATAGAAGGCATTATAGTTTCAACGTACCTGATGTATTAACTCCCAGGTGTCTGTACGACGAAATTCCACTACAGTATCACAGCTGTATATGCATTTTCTCTCATTTTTCCTAAAAGGTTACTCCATGTGTTAATTTTCGCCATTTTCGGTGCCAAGCGTTGTTCATGTGATCTACTATAGTTTTCATTCAAGACATTATCTCTCCACATATTTACTATCTCAAAATCCATCAAACAATGTAGATTTCAAAGGCATGTACATCTTCCAGCAGAAATTGTTCTTCGCCCTTTTATAACTAATGTTTTAAACAAATGTGGATCAGCAATGCCAACCAAACTGCAGCAACATCTCAAGTAGTTCCTTTGACTTCGCTGAAAACTAATATAAATTGTCTGTGTTTTTTTTTTTTAACATAGCCGGAATATGAAAAGGCCTTGGCGAAGCCCTTGTATTAATAAGAACTGTATTACCAACTGCACGCAGTAATAATGATATTAGAAAATTCACATTCAATCACATCCAAAATGCGAGACAGCTGACATGCTGAGCATTAAGAACAGCGTTTGAAATCTTTCGTTGCAGTCTTCAAGCTTTCCAGCACGGATCTTCATTTTTCATATATAATACGATGAGACCTTCTTCAAAGTCACCCAAACCGATATGGTATTCCGATATCTAGTCCATGACATCGACCATATTTAAATGCTTTCTAAAGGAAAGTTAAACTTCAATGAAGGATTTCGAAGAGTGGTGCAGTGGTCCAGTGCTGTGCCATGAGTACCAAACAGCAGCATCTGCTTTGTCTTATCGACATACAGCAATGATGAAATATTTTATTGTAATCCCTATATTTACCATTTAATTATGTCGGTAGGCTCGGAATCAGTTTTCAGCTTTAACCTTGACCAATATTCCACAATTATCTCCCCAATTGTACTTTTCTTTCCTCTTTGCCTACTTCTGCCAACCTAGTCTTCTTCGGGGAACAGTCTGGTAAACCAAACTGTAAGATATCATGGCAAGTGTCTCATGTAAATTATGTAGGATACATAATAGTACCTTAACTCCCCTAAAGTGGCCGTTGATTTAATATTAACCAGAAACCAGAAAAATACAAAATGTGTGTAGCAATACCAATTTTATTTGACATTTGGAGGTAAGTAAAACAAATATGGTGAGAAGAGAGATCAAGTTATTGAGATTGAGTGAAACCTGTCAAACAATCTTCAATCGAAGCCTGTATGTTAAAACAACTATTAACACAATGTGTAGAGTGTTTAATTTCATACTTCTTAAAAATGATTCTAGTGTCATATGAAAATAATATTGCATTTTATCTAGTTCATAAAATAATTTAATTTCACACAGCATCTTTTTCACGAAATTTATATTGTTTGCAGTTTATCTTACCTGTATATTCAAGTTATATTTTTGCTTTTGTTTCTCAGACCTTAGTTGCCCTTCTTTTGAACTGTTAATTGCGATTGGTGAATCTACAGATATATTAGTTGAACTTTTGACTATACAAGATGTTTCAGTAAGTTCACGCAAAATGCATAAGAAATAAGTAATGCTCTAGAGCATGTTGAAAAATAGTTGTTCTAAGGTAACTTAAGAAAATATGAAGAGGGAGCTTCTGAAATCTAGTAATCCTGATGGTTTTGGTGGTGAGAGTGCTGTTAACCTAATTCTGTTCGTATAATTGGCTGAGAAGTATTTTACTTTTTATAGCCTCTAGCTAATTTTCGGTGTTTTCGTTTTTTCTGTCAACCTGTCCGTATGCATCATTCAACTTCCAATGGCTGCAAGTGGAACCTTCCCTTGCAGTGTTTAATGCTCGTATTGTATGCTGCACACAGATGGTAGAAACTGAAGATGCATGAAAAGAAATGATAGATAGGTAAGGAAACAGGAAGAAAAAGTTTTATGCCGTGTCTTCCCAGCAGTTCCTAGTTATTACACTCTCACGAGCATATGCTTCAGCGAGCTTGGCCCACCGAGGTCGCCAAGTAGGAACTGAAGTATTGCTGTAAGGAAAATTACTTGAAATGTTTACAAAAAAATATATATACTGAATTTGATTCAAAATCAATTTTAATTTGAAGGCCTCTCCAGAATAATAGCAAAAATTCTGCAGCAGAGATTTTAAGGCAAAATTATCCGTATATATGTGTGTGTGGGGGGGGGGGGGGGCCTGGAAAGTTCATACATGTTCAGTATCACCTACCACTGCAATGGAGGTAACATTCAGTTAAACTTGATGTTAGGGGAAGACCCGGTGTTTCTTTCAAACGTAATCAGTGCTGATGAAACTTGGCTACTTCATTTTGATCCTGAAAGCAAACAGAAAAGCTCAGTGTGGAAATCTTCTGCATCACCAACCCCCCCCCCCCCAAAAAAGTGGTTGCTTCTGCTGGGAAAGTTATGGTCATCTCATCCTATGGTCATGGAATGGTTTATCAGCATGTTGTACCTGCACACACATCAGTAATTGGACAATACTACAGAGCTGTCCTGAAAACATTGCAGGTTCATATCAGACGCAAAAGACCACATTTCCGTGAAGCAGGTTGGATGCTGCACCACGAAAATGCGCGGCTGCATATTGTCAATTTTGTTGCTGAATATCTCGCAAAAATCAACGTGAAGTGCATCCCTTACCCTCCCTGTAGTCCGGATTTTGCCTCATGTGAATTTTTTCTATTCCTTAACTTGAAGAAACGCCTTCGTGGGAGGCATTATCCATCATCAGAAGCAGTGGTGAAGGTTGCGGAGTCGATTTTGAAGGATCTCTCAAAAATGGTTTCCAGCATGTCTTTGAAGACTGGCAGAAACGCTGGGACAAGTGTATTGCATTCAGGGGGGACTATTTTGAGAAGAACCATCAAAATTATGAGCATAAGTAAAGGTACGTTGTAAAAAAATGCGATCATTTTTATTGAGCAGCCCTCGTATATTGTTTAAACTGAGGCAAGATGAAAGGTAATTCAAACTGACAACCTCCTATAAACACACGAATTGAACACTCTAACCAAACGTGCATTAAGTGCCAAAATTCAAGACTCAACCGTTGCAAACATACTTGAACTCTAAACCAATGTGCACATTTACGATCCTATTTGGGTACTTTTACAACTCAGTTGTCAGTGATCTAAATTTTCTACCCGACATCGATATGTAAGCCACCTATAAAGGGAAAGATCAGAGATAACGATCTCAGCCGAACCAACTGATTTTGAAATAAAGTCCTGCCATGTTAACAAATGGACAAATACAATGAAGCATGCCCTTTTCTCCACATCAAAATTGAATATGATCTTGCATCTGAAACCAAAGATGAGAAATCTACAACAGTAAACAAATTAGTTTTATTGAGTCCGTAATAGGAACTTGGGAGTGACTAGTGTATCATATGAACAAATAGTAACTTTTAACATTGGAAGCCTGCTTGTATAGAAGACAATACCTTCTGAGCAGATGAAAACAATCTTGCTTCTACTTGGGAGATGACGAGGTGCAGATGGTTTTATTGGTCCTGGTGGCATGACAGCACCATTAAGCAGCAGTAACTAAGAGTTCTTACGAGTGGTGTCGCCAGTTAAATCATCCCACTTTGAAGCTCATATAGCACCTTGGACCACACTGCAAGCCCAAAGCTGAGAGGACTACATTTCTTAATTCCACTTTCGTAGTTCTCATGGCGGCAGAGATCCTGGAAGGATGTGGCTGATCATAATTCATTTAGCGAAAACGTATGGATTAAGAGTCACTTAACGAATGTCACACTCAGGAAGATGAATGCACACTTAGCATACCTTGCTTGAGTATCTCATCAACCGTATAACGATCCTCTCAACTCTAAAAAATTTAAATAATCTTTAACTGGAAGTACATTAATATTTATTGGTAGTTACACTCCAGTTTTGTCACTTAGAATCAATCATTTCAAGCTTCATATTTCTGCAAGTAATTATCAGTGTAGTTTGGGGCAGCATTTAACGTCCTGAATTTTGAACGTTTTATTTCGACTACTGCCTTTCTGTATTGGTAGAGGAAGCATATATACGGCGTGGTGGAATATAATGAAGGAAAGATACTAAGCTTATCGAAGTAATGACGTTTTTGTGAATTACGTCAAAACCGATTGCTTAAAATTATGTCAGTCACTGGAACAACTGACTGTAGGCATTTGTAGTAGTGGCAATGTTTACATTATATAAAATAACTTGATATGCAATTTTATTTCTTTAATATAAAGCCCTTTAACAATCTATGATGCTATATTTATTATTTATACTATTCTAAAAGAATTGTCCACTTTTCTAGACAAATTTGCTCATGAATGATCTGTAGGGCAATAAATAATTTGGAGGTTTTGAGTAATTAAACTGTACCCTACTAAACCTAAACACATTTGCGCAATGTAGTGATGAGGCTGTCATCTTAGAACTTATGATCAAACTCTCACGTACTAGTCTTATGAAGGGGTGCCTCTACCGCTGCATTTGCTTGCACCGTTATGGATTTTGTAACTTTAAACTCTCATGTTTGTGTGTGTTTGTGTGTGAGAAAGAGAGAGAGATAGAGCTACAGAGAGAGAGAGAGAAAGAGGGAGAGAGAGAATAATGCCTTTTTTGTTCTAGTAGATATTAGAAATTCTTTTGTTTTCTACCGTTCAAGTCCTTGACGATTTGGTACGTAAGTATAAGAGAGCATTAAAGTAGGTACTACACAGCGGGTCACTATGATCATTGTTTAGGTGAGGCTGCCTATATAAGGGCTCTGACCTCTTATTTATATTAGAATTTAATTTATTTAAAGATTCTTTGATTTATGTGTAAAAAGACGAAGAATACCAGCAAATAACTTTTTTTAAGTAATATCGGACGGTGAATGCAATATGAAATGATGCTCAAACGAATCCGAGGTCCATGGAACTTAGAGCTACCCGATATTCGTTTCTAGGATAAGGGAAAACCCCGGAAAAAGCCTTATCTAGGTAACTCGTCCTAACCGAGATTGGAACTCGAAACCTCTTGAACGTGAGGCAGACATGCTACCATCTATGCTAACGAGGCGGGCAGCAGGTAAATGGAGGTCGGAAACCAAATATTAAAGGTAGGTAAGTCTGGCTCATCTGTGAGAATAGAGGCTGGGGAAATCAAATTGCTGGATGTACATTATTAGACAAAAAAGGCACTCAAGTACATACTAGAAAATAACTAAATCTTCAAACACTGTACTAAAACCACTCCAGGATCGTAATATAGGGACCATCCATATGTCACCATATTGTGACGTAACTAGCTTTTATCATGTGACCAAAGTGAATATTTCTAAAATGGCAGATATTAGTGTTTAGTTTGGTCATGATGTTATTGAATTTCTCGTCAAAGAAAGAAAGCTTATTTACAACTTGCATGGTTGTCACCAGAGTTAAGAGAAGGGCGAAACGTTACAAAATGACAACTTATTAAACATTTGTCTCTTAGCGGACACTCTCAGGCTGCCTCCAAGGAAAACAACGATATGCGTATATAAGGAATTATTCATTATAAAAACAAACCATTGATCTGCCAACTCAAACCTTAAGCATAAATTTAACACAATAACTTGTCGTTCAGATTCACAAAGCAACAGTCAATAAAAGACAGCGTGAAATAGTTGAATTAATACTGATGCTATATATCTTTGAGATCTGGGGCATGGCCGCAGAGAACTGGTTGGCATGACTTCAACGTGCACAGAATAGAGCACTTCGGTCCATCTTCTCAGTGGGTCGCTCCTTCTCTACCAGGTTGCTTCACGAAACCTCGAGTCTTCCATACGTGGAGGACGAAATTAGGCGTCGAGCATCAAATTTTTTTGCAACGTTACCATCTCATAAAACAGCCCTTGAGATTATGACCACACTAGACGCCGATTTCGCCTTGCGGGCACCCGACATAACCCAGGAGCTAATCCTTGCAGCTAAAGCTGATCTCCAAATAATTCTTCTATGCGGTTTGGCATCAAAATTTGTCAACCTAATTAAAATTTAAAAAATGGAACACCAAGGAGCATTAGGCTTTGCAACCTTTCCTACACCCCGTGGAACATGTTACCTCAACAAAACTCTTCCTGAAAACCCATAATCCATCCTACAACATCCCGAAAATAAACCCTATCTGCGGTAAAACTTTTAACAGGTGGAAACGCAGCAAAAACTTTCTGGTTCTATACAGCCACCCAGCACCATGGACAGATGAACGATGAGTTAATATGTGGTCTAGATAGCGATTGGCGATAAAAGTGGAGAAAAGTGGTATTTTACATGGATCAAAATGAGCAACAGCTAGCTAAATGGCTAAACAAGCTTAACTGATTAAAAAAGAGAATCTAAGGACGTAGCTTTTCCATTGTTTTATAGATATTCCAGTGTTTTCTGACCCGTTATTTTACCTGTTAGGGAGAAATTTGATGTAAGATTGCAGAATAATTAGATGATGGGAATCGATCTGTGTTTGGTAGTTTCCTATGTTTGATGCAAATATAAACTTCAAAGTTTGCACCTTACAAGGTCCTAAGTTGACGTTAAATTCCATGTTTATTTTATATCCATGATTCATTGTGAACAATTCAAATACAATCTATAATATCTAGCTTTTATGTTTACAGTATGCTTAGGTATATGCTTATGAGCAGAGACAACAGATCTTTTTTTGCGAATTTTCACATATTTTTCCTTTTTTCGAGGACAATATTTTTTAGGGATAAATGAGAAAATTTCTGTTATTTTTAGTCTGCATAGAGAGACTTACATTTATTTCAAATTAATTAACATTCATGTCTTCATAGCATGAAGCTAGAGGTCGTGAAAAAAAAATGTTTACAAATTTAACGAAAGCAATATAAAATTTAATCCCTAACAAAGCCAATACGGTGACATCATCATACGCACTGAAATAACAGCTAAGCGGTGAAACAATAAACTGACACCACAGCATCCGACTGGTCCGTGATACTGAGAACTGTTTGTCGTATGCTAACTGGAAATGTTATTTATTGGTTACCACATCGCGCACAGCAAAAAAAACTCCTATTATGTTGACTAAAGGTACTGAGAAGGTACTGAACTTCTAGGAAGCTACTCTCAGACATTACATTAACATGTAAATATTGTCCCCCAGGGCTTAAGATCGTGTTCCGAAATGTCGGAAAGTTAAACGAATACAAACAATACCTCACTGAAAATCACCCAGATATAGAAGCTAAAAGTGTTCCCATTGCCTGTACTGACATGCTGGTCTAGATGGTTAAATTCAGTAGTTTACATTGCCAGCTAGTTTGATGCAACTTTCGATTTCTTTTCTAAAAGGAAAGCTTTCAACTGCTGCACAAAATATGTTAAATGATCATTTTTGCGATGCCAAGTGCTGCAATATTGTATAGGTACAACAGCAACAATGTTGGTTTTTGTAAATTGCAGATTAATAGCAGATCCAATATTAGAATTTAAATATAAAGATCTGTGACTCATCTTGTTTTATCCCGAATTAACTTGCTGAGAACCAAATGTGAAATATTAGAGAGTGGTCACTTTGGAAACAGAGTAAGTGCACTTGTAGATCATATCATGGATCCCAGTGTTAGAAAAACAGTAGACAGAAGAGAATCGAAAAGTTTGCTGCCGTATGACTTTGTCTAAATTTAACTCCATTATTCAAAAGAGACTGATGATGTAATAACCATAAAAGCTACATCATTTATTTGAACTATCTAGGCTAGTTACTAAATCAAGTATAGGTGATTTAAATCATGTAATGGCAGCATTTAAAAGCTAAATGCATTTAAAGCCAGTGGTATTGTGATTCTCATTTGTTTCTGTATTACAAAGAGCTTTGTGACATTGTTGAACAGCAAGGCCATGATGGTAACGATTACAGATTAGATATAGTAATAGCACTCTTGGCATTGAAGGCAAAAACTGATTCTTACCGCAATTTCTGTGAAAAGTCCCTTCAATGTCTTTGGTTGTCAATGTCAAACGCTGACAGTGAGAGATTTTTCTCTACATATAACTTAATTGTGACAGACAAAAGAATAAGTATGAAAAGCAAAAATATCAGAATTTGTTGTGTGCTTCAGTTTGGCAATGTCTAATGTGTGATATTTGATCTTATTCATGTTACTGACTATCTGATGACTTCAAATAAAATTCATTTGAGCCATGTCATTACTAAAGAATTCTTCCCCCAAAATGTGTGTGAAATTAATGCAAATTTATGGTAAAAAGGCACAAAAAACACCAATTAAAATTATGAATGCAAATTTTACAAATAATTGTCGCCATAAAACCTTGCCTCCGCTTATGAGTCTGACACGATAAGGGTAGAAATAAAAGTAATAAATAGAACGTTCCTAAAAATAACCTGAACTGTTGAACTATATTAATACCTCAGCTGGTACAGGTATCAGCAGTATTTCAGCAGATAAATAAAAACGTCTATTTGTTGCACGAGTGTCTTTTATGTAACGAAACAGGTTCAAACATTGCACAATGTTATGCTAAAAATTGCACTGTGCATACAGGGGAAAAACCAGCTGATGATTAGTGCAAAACTTTCTGATTAGCTGCAGAAAATCTTAGCTCGTGGGCAACTTTGTACATTCTCTTGCATTATACCTCCGGTTTTATGTTGAAAGTCATTCTAATAAATTAATGCATTCTTCACGGTTTTATCCACAAGATCGTATTTTCGGTTTGACGATGTAATGTGCTTGCCGCTTTGAGGAGGGTAAAACCTGGCTTTAAAATCTCACGGAAACCCACAAAAACGATCGCAAAGTTAATGGCCAAATAAACATAAAAAGTTTGTTTTAATCCTTAATGTCGGTGGCGTTTGTGTAGGATGTTACGGAGCTGACACGGCAGTACAGTTTTACTGATGAACAATTCGTGAAGGATGCCCAGGTGCTGCAACCAATGAAAAGAGAGCTAGCAGATCCTTTAAGCTTATTAATTTATCACAACAAACAGGGAGTTTAATTAGAACCGTCTCTCCGACTGACATCTAGAGGCCGTGCAGCGACCGAAACCTGACACTGGACCAACGAAAGGTTAATTAGGTAAGCGTAACGCGCTGTCCAAATGCGTGCATATAGCAACTGTTTTGGTGGAATTAGTTATTTTAATTTACACCAGGAGATGGGAGGTGTCCCTGCTGTGTCCAACACAAAACACACAAGTTGCGTGTCAGGATCACGTTCAGCGACTGCCACGCCTTCTTGCCCATGCACTGCACCTGGGGAGTCCTGGCTCGAAATACGAAACTACTGCTGGCTCCTCTATGAGTTGTGTACTCCCTGGTTTTGTTACAATTGTTTATAGGACTGGTAAGTGCAGTTTTGTTTTATGTCTTATTTTACTTCCTCCTCTTTGCAGGACTAGCCCTCACTTGTAACAGCCTCCTTCCTATCGTTAGGATAAGTGTAGCCCTTATGTTAACTCGAACTTAATTTATGCCATTTATCCTTCATAAACGTTGGAAACATAAGGAATGTTAAATTTTTTATAATATGCTTCCTATATTTAGAGAAATTACTATAAAAATGGTTTATATAGTTTTATGTGATATAATGGAACATAGAGTACTATTATGTGCTTCAAATGGGAAGAGTTCTCGCTTGTAGCCAATCAGATGCGTTAGAGCTTTCACCGTTGCCACCTGGTTATCCACACTCTTTTTATACTTCCCTCTCTCTCGCACACTTGCGAGTGTTCTTGGCGCTAAAGCAAACTGAATTTTCCCAAGTTTTATAATAATGTGGTTATTTAAATCTCAATTGCAACATGAATATTGAAACAGGAATTTGGGACTATTCGTCATTAATTTGTCTCCATGTTCATCAGCAGGATTTCTATGTTGGACGCGCAATTCTTTCTCTTCTCGTGTGAGTTTTTGCGGCTATCTATTTCCTCTGGTCACCAATTGTATCATCTTATTCTAAGTAAGAGTCATGAGACATTTTTTTTTTCAGGCGTGGTTCGGAATAAAGTTTTGGAGAAGTCAAATTCTGTAACTATTTAATTGTATTATTTAGATTACATTTTGCTTGAACTTCCTTTCCCAGTCACTTCCAAGATAATGATAAATTCTTACTTGGTTGTATTTAAACAGATTCAAACTATTATTTAAATGTTCTTGATCTTGCACCACTATTCATCACACTCACCATTACAACAAATATCTCTCTCTACCAAGATTATTGATTTTTCGTAACTATCTTGCTCCTAACTTAGTTTTGTGATTGGCCGATTAAATGGCACGTCACCACATTAAGTCATATTACGTCATACAATTATTACTTCGGCCAATCGCACAATTACATATATTTTTATAAATTTATAAACTTTTCATAATTTTTCTGAACATAACCCAAAACTACTGTTACAATATTAGTACGAGAGCCGTTCAGAAAGTAACCTCCGGTTGATTGCAAAAAAATCACCATTTAAATAAAAATATTTTAATATATACATCTTACAACTACATCTTTGCACTATTTTTCGACATAGGCTCCATAATGATTGAGGCACTTATGTTCACAAGTTTGAAATTCCTTCTGCATAAAAATCACTCGCTTGTGCCTGGAGCCAGCCTGTGACCGCATCTTTGAGCTCTTCGTCGTCATCAAACCGCTGGGACCCGAGCCATGTCTTCATATGCATGAAGAGGTGATAATCGCTTGGCGCCATATCTGGGCTGTAAGGTGGATGGCTGACAACGTCCCACTTGAAGGACTCAAGAAGGGCTGTTGTTCTGCGAGCAGAGTGAGGACGGGCGTTATCTTGCAAAAAACGATACCGGAAGTCACGATGAATAGCTGCTGCAGATTATCCTTTGGCTGTAAAAACCTTATAACAGCACGCACTTCACATTTGGCAGGGTTTTCTATTGCAGCACAGATTTCAAACGGCCACAAACACTAAACTAGCGCAGATACGACGTTCACTCGACCACGGCTTGATGCCGACTGACCTGCTGAGTGCGTGAATGCACAGATGGCGTCGCTACTCCCCCCACTACCCGCACTGTGACCGATCGGAGGTTACTTTCTGAACGGCCCTCGTATGTTACGCAAATGTTTTAAATATTTATTTTAAAGTTAATTATAGTTTATGAATTACTTATTTTTCTAATCCAACAAAAATACAGCGGTGTATCCATATAGCTGTGAAAATTACTTACGATAAGAGATAACTCGTCATTGTCATTGTCTTCAACGTCTGAGTATGTATTGCAAATTTATGATGATAGGTTTCAAAATCTCGTTACGTGCTATTTCTTTCCAAAATTCGCCTTCTTGTAGTTTATCTTATGTCTCACGCAGCTTTCCCAGTCTTGTTTTGTTCCTTGTCAATTTCTTAAGTCAGATTAAAAATATTATTGTTGTTTGCAACATAATTTGGGCACACATCAACTCAATTGATTTGTTCTAGCAGTAGTAAGGGGGGTGGATTAGGATCGCGTCTCATTGATCCAGCTGATACACGTTTTCATGGAAGACTAACCGAATAATGCTGCCTTGAACTCTCTAGAGTAAATAGTGATTACGAACCATTCATAAACGAAGACATAATGTCTCCAGACACGTTCTGTCAGACTAGCAAGAATTGTATCGTTTCCTCTCATCGAATTTGACAAACACCTTGGCTTATTCATCTTTCACCACGTCATGTCAAATGTTTACGTTTCAGTTCTGAGAAATTTCAAATATATATTCACGCATACATGCCAACAAATAATGACAATGTTTGTCATAATGGTATCTACTTCATTTATTGGGATTAGGAAAACTATTTGAGCTAAAAATTAGGGTTTTATGGTTATCTTAAATACATTACTCTCTACCTTCCACATGGATCAGTTTTTTTGCAAAATCTGAATGTTTGTCATAGCGCGAATAGTATTTATTAGAGATTGATTAGTTTGCCGATCGTCACACACCACATAGGGGGAATGCAATACGACATCGCAGAACTCCGATTGGTTGCTCACTTAGTAGCACACAAGTTCAAACTCCTTCCCATTTGAAACACATAGTACTAGCACATTTAATAGAAACAACAAAGGAAAATAGTAACTACAATAAATATCAAGGTAATGAATAATATTAACAACTTTACATTAAAAGTAAAGCAAGGAGTCCAAAAAGGGTGTCAACTGTCTCCAATTTAATTATCCTTTAAATAGACTTTGTTCAGTAATGCGAATTTTGATAGTGTTTTGTCTTTGTTTATAGTTGTGTTATATCCAGTGTTTCATTTGTGGTTATAACATTTTATAAATATCCTGATGATGGGAGAGATGTACACTCCCGAAACGTCGATATGTAATGGACTTTTCACCTGGTTTGCTGCCCGAGAAGAAAGTGAGCATTATCGCTTAGCCAACTATACTTTTCTGTTCCCTTATAGGTATAAGGAAATATATAATAAACAATGTCTATAAAGGTTTATGTCAATTTACATGCAATATATGGAAGAATAAACATTTTAAGAGTAGTGAGTAAAGAAAGTCGCTTGAGTGCTGACGTCAGAGTAAAAGAATACAATCCACGATGACAAGTGCGCATCCTTGTTACTAAATCTAACAGAAATGTCAGAAACTTCATAATTTCTAAGGTAAACATTTTAAATGACTTGAATGTACACAAGAGTTTATGATAAGTGTGGGAACGAGAGATGAGACACGAATTTTCTGCAAGCTGTTAGTTCCTCAAAAGTGCCGCAGAGTTTACGTGATCGCCCTGGAGGCAATGGGCAGCGTCTTCATCAGCAGGCCTTGATGGACAGGTTGGTAATTGGCCGCTCAGCGTGGGAGATGTCGCTCCATTTCATATTCCTAGTCCGCCCTCGGGCAGAAGCCGGGTTCGATACCCTCAGGAACTGCTGATGAGGGCAAGTCTCTAGTAGTAGATCAGGGGGTTACTGCTTGCCAGCGCTCTTGTGTGGATTCTGCACAAAGTAACATTGAGCTGATAATATAGACATATGCAATGTACATTAGGTTTAATGGTTTATTAAATTTAAGTTTACTAAGGAATATTGCTCGCCTTGTCTGTAAAGTTAACAATTATACAAAATGTGAGAGGGGATGACTTACTTCTGAAAAAGCACTGTTTCATTCTCTCTGTATACATAAAATATCAAATGGCTGCGCTAACATTTTATACTTATAACATTGATTGATTTTGGCATAAATCAAGTACACCGCACATTGCTGTTGAATTTTTGGGTATATGTGCAGAAGATTGTGAGTTGCATTTGCTCACATTTAAGCTTTCATTGAAATTATTACCAAAACAGAAGCAATTAAATGGAGTGTGTCCTATTTTTAGTATTATATCCTGATATGTACAAGAAAAACTCGTGTATTCGTGCTATGTATCATCAACATCATCAAGATAAAAAAATGGAATAATCTGGAAACACACAATTAACTTTGATGCATGATAGTGTCAATTGGACCACTGCAGAAACAAACAAGAAATGAATTAAAAGCCCTCAATAAGAGAGGTCTACGATGGCTATAAAGCTGTCATTAAAATGAATGAAGCAAAGTCACCAGCAGGAATTTGAATAATTTGAGCTATTAACTAAAGAATATTTCAAAAGTGGCTTATGTTACACAACTGAATTGTATTTTGAGGAGATCTATATCCTTTCCATAGTTCCTTTTCACCTAACCCTTAACACATATGAATATACAAGATTACTTTAGGTTGCCCTCCAAATGAAGTGGATAAGAAAGGGCGGCAATGAATGGGATAAGAACTTGAAAATATAAGCAAGAAATGACAACCAAGTGGTTAGAAAGAATGTATGAAGCACTAGTGGAGATCTCCAAAATGCTGTATGCAGTGGAGATCTGGGGGGGGGGGCGGCCGCGAAGAGAAAAAAGGGTGCACCAAAACTACAGAGGGTTTTGTAAAGATCAAGATCAACAGCTTACCAAGATCAGCACATAGGAAGTAGCTTTAGTAGAATTAGGAAAGATAAGAGGAAATGGAATAATAGTGGAAAAAATAATAGCATTCTGATATAGGTGTTTGGTCAAAGAATAAGGGGAAATTATGAAATTATGCATGCATGAGTCAGCAGAAAATATTAGAGAACTCAAACAGTTGGTGCGCAGAAATAAGAGGATTTAGGAAAAATAAGAATGGGAGATATATGGAGATTAGAGGAAAGGAATGCCAGCGATGTGGGTAAATTGGTAAACTGCAGAACAGAAGATATAAAAATGCAAGAAATATGGAGAAGTCTTGAAGATGTAAAATCATTTCAGTTTTACAAACAAATAAAAAGAAATTGGGGACGAGAAGCATATGTAGATTAGTGCAATAGGCAAGAGAGGGAAGAGCTAGCTTGGATAAGAACAGGAACAATATTTCTAAGAGGGATAAGAGCTAGAGAAAAGGGAATCTGTGAATTGTGTGGGGGGAAAAAGCATAGAACACTATGTAACAGAATTGGAGGAGGTTGCAATAGGGAAAAAAGTTTTGGGAGAAAATATGGGAGAAAGTAGAGGTTAGGATAGTGGCTATAAAACGTTAACGAGAAAGAAGGAGAAGAAGATAAGAAGAATTGATGAGTATTTACAGAAAGTAGAAGAATAATGAACAGGAAATATAAGGAAAATAAGAGAGGAAGATGGGGAGGAAGAATAGGGCTAAGAGGCATGGAGGTTAAGGGCTACCTGGCACTGCAGAAGACCATGGTGTCATGTAAGCCAAGGTAGCAGCAAGATAAAGACAAATAAATGTGGCCAAAAGTTGTAAATTGTAAAATTCTGGAACATGCACAGTAAATAATTAATTCATTCATAAAAAAATTACCAGGAAATTCTGTGTATGTATTTTATTTATCATGCTAATCTCGCAAGTATATGTTTAGAAACCCAACGTTTCTTAAAAAATATGTATCAATATATTTTATTGAAAGTTTTTATATCGCATCTGTGCCTGAAATTCCTAAAAATACTTTACTTTTAATTGAGAATTAAACATGGATACCAAATTTTTCATTCAATGCAATACCTTCTATATTATCATGTGCGCAGTAATGATAACATATTAGAGAAACATTAATTTTATGTTATGATGTGCCACAATCATGTCCCTTCACATCAGGTTGTTTTACGTTATGTTACATCAGGACAGCAAGAATGTCTTCCATCCCCGAATCGCCAAATATTTAACACAGACGACATCACTTAACAAGGCATGAACCTCTCTCCATGTCCATAGTTGACTCTGAGTCAAATGCTGTTGCAGATCCAATTTTCACAGCTTATAATATGAGAATTGTTTGGTAAATCCGGTGCAAAAGCAGGAAACCTGTTTTTTTGGCATACAATTCACCTTATTTCTCGACAGTCACCTTATTTCTCCCTTTATGCATGATCCAGCGATCCAGAAGTCTCTTTTTTTTCTTTCTTTCTTTTTCTTTCATTCTAGAAAAGTACAAATCCCATTAATTTTTTATGTGATATAGGCTATACTACATGGCAAACCGAGAAGGCGTATCGGAAAAAATTCGGAACACAGTTATGTTTACCTCGGCTTATCGCTTATACACGGCGAGTCCAGTGTACATATAGATTGTTCAGATATTATCATGTCTTCTGCACAGCAATATGTCATACATTGGCAGACGCGAGAAATCATATCATATAGACACACGCAGCTTCCAATCGCTCTATAGGAATGCCTGACAGAGATGGCAGCACTGAACAGTGCATAGAAATCTAGTGTCAGCAAAGAGACTAGGGACTGCTTTTATACTTAAAATGGTGACGTTTTCATTGCAAGAACAGCGTGTAATCATTCGTTTTCTCCATTTTCGTGGTGTGACACCTATTGAAACCAATCGCCAGTTGAGTAAGACATGTGGTGATGGTACCATGGATGTGTCTAATGTGCGTTCTTGGTTGCGATAGTTCAATGAATGCAGAACATCGTGTGACAACAAACCAAGTCTGTCACGGCCTCGCAACTGCCGGTCTGATGATATGATCAGAGAGTGGAGAACGTTGTTTTGGAGGATCACCGACTGAGCATTTTCAGATCTTCAGGCAGGATTGTGTGTACAGGTCCCACGGAAATGTCAATTTTGGAGGTGATGTCTGCAACTGTCTTGGTTTGTGTAATCATTCGATTTCTATATTTTTGTGGTGTGACACCTATTGAACTGATCGTCAGTTGAGTGAGGCATGTGGTGATGGTACCATGGATGTGTCTAATGTGCGTTCTTGGATGCAACAGTTCAATGAAGGCAGAACATCGTGTGACAACAAACCAAGACTGTCATGGCCTCACAACAGCCGGTATGACGATATGATCTGAGAGCGGAGAACGTTGTTTTGGAGGATCACCGATTGAGCATTTTCAGATCTCGATGCAGGATTGTGTGCACAGATCCCACGGAAATGCCAATTTTGGAGGCGATGTCTGCAACTGTCTTGGTTTGTTGTCACAAAATGTTCTGTCTTCATTGAGCTGTCGCACCCAGTAACGCACATTAGACACATCCATGGTACCATCATCACATGCCTCACTAAACTGCCGATGGATTTCAATAGGTGTCACACTACGAAAATGGAGAAAAGAATGATAACACGCTGTTTTTGCAATGAAAACGTCGCCATTTTAAGTAACAAAAACAGTACTTACTCTCGTAGCTACCAGTACAGTTCTACGCACTATACAGTGCTGCCATCTCTATCACGCATTCACAAATAGTCCACGTGTATTTTTTTTTTTTTTAACCGGAAGTTCCTATCTGCTCCCAGACTTGAAATAGAAGGAGGTGTAATGATGAAGGCACCTCAGCGTCAACATATACCCCGAAATCTAGTAGATATACCATCTAGATATACCCGACAGATGAGAAGGAAATGGGAAATGCTGGAAAGAAAATTCTGCTAGATGAGCGACTACTCAAATATTGACCTATCGTCAGGGGAAATCAATGAAAAATCCAAGGTCAATGGTTTTCGAACCCGGGATCTGCTGAATGTATACCTCACATGTAACTATGGTGTCATCTTCCATGACGTGTTAATATGTAGTTAATCATTAAATAATATTTTTAATAATAAACAGTAATATTTTGGAAAGTTGGGATCACAAAACCAAGTTTGGTTATGTCATGTATATGTAATAGAATAGGTTAAATCATCCAATAATTCTTCAGCTAATACCACATAATAGTGCAAAGTAACCTTCACAACTGTACTACATGTTCTTGCAACGTGATAGCAAGGTACATAGGTAACTCGCAATGTTATCCATCGACTACTGAACAACCGAGTCAACTCATTTGACGGCATGTAGTCGATGGTTCATCCTCAGCATATTAACCATGCCTCTATTACCTTGTGAAATATTGAAGAGATGGCAGTAACAAGTAGCCAGCTAATGGCTACTGCAGCAGAAAGTAATCGACAGAACCTGAGGTGAGTTAAGTGGAAGTAAAATGTTGTGCAGTGGCAGTTTTCTGCTTGCAATTCCCACAGCTGTGTGACTAGAATCATCGATGTTCTCCTAACCTGTTGTTTGATGTAATACGTATTGTGGAATCTCAAACGAGAACTTTATGTACCTCCGTCATTCTTTATTGCTGCGCTCTCTATCACACACTTAATAGACAGAGATGGTATTGCATTCCACCCAGAAATTCGATAATCAGGGTTTAAAGCTTATATATTTTGTGGCCGGGGGAATGTTCTTTTTTAATTTGTTTTTCTTTCCTCTCTCTCTTTGTAACTCTCTGTGTATGTATATCTGTGTCTGTGTAAACAATATAAACAACATAACACCCAACGTGTACCACACTACACTTAAGTTCGTATCTTCAGAGAAAGATATTTGAGAAAACTTTCATCCGAAAATCACTGCATATCTGCATGATTGATATTTAGCGGCTATTTGATTTGAAGTAATTTATTCCCTTACACATACACACACATACATACACACATGATGCCCGCCTCTGTAGCACTGATGGTGGGGGTTCCTGTAGGGGGAGGGATCCTTCCCCTTCAGCTGCCGTAGTGCGGGCGCTGAGGACCATTAGCACTCGTGGTACATCTGACGTTACTAAAGCAACCTCGTACCAAACTGTCGAACCCCTCCCGTAAGGGAGTTTTTCGGATTGGGTTGGACTCGAGGGCGCAGTGGTTTCCGATACCCGTGGGAGATCGGGTACGTCTCCGGACGGGATTGAGGGAAGCCATATACTCCCGTGTACTAGCCTGCATAGCTAGTAGAAGATGTGCTGGATCACCAGGTGGCCCCACCGAGGTCATATCGGTAGCCTTCCCATTTTGGAGTTTGGAGTTGGCACGCGTAAGCGGCGTATCCACTTCCATCCCGTCTTGTATTTTCGAACCAGATGGGGAGGGGGCCTATTAGTCTCTAAAGCACCAGCTCCGAGCCATTGGCCGTTGCAGTGAGAAGTGGAGGATGGCCATTAGCCCCGAGAAGAGCTCCGCTAGGCGACCGGATTGAACCCTGAGGTTGAGACAGAGGCAAATCCCCTGGGTTCCCACTGCCAATTACCTTGTCGACAACCTCGATCGCGGTCTCACCTACGCACCTCACGTCCGGGTCAAAGACGGACAAGGGCATGCAGCACTAAGGCAGTTGTACCCTGTACTTAAATCCACCATGCCAACGCACCTCGAACTGCGCCTGTATCAGGCGATTATACCGCCCCTGATTCTGTACGGCTGCGAAGTCTGGGGATCAGCGGCTCCGACCACTATTCGCAGACTACAGTGCGTCCAGAACAGGGCACTGCGCATGATCTACGATACAGGGCGTAGATTCCCGTCCCACATCCTTTACACCTACTCCGGAGTCCCGTACATTGTGGACGTGGTGCGGGATCTCTCCCGCACCATCTACGATAAGCTAGACTCCCATCCCAACATCTGGTGAACACCCTTGGCCGTTACGACCACAGGGTTCCTCGCCACCGACCGAGCTACCGATTGCCCAAAGATGCTTTGGGTAACCAGAATTGAACAGGGCCACTTTCCCTTGGCTTCAAACCCCCAAGCCCAGAAATGGGATTGGTAAGTCCAATACCTAAACATTTGTTCCTTTCCCTCTAGCCTGTTAAGCGGACTGTGCTCAGATGCCTCCCAGGCAGGCGGAAAAGTGCAGCCAGCACTGGGCGCACAACCCCCACGGGGCGACAGCGCGCATAAGGCTAGACATACCACTGCCGAAGACAACCGCCTGAGACAAAGCTGACTCTTCTATACTGCCCAGATAAAGACGCAATAAGCGGCTAGGTGCTGGGCAGCAAACACTCCGTCCAGGTAAACCTGGGCGACTCGCATCTTCTGCTGGTCTGGTGGTCTGCTGGTCTACTGCCTATGGAAGGCCCCATGGAGGCGCCGGGTGCCCTTCGGGGACAGCTCGGTAACCCCCTTGTTTTGAGAGGGCAGTCGGTCTTCACTTCGTGAAGGCTGTCCATAGATACCCTCGCCCTTAAATACGTAGCATTGATTATGCATGTCTCTATGACGTTCAAGAGGTCCCGAGTTCGATCTCGGTCAGGGTGTATTTTCTACAAGGTCTTTACCTGGATTTTCCCTAATCCTTAAATATGAATGTCAGGTAGCTCTAAGTTCTATGAATCCTGGACAGGATAAGATTTAATTACGGAGGGGATTCCGTACTTAGGCTAACTTTCTGGGCCCATTGTTCCTATACCCTAAAGTGGACAGCCGGATTGTTGTCATTAAAACTTTATTGGTGAACCATTTTACAAAATTACTTCAGTCGCCTTCACAATACTCTCCATTACATGCAATGCACTTGTCAAGTCTCTTTTCCCACTGTTGGAAGCATGTTTGGAACTCTTCAAGTTTGATATTGTCTAGTGCCCTCTGCGAAGCTGTTTTTACCGCCTCCACATCGTCATAACACTCCCCATTTAGCATTTTTTTATTCGTGGAAATAGGAAAAAGTTGCACGGGGTCCGGCGAATACGGAGCGTGGCGAACGACAGACCACCTCAGATATGCCAAATAGTGGGTCACTCGTACGGCCGTGTGTGCTGGAGCGTTTTCGTGATGCAGAAACCAGTCACCTGATCGCCAAAGTTCCGGGCGTTTCCTCCTCACATCCTCTCGCAGAGGGCTATAGGATGACCCCCGGGAGGAAGGATGAGGCTTAGCACACAGAAGGCGGCTGACCTAAGGAGCCACGCCTACAGAGGGCAGTGTCCCTACAGTCTACTTGGATAGAGACTTCCCCCGAAAGGCCAGGAAAACGAACACGCTCCCCTATTGCGAGACGGCAACGAGCCCAGCAGCCGAGCCCCAAAGGTTCCAGGCAGCCGATCCAGGCCCCAAAGGGCTGGCCATCCCGAAATGGTCCCAGCAGACGAGTGTAGATCGACAACCGACCTACCAGAGGAGGAAGTAGCTTTCCTCAGAACATATCATCCGGACACCCACCGACACTTCTACCCTGAAATAGACCACCAGATGAGAGATGATGTGAAATGATAATGGAGATAACTGGAGGGACAAGAAATTCAGGGGATGTAATTAACCTACCAGCATTTGCCTAGCGACTTGGGAAACCCCCCGAAAAAAACCATGGGTCAGGTAGGTCGGCCACGGAAATCGAACCCGGGCCTTCCGAATGCGGCTATGGACCCAGGGCTCATTGGGCATCATTTCATTCATCGTCTGATATGTCTTAACGCGGGAGGACGTAAATTAAATGATGGAAAATGCATGCATATACACACAGGCGTGCGGTATGTTATTAAGATAAGCATTGTGGCTAAGCCTACTTTTTGTATGACAATGGACGGAAAATTAATAAAAATATTACTGAAATAGCGAATTATATGCACGTACTAAAAACATTTTTTAAAATATCTCAAATAGTTAAGTTCACTAAATGTACCAATTCCTTTAATTAATTTAATAATTATTAAAAGTATATGGGTACTGTAAGCACTTTCTCTAGTAGATGCCTTTCCCTTGTTACCTGACATTGCCTTCAAATGCCGTTAACGATCTTGTTTTTCGTATCTGCTCGTTGTTCTAGTTATTTTTCCATGCTTCAGTTCACCTTGCATTCAATTTATGTGCGTGGTGTGTGTCAAGGGGTTACTTGTTTAGGTCCAGTCACGAAGAGGCCGGAGCATGGCTAACCACATCATCCTCTTCCGCCGAAGAAAGAAAAAAAGCGGAGCTGCGCGTGTCTGTCACGATTATTGCCTAATATTGTTAAAAGGAAAGGAAAACAGAGCGCACGCAGTGAAACAAATGGCCGTGTTCACACCTGTCCCAAGGAAATGAATTACTTCCTCCGGACCGCCGTGGGAGGCGACGAAATGTTGAAGGCTGAGATTATGTCGACTGCTCCAGGTCAATTGCCCATCACCTGGACGGCATTCCTTCCCCCGGCTGAACGGTGTCGTAGCGGTATTTATTGTCCCAACTGAATCCAGTAGTGTACGGCGGTCCCTGACTGCTTGTTTACTTTCCTGAAGGGTTGAAATAGTGGACTTCTAATAAACCTTAGGATTTTTATGATTTTCTGACTCTTGCCTTCTCTCTTCCTTTCACCTTAAGCTTTAAAAGGACTGTGAAATCTAAAGCGTTGCTGCATGGATTCAAAAGATCATAAAGGTAATTTTTGCATTTTATTTTTTCTTCCTATCTCTCTGTGCCATATAATATTAAACCGAGTAAGCAGAAAAAGCAACGCATCCCAGCCTCAAATTTACTACAAAAATTCAAGTTTTGATGGAATCTTAATAAAAAAGATGTATTTTTATAAGAAGGTGATGTGTGTATGTGTGTGGGACTGAGCGGGATGATTCAGGCGGTTTCGACTGTGGCCCGCATTCCGGAAGCCCGGGCTCGGTTCCCGTGGCCGACCTACTTGACCCATAAGTTTTTTTCAGGGATTTTCTCGGGTCGCTAGTCGAATGCTTGGTAGTCCAGGGTTTTCTCTTATCCTTAAAAGACAAATGTCGTGTAGTTCTAAGCTCCATGGACCCTGGACTCATTTGAGCATCATTTCACCCATTTCATTCACCATCCGATATGACTTAACGTTGGAGGACGTAAATTACAAAAAAAAAAAAAAAAAAAAAAAAAAAAAAAACGCAATATATATAAAGCATCAAATAGCAACCAGGTTCCAGAAGGCTTTACTATTACTTAAGTCTAGTGTGTTCCTCTAACTTCATTGGATTTAAGTGTAAATATCTAATAAAGTTATTAAGTTATTTCTAAATTTATGTTAATTGACATAAAGTAATCATTTTTGGACATTAGCCATATATAGGCTAAGGTTTTGAATAGATAGATTTAACTTTAAAAATTCAAAGCCATGACTGGGATTTGAACCACGAAACACCTGGTTTCCGTCGAGTCATTCTTACCCATTGAGCTACCAAGTCCAAATTGCCATTATGACATTAAATTCTCCAATTGACTCATATATTTGCCCAGTATTTATTTATAAATGTTTATCTCGATTAATGTTAACTACTGTATTAATGAATAAATGTTTTCAAAAATATTTTATTTGAGAATGAGTGGATTAAGTCAGATATACTTAAGAAATGAAATATACCTTGAAATGCATTTTGAAAAAGTTCTTATTTCTTTATTATTATTATTCATTTCATTTCTGTGACATAGTATACAGGCTTAAGAAATTGTTGTACAGGCAACCCTTAACTTTAATCCATCTAAGAGAAGACACTTTATGTATGTGTTACTGAATATTTCAAATCTTTAAATGCCAGTAATGGAAAGTAATTTCACTGCATTATTCAAAATGTTTAAACCAGAATGCGAAAAATATAAATCTATAATATACTGTAAGCACTTCAGTAATTTCATGCTAATATGCTGTAAGCTGTGGTCCAACGAGAATCTTTAATTACGAAAGTAGTAATAATATGTTAAAAATGGAGTTTAAACCTTAACGCGGTTTTTTATCTTTGACTGCTAGATAATTAATTAAATATACGTCAGCGACCTTAGATTTTGTGATATTAAAAGAGTAATTATATGGTATTAATGACAGATAAGTGTGATAAAAATGAATAAAATAAAATTCAGGATTTAGTATTTTCATCAGTAAATTAAAAGTAGGTGATTTACAGAACAAATGTAGGATCTCCAGTTTGCTTGACCACAACAAACATTCCTCTAAGTGATTCAACGACTTACCAGTCTGTAGTATAATTAGGAATTAACCCATTGATCCCTAAGTCACGGTGTTGACTTTATCACCGTAGTAATCTTCCTCTGTGCCTCTCTCATATTGTGGTAACTTTCCCAGGACCTTATTACCACAACTAGCCTTTCTAAAGACACAAGTCAAAGAGCTGCAGAATTTACTGCAATGCTTGACCATGTTGCAAAACAGCAGCAATAACATAGTGTGTGTCTGCTAGTTAGCCTATTGGCGCTCAGGGTGTAATTCATTGACAATCTTGTTGTCTATCTGTGTACGCAGCGAAAGAATAAGCAAGCGTTCTTGCACTTTTGCCTAACATACATATGCTCAGTGAGAGAACTTTGACCTATTGCGAGAGACCATTAGTCAATGCATTATCGCCTTGCACCGATCAACGCAAACCGCTGACAACACCTGGCAAAAACACCCTTTTGACACTGTCAGCCAGTGCGCATGCGTAGAGCCTTCTACAGTTGTATAATTTGCTTTACTGATGAACAGATAAACTTACAGGAGAATTAATTGAAACTTCAAAATGACTCGATGCTCTACTTCATTACGCTTCACTTCGTTCTAGTTTAAAGTCTGAAGCTGCCAACAGAAGTTCCTACTTGGGAGGGCACCACTGCATTACGATATTCGTACGTGAACTGTGAAGGTCATAATTTGTTCTCTGAATTATATTCTTATTAGTAGATCTATGGAAAATTATGGAAAACAGTGGATATTCACAAAAATTAATAAAATGAATCAAAATATATATAGCACCTCCAAAATAATAATAAACAATGAGTTCATAAAACCGAACCAATTTTAATTAATAGAGGCGTAAGACAAGGGTGCAGTGTATCACCTACTCTTTTTAATATGTATGTAAATGACATCATCTAAAATTGGAAAAGTATTATTAAATCAGGAATAAAAATAAATAAGAACGAAGTTTTAAATATTTTACTATATGCAGATGACGTGGTTTTAATACAAGAACGGAGGATAAATTACAATATCCACTACACCACTTGAACCAAGTATGCCAACAGTATTATCTTAAAATATCGACGGAAAAATCTAAGATAATGGCCTTCTGGGGAAAACAACATATAAGATCAAACATAATTTTAGACAACAAACCACTAGAACAACTAAAATAATTCAGCTATTTAGGATGTAATCTTAATTATATGATGAAAACAGACAGAGATGTGAGCAAAAAGCTTGCAACATTCCAAATTATTTGTGGAACAGTGCATAGAACGTTGAGAAATAAAACAAGAAGAGATACAAGATTAAAGTTGTACAAAACAATGGCAGTCCCTGCACTACTTTATGGAAGTGAGGCATGGGTACTCACGAAGAAAATGAAAAGCCAAATTCAAAGTGCAGAGATGAACTTTTTAAGGAAAACAAACGGATGCACAAGGTTGGATAGAATAAGGAATGAAGACATAAGAAAGGAACTCAACGTAGACTTGATAAGTAGCAAAATTGAAAAATATCAAAAGGAATGGATGCAGCATATACAAAGAATGTCCGAAACAAGACTGCCTAAGATTGCATTCCAATATCAGCCACAAGGAAAGAGAGATGTTGGTAGACCTAAAAAGAGATGGAAGGAGCAATTATTGTGAGACGGAACGGGCACTCTGCCCATGCCGTGAAGTGAAGAAGAAGAAGAAGAAGAAGAAGAAGAAGAAGAAGAAGAAGAAGAAGAAGAAGAAGAAGAAGAAGAAGAAGAAGAAGAAGAAGAAGAAGAAGAAGAAGAAGAAGAAGAAGAAGAAGAAGAAGAAGAAGAAGAAGAAGAAGAAGAAGAAGAAGAAGAAGAAGAAGAAGAAGAAGAAGAAGAAGAAGAAGAAGAAGAAGAAGAAGAAGAAGAAGAAGAAGAAGAAGAAGAAGAAGAAGAAGAAGAAGAAGAAGAAGAAGAAGAAGATTAGTAGTCTCTGCACACATAAACCGAGCGGGATGGCTCAGGCGTTCTGTGACCCGCATTCCGGAGGCCCGGGTTCGATTCCCGTGGCCAACCTTCCTGATCCATGGGGTTTTTCCAGGGGCTTCCCGGGTCGCTAGGCGAATGCTCGGTAGGTTAATTACATCCCCCGAATTTCCTGTCCCTCCGTTTCATCTCCATTATCATTTCACATCATCTCTCATCTGGTGGTCTCTTTCAGGGTAGAAGTGTCAGCGGGTGTCTCGACGGTGTATGGCAGGATGATATACTCTGAGGAAAAGTTCTTCCTCCTCCGATAGGTCGGTTGCCGGTCTCCGCTCCTCTGCTGGGACCATTGCGGGACCGCCTTTGGGGCTCGGATCGCCTGCCTGGGAGCATGAGGGCTCCGCAGCTACGCTCGTCGCCCTCCCGCTGCAGGGGAGCGAGTTGGTTTTTTTTTTTTCTGTAAAGTACTCCCTCCAATGTCAAGTCATATCGGACGATGAATGAAACGGGTGAAATGATGCTCAAATGAGTCCGGGGTCCATGTAGGTTAGAGTTACCGACATTGGTCTTCCAGGATAAGGGAAAACCCCGGAAAAAACCTTATCCAGGTAAGTCACCCTTACCGAGATTCAAACTCGGGACCTCTTCATCGTGAGGCAGACATGCTACCATTTACGCTACCGAGGCGGATAGCGAGTTCGTTGTCCTGGCCTGTTGGGGAAGTCTCTATCCAAGTAAATTGTAGAGACCCTGCCCTCTGTACCACCGTGGCTCCTTGGATCGTCCTCCCTCTGTCTCCTTCACCTCATCCTTCCTCCCGGGGGTGCCACACTTGGGGACATAGGAGCAATGGGCCCAGCATGGTGACCTACGTATCAAATCCCCAGATATACGGCAGATATTTACAAGAGAAAAAATTGGGCTTACATCAACGATTAGAAAGAGAGGAAGTAGAACATCGACCACAACTAAGGAGATCTATTAGATTAAGACAAAGGAGACAAGTAGAGCAGGAGGAGGAACATTCTCTACATTCCCAATAACCAGTCAGGATCAGGACGATTCAAAATTAACAGACGAAAGCAACTGGATTTTCACGGGCAGGATTGAAGCAGACAGCAGGAGGAGGATGGTTCAGTTAGACGAGAAAAAGATGGAACAAACGACGAAATGATGAACGGCTCCTTTTCCTGATGCCAAATCATGTAACTTGTTGAGGAAGGGTATGGAAACCAGGATAAATTGTAAAACTTATATAGTGTAGTACCAACAGTCAAATTATTCAGTAGAAACAAACATGTGATAATAGTGTAAGTTAGTTTGAATTTTTAAACTTCTTTTGTTAGAGGACTGTGAGCAGAAATAGGATTAGAATATATTGTAAGCTACTGGAAACAGTAGCATTAGATTAGCTTAGATAAGTAGTTAACTTTCATAATATAATATGTATCTGCAAAAATGGGATGTACTTAATAAATAAAGTATAAAAGTAAGAAATAAAATCGGTGGATGTTATACCTTGGGTTAGAAACTAGATACCAAGGCACAGTAATGCAGATTTTATTTTTTTATTTTTTATGGAATCCCCTCCGTAATGAAATCCCAATTCCAAATAACTAATTTCGTTTCTGCTCATTATGTCCCTACAGAGTCTGAGATAATTTATAGTTCGAAACATGTAAAGTAACATAAGCAAAACACATTTTATTTTGTTATTTAATGAATAAGCATTTCTAGGTTTTCAAATGCCACTGCTTCGATAGAGAGGTAGGTACGTTACATCACAATACTCCTCTACGGCTCTCCTTCCTTGATTTGACCTTCGGCTCGCCCATACCTGTCGTGCACCATTTATCATTTAATACAAAATAAAAATAATGAATGTATAATAGTTTATACTCAGAAATCACGTATAACAGTGTAAATCACTGTATAATTGACTCATGAAGTATAAAGGTTCGTGTGCATAATTAAAATCACAAATTTAAACTGAATAATAGACATAAAATGCGGTGAATAAGCTTCCTGCAATACGGAATCAGAATGCCATTTAACCTTCGTTGGAATAAGATGGCTTCAAGGAAGAAATTGTCATACGTTTGGATCAGTAAAGGATTGCGTTTCGTTTGAGTTAAAGAACACACATTCTTGTCGAAGAGTAGCTTCTTCACTTTCAGTAGGAGAAAGCCTAAATTCAGAATGGTAAACAGGAGTGCTGCACGCCCAGATTGATAAGTGCAGTGAGAACTTATAAAAACTATTGTTAATATATAAGAGAAATATAATGAATAGAGAGAACACTGTGTATATAATGACGAATGAATGAAAGTAAATGGGTTAAGCCCTTTCGGTCCCTTGCACGTAACCCAAATATTGGGCCCATTGAGCCCCTCTTGCTGGAGTGCTTATTCAAGTCCCGTAGCCTCCAAAAAGGACAGGATAAGTCTTGGATGAGCTCTCCTGATATTTTCTGGTCTCAGTTTGTCTGAGCCCAGAATGAAGTGTCCAAGGGTAGCAAGTGTTTCACATTCACTCAAAATATGTCCAGAAGACTCATCCTCTCCACCACACTTCCTGTATGTGGAGTCTGCACTGAGTTTTATCACATGCAGGTGTCTCTTTAGGGTGTTGTGCCCTGTCAAGAGGCCAACAACAGATTAACAGAATCCTGCTGTTCTTCTTGCTAGGTCCCTCGATCATAGACTGAGCCTGCCTAGCCGTGGTAAGATTACATAATGAAGTGCCATGTATATAATGATACTTCTACCTCTCGTATTTATGTAGTGTGACAAGTTAGATTTTATTTTTATTTTGAAAAAAAAAATAATTTTGGACCTAATGGCAGATTAATAAAATTGAAAGTGATGCGGCATTTGTAATATTTATTCTGAATTCTGAGTACTTGTATTGTATTGAAATAAAGAGGGGAATTTAAGAATGCTGCTCTTCAAATTGGTAGCATTTCTTAATATGCCATCTTTCAGTGGTCCAATTAATGTGGATTTAGTTTTGTAAATAATTAACAGCTTCTCCACTTTAATTGGAACAGTTTTTGTTGTAAAGGACAGTTTAGATATAAATGATCTCAGAAACTACTGAAGAGAGCCATCTTAAATTCTCCTTCATCTCCTACTTCTCCATTAACTTCCCTAGTTGTACCATTATCGTGATAGGGGACTCTTATTCGTTTATCCCTTTTAATCCTTGATGACAAGTTAACTTGGAACAACCACAATGAAAAACTAGAAAGTAAATTAAGCTCAGGAATTTTTGTGTTGCCATATTGAGCCAATTTTATCTCAGTTGATACTAATAAGTTAGTATATTTTGCATTAATATATTCTCACATTTCTTATGGCATCGAGCTGTGGGGACACACTTCCAAATTAAACTTTAACAGAATTTTTCTCCTACAGAAAAGAGCTATCAGATACCTGGCAAAATCAACACGTACTAGTTCATGCAGGCCGTATTTTAAAAAAATTAAACCTACTTACTCTTCCCTGCATATTTATTCTGCGAACAATACTTTTTGTACATAACAGGAATATAACCTCCACAAATTCCGATGTCCACACATATGAAACAAGGGGAAAGAATAACTATACAATTGAAGGTCACAGGCTTAAACCTTTTGAACATAAGCCCCAATACTTTGGTCCAAAACTACTTAATTAGCTCCCGGAAAGCCTAAAAAATACTTTCATCTGCTAACTTTGAATCTAAACGGACTAAATTCTTGTTAAGTAGAGCCTATTACAGTATAGATGAATATTTTGATGACAACTTTGATGGTTTTGAATAATTATGTTTTGTATATTATATATATGTCTGTGTGTGTGACAGAGAGAGAGAGAGAGAGAGAGAGAGAGAGAGAGAGAGAGAGAGAGAGAGAGAGAGAGAGAAAATCAATGAATTTTTTGACACTTCTAATCGTTTACTTTTAAGAGAGTATGTATTACAAATGACATGGCTTAATTGTGTTCAAACACTGTATTAAGTTGCAATAAATATGAATATGAAAGGTGGGGCCTCAGGAACCGAAACTTTGGATCCGGTAGAGAACCAGGATAGGTGATCAGCCCAAAGCCTGGTGTGAAGATGAAGGAAGTGGATGATACATATTAGGGTGAAATGAATGATAAAAATATGATGGTGGAATGCTGACGGGGGAATCTGGAGGTTCCCAAAAACCCCGTCCCAGCGCCATGTTATCCACCACAAATCTCACTTTGTGATCGCTGAGATCGAATCCGGGCCGCCTTGTTCAAAGCCAAGTAGTCTAACCACTCAGCTATGATGCGGCCCAACTGAAACTTGATATGATAAAAGCAACATGGTCGTTGGTGATCTACTTTTGTAATTATAAGTTCTTTGGGTAGGTTTTAAAACAGCAACGAATGAAATCAACAAAAACACTATATCTAATGAATTATAAAGCTCCGAGGTAGCACCGCATTCCGGAAGTCCCGGGTTCGATCTCTGGTGGCTACTCATTCTGATAATGGAATGTTCCATGTCTTTTTGCTGTTCAGCAAAGCGAATGCTGGAGTGTGGGTCTTGCTCCACGACTCTTCTCTCTCACTTTAACTATTTCCTGTTAGGGTGCCGGGGTAGCGCAGTGGTTTTACTCGCGGCTCCCGTACTAAGGGTTACAATTTCGATTCTCGGTTCTGGGGTTGGCGATTTTATGTCGGCCCTAGCCACGCCTTCACCTCTGTCTAGCATATGTGAAGTGTCTACTATGCCCAACGTGGTTCGGAGTCCACGGTATAAGCTGTAGGTCCTCTCGCCTCACCGTCATCTTCACTATCACCCTATCTTTGGATGTAATGGACACCGTCCTCTGGGTGCCTCCACCTGAGAAATGGGTCCAGACATCACGTGGTGGTACGAGGTTAACTCGATGACCAATGTTGCCATATGGGGCATGTTGGTAATCAACCATTTCCTGATTTAGAACGTGTTGCTAGGCGGCGAAAATATGGCGTGAGTAGGGTAATTTGGAGTGTTTCAGCGCAGACCCAAAAGGGCAAGATGGCGGCCGTGCGCAATCTATGAAATTTAAGGGTTTATCCTCCTATTTATATTATTTTTGCTGTATGTACTTAGACTCTTTTTGTGTATTTAGGTTCCTTTGCGGGCATCTTTAGTCGTTTTTTATGTATTAAGAGGCTTTTGGAGCGTATTTAGAGTATTTTTGGAGTGTTTAAGGGCTTTTGGAGCACATTGAGAGGCTTTTTGTGTAATTTAGAAGTTTTAGATATGTATTTAGAGTCTGGTGAGACGTATTTAGACTCTTTTTGGTGTATTTAGAGGCTTTCGGGGCGTATTTAGAGAATTTTGCAACGTATTTACTGGCTTTTCGGGCTACTATAGAGGTTTTGGAGACGTATTTAGGAGCTTTTAGAACGTATTTCCTGGCTTCTTGCTGTATTTATAGGTTGTAGGCGTTTTTAGCGGCTTTAGCAACGTATTTACTGACTTTTTGCTGTATTTAGCAGCTTTCATCATGTATTGAGGGGCTCTGGAGGACATATTTAGTGGCTTTTTGAAGTATTTAGGGTCTTCTTGGGATGTATTTAGGGTCTTTTTGGTGTATTTAGTGGATTTTTGAAGTTTTGATAGCTCCTTAGGATGTATTTAGAGGATTTTTGTAGGTATCTAGTGTCTTGCGGTGTACATTTAGTGTCTTTTGCGGTATCTAGATGCTTCTGAGACGTATTTACAAAACTTTTTTGGTGTTTCTGGGGTCTTTTGGGGCATATTTTATCCCTTTTTAATGTATTCAGAGGCTGGGGGTGTATATAGAGACATTTGCGACCAATTTAGTATCCTGAGGGGTGCATTAGTGACTTTATGGTATAATTTAGAGCTTCTTAGGAGGTATTTAGAGGCTTTTGGGGCGTATTTACTATATTTTAGTTATACTTAGTTGACTTAGACTATATTTTATTTACTGTAGTTCATGATTTTCTTTAATCATTTCAAAACGTTTACTCCTCATTTGTAATCGGTATTTCTATCACTTTAACCTACACTTATGCCTTACTATTTCATCCCATTATAAGCTACCCTAACCTAACCTAACCTAACCTAACCTAAGTTAACCCAAAGCCTAACCTAACCCAAGTCCTTCACTTATGCTTTACTATTTCATTCCATTATAAGCTAACCTAACCTAACCTAACCTAAGTTAACCCAAAGCCTAACCTAACCCAAGTCCTTCACTTATGCTTTACTATTTCATTCCATTATAAGCTAACCTAACCTAACCTAACCTAAACTAACCCAACATTTTAAGATAACCCAAGTCCTTCACTTATGCTTTACTATTTCATTCCATTATAAGCTAACCTAACCTAACCTAACCTAAACTAACCCAACATTTTAAGATAACCCAAGTCCTTCACTTATGCTTTACTATTTCATCCCATTATAACCTAACCTAACCTAAGTTAACCCAAAGCCTAACCTAACCCAAGTCCTTCACTTATGCTTTACTATTTCATTCCGTTATAACCTAACCTAACTGTGCTTTTGGCTACATGGTTACATTTTCGTGGTTACATGTGTGGTTAATTTGGTCACATTTGGTTATATGCGTGGTTACATTTGGTTACATTTGTGGTTACATTTGGTTACATTTGGTTACATTTGGTTACATGCGTGGTTACATTTGGTTATATGCGTGGTTACATTTGGTTACATTTGTGGTTACATTTGGTTACATTTGGTTACATTTGGTTACATTTGGTTACATGCGTGGTTACATTTGGTTACATTTGGGGTTACATTTGGTTACATTTGGTTACATGCGTGGTTACATTTGGTTACATTTGTGGTTACATTTGGTTACATTTGGTTACATGTGTGGTTACATTTGGTTACATTTGGTTACATTTGGTAGTTTGGCTACATTGGCTAATTGATCAGGTGTAGTTACCTAACCGATCTTTGTGTTTCTTTTGAAGCATTTGTTTTTCACATTGTATTCTTTGCACTTACTTCCGGTCTACTCTATCCTCTTTTATGAAGCTTTAAAGCTAACACTGTCTGATACTCTAACCACCGATATTGAAGTACTTATAGATTAGTTTTATGCGGAATATTTTGTAAATTCTCTTATGATACCCCCCCTCCCAAGCTTTTACTGGTGTTTGTATAACGTAAATCAGGGTATACTTAGCTTGTAGTTCAATGGTAGACGCCTCTCCTCTTTTATCTGGGCTGGAGACCAGCACTAGAATGTAATCCTAGTGGCAGAGTTAACGCCTTCATCCATTTTTCCCATTTATTCTTTCTTCTTCAGGCGTCTTGGGAGTCCTAGGATAGATGCCACTTGTGTAACTATTCATTCTGTAGGATAGCTTATAGAGATCACCATTATCTTCTAATCTAAGTTGCTCCCCTCTTGCATTCTTTTTGCAACTCTATAATGCCCGTAGGCGTATGTTGATACTCCGTCCTCGGCAATCACTCTCTTGTTGTCATGAGGCGATAGGGATATTTTATTAGCTTCAACTGTAGAAACATTATGTTTTTGGGATAGGATCAGGTTCATAGGAGTTCTTAGGATCTTTTGGGTTTTAAGACAATCCACATAGCTATCGAAGTTGATGTATTGCTTGATTGCGCTACGCTTTATGCCTTTAATCTTCTTGATTACACTTCCATCCATGTCGAGAGCATACATCTTGGGTCTCAGCCCTACAAAACGATGAATAATTTTCCCACAGGCTTCATCTTTAAATTTTCCCAAAACTTTCCTGTTGTTTTTAGAATGGCATATATGGTCGAGAGGATAATCAGCTGTATCCAGATGTTCAAGAAAGCGTAACTTATCCTGGTATATATCTCTTGTAGTCACTCTATGGATGAAAGAGTCTGTATCCATGTACATGAGTTTTAGATTTTCAAGCCCGTAATACGGCAATAACACATCATAGTGATATCGATACATCAAGGTCTTTGAGATATCCAGCACACACATCCCGATGTATATAGGTTTGTTGAACACTATCTCCCGCGAAGCCATGTGTACTGCAGCCAGATTAGGTCCATATATAGTTCGATCAATAAACGTGGGCTTAGCAACCAGCTTTTCCAATGTCTTCCAATCGGTAACAAGTCGTATATTCAGTCGATTTCTTATATTCTCCATAGTTTTTCCAAACATAGCATTGTTAAAAAGTTTGTACAGATCCTTCTCGAAATCATTGCTAGATCCTTGTCGTAGCCGGTTATTGAATTCGACATAAGGCTTTAACCAGCACGACTGTCGAAATTGTAGCACACGATGGATTTGTATCAGTTGTAACCCATGATCAAGGGCCTGTTTCAAGGTCATGTAATGCACCACATACTTAGTTCGTGATCCAAGGTGTGGAATTAGTTTCTTTGTAGAAGAATCCTTAGGCTTGATACATTCAGGCAGGAACGGTAAATCATTATGCAGCTCATGAAGTTCTGTAGGATATTCAAGGTCCACTTCTAAAATGTATCCGAGAGGGTCATTTTCTCGAAGTATTTCTAGGTTAATGTCTGCAGGAGAAACCCACTCAAAACCCCCATAAGGAAGGGCGTGGCACATTGCCCAGCCATATTGGTTATTTGCGTCCTCGTACGTAATATATTGAGAGGGCTTACTTGAGTCATACTCGTTCATGTAGATGTTGTTAGCCTTTGCATACCTATGAGAAACTTGACATAATCCTCCTCTTATACCTGATTCAACCATGAGTAGCTGATCGTAATCCTGTAGCAATTCTAGTTCGATTCCTGTATACAGCAGCATTGCATCCCACGTAAGTCCAGGAGATGTAAAATAATGTGCAGGATCAACTTTATGCGTTTTTAGGGTCTGGTCTCTGAATGTCTCAAACACATCAGCTAACAGAAGAACATCTGAAGTTAGATAGAGATCGCTATACTCTCCTAATGTTTTAACGTTGAACTGTCTCCATACACTTTTTGCGTGTTCATACTCTCCATCACTAATTTCTTCTTTGTTCAACTTGTTGTAGAATGCCTCCCTTGGAGGAAGTTCTGTTTCACTTAAAACATCCCACGATGTAACGTAATCGTAGGGGAAAACACCCTTACGTGTCATCAATTTGATCTTCTCTGCTCCAAAGTGCTTTAGAGTTTCAGGATATGATGTTAGATTTTTTGCTAGTTTATCCAAGCTGGTACTAAGGAAGCGGTAGGTATCCACAAAGCGAAGTTTTATATTTCCAACATACTTGGAAAATGATATGTAACTTTCCTCAGAGCTAGGAATAACTTCTACTCTATCGCTAGTACAGCCTAACTCTTTAACAATAAAATGGGAGTCATATCCACTCAGGTTATGTATGAAGACGGGAATATAATTAGGCGTTTTACAGGTTAGATTACACTGATTATGTAGACTTCCTCGATATTCTCCACTTATATGATCATGATCCCGTACTTTCCAATTATCTCCGGTAAATTCTTTACCACATAAGTAGCATTCTGTAGAAGATTCGAATGATTTCTGCTGCTCATCTGTTAGAGTTAATGGAGCACCAGTTTTATATACACCATTAATCTTCTTTGCGAGAGAACTTACATACTCCATAAACTTCGATGCAGCATCATAACCACGATATACATAGGGTTCTGTAGGAAGATCAGTCTGTAAACCTTCAATTGCAGCTGAGGATTTGACATAAACACAGAAACTCATAGGAATATGCTTCTGATATGGAACTGTATAAGACGTTTCGGGATTAGAAGAACACCCGTGATAAGGAGTAAGAATGCTTTCAAAGTCAGCATAGATGACATAAGGTAATTTCAGCATCCTTTCATAATTCTTGAATTTAGCGATAGATTTCTCCTTCGTTGGCATAACAATCTTAGCAACTCCGTGTTGACCACATATTTTTCTATGTTCATTTAACCTCTCAATTCCTCCATACTGATCATCAAAGTGCGTAAAACAGCGTTTGCAGATGTAGATCTTTCCCTGGCGTTTCGTTCTTTGTTGATGAATAAGTCTCTCGAAATTCTTTATATACACGTAATGATGACGTCCAGCAGCATTATTTAATAGAAGCAGGTCACGATGGTCGGGCAGTTCTTCATCGACAACCTTCATAGGAAACACTTGATTTTTCTCATCCAGTCCGAAGACATTTATAGAGATGTTATTTCGTCGTTCAAATTTCGGGATGTCACACAAACTCGTAGGAAATGATACACAGGTAAAGTCATATCTTTCTTGAAGATCCTTATACTTGTTAACACGCTGAGGATCCTTTTCAATGAACTTGGCAAGAACAGCATACATAAAACATTTTTCATCTTCATAGTTCTGTGGATTTATGCACGCTCCTTTAGCTCCAACAGAGGTCGGTAGAGGGATGTAACTGCTTCCTCTTAGTCCATTATTCTTGTTGATTCTAACTCGAACCCCGTCAACAGCTAATAAAGCCCAGTTGCTTCCTTTAAGTTGACTCTCCTCCATTTCAGTACAAAGTTTCTTAAATTTACTTTCCAAGATGGCGTCCAAGTCACTTTCCAAAAATATTGCTTGATTTTGCGTTTTGAAGGCTTTATCAGTAGTATCTCCAACAGCATTTACAAACTGGCATTCAGTCATGATGTTACATTTAATACTTTTATGAATCCTTAGCTCCTTCTGAATCAGTTGAATTATCCGCTGTTTTGATTCTTGGAGATACGTCTTTAGATCCTGACATGTAGAGCACTGTATGAAATATGATTTCAGCCGATCTTGAAAAGCTGTCTCGTATTCAATGACATCATCTTCGTCAGGAACCATTAACAGCAGTTTATGTTTAGTAGGCTCAATCTTGATTTTCTTGGCAGTTATTCTACCACAACGTTCTTGATGTGCATCTCTGCGATGTTCAGTACCATAAACCTCTCTGCAATGCTTACATTCATGATACAGACCGCAAGCCAGTTCATGTCTCTTTTTGTGGTAGTTCCTCAGGAAGCACTTCCCACATTTGCTACACTTAAATTCCGGTATAGCGTTTGAAAGAGATTCCATCACTTTAGTGTTCCACATCGTAGCACTAAGCAGTTTAATTCTTGGGTGAATAGGTCACTCAGTAACTGTTTAATACACTTTTCACTTCTCTTCTACACCTTGATAACTTATCAATACTTCGTTATACTCGGATTTAACTGCAGTAGTTGATCCACTAAGATAGAAACACACTAGCGCAATGACAACTAATCTCGATTAAGCTCTACTTATACAATTATGGCAAACCTAAAAGAAAACTTCATCATCCCCACCACCAGGGTTCGAAGACGGCGCTACTATCGGAGAAAACAGGAATTAAAAGTTCACGAGAAATACCTCTACCATTATTATAAGTATATATGACCATCATGATCAAAAGCAACATCATCGTCATCACATCAAATTCATTTACCATAACTGTATGATTAAAACAAACAAAGAGAAATAAAGAAAAAAGAAAATATTTCAGCCTCCATTGCTCCCAGGCAACCCCTACCACTCCTACCACCCCTACCACCCCTTAAAGATTCTCTCCCACCTCCAAACGTTTAAGCAAACCGGTTTCGTTATACTTCATCGCCCAAACCCAGATATACGGAGGACCGCTGACGTCACGAACAATTGGAGACAGAATGTCTGGCTTTCTGCGACAGGTTTCAACATGCATCATTTACGCATGAGTATACATAAAAGCTCCGAAACAGCCAATATTGCAAGCATCAGGATAGAAGCATTCTAGTAAAAGTCAAACAAACCAACCCTCTTCAATGTTTAAGGATGTTTTATTCACAGGTGTTCAGAAATTACTCATTTAATATTACGTAATCTATAAATTGCGATTTTATAAGTTTCACGGTAAACAGTAATGCACATCATTTACAACTCATTAGCTAATCCAGCTTCAAAGACGCTCCTTTATCCCATTTTTCTTCTTAACCGCTTCCACCCGTCCCCTCTTATGCAAGTTTTACTGATTTTTATAAGTTGGAGCAAGCAATTATATTTAATTAAGCATGTTAGCATAACCTTTAGAGAAATTATTGTATTCTGGGGGTTTCAGAGAGGCCAACTATTTAAGGTTTTTAGTCAATTTTAAAAAATTTATGCATTAAAGATATGTATTGAAGGATTTTTCTAATATTGGAAACGTTTTCAGCTTGCAGACAAGCCCAAAATATGTATATTTCGAGGGTTATTTAAAATATCCCACAGAGATTCGAACCAAGGTCCTATCTGCGTAAATTACCTTTTCAACATCTATTCTGGTCTAATTTGTGTATTTGTACTTTATTTCATAATTCTAGACCCACTGCTTACAGATATATTAAAATAGACCGATTCAGGACTCGAACCAAGGACACCGGGTGTATGGCATAAAGCTAGTGGACGCTCCTTAACAGTATGAAATTAATAAAGTTTATTTGAAGTTTCTATCGCAAATAGTTTCCAGGTTATAATAATAATCAAAGCATTGATATGTGCGAGAGTCGATTCCAGGACCAATGTCAGCGTTAAAGCTACCCTTTAGGATACGATTCCTTACTATAAATTCATTAGCGTTAATTACATTTCGATATCTTGAAGGATTCAGGAGATATAGAATAAAAATTAGTGGAGAAAAAGTACCGTGCTTTCAGGGTGGTGGGGGAAGGCTATGACGTCATTTATGACACATGTCACGGGTCGGGCGGTATTTTGTAAGGACAAAGGAGTGTGATAATTAGATTACATTGTAATCCAATTAGCGGCATTTCTTTGAGAGATTTTAACATGTTGTGTACATTCTGTGACGTCATTAAGGCGCGTGTCATTGAGGGGTGTGTCTATGAGATTCGTTTTGGTTGCGTGCCATTTAGGGTGTGGCTGTGACGTCATTTATGGCGCGTGTGAGTCGGCCCTGGCTATGACATCATTTAAAGTTGGCGCGTGGCATAGGGGTGTGGCTATGACGTCATTATAGGTTGGCGCGTGCCGCGTGGGTATGTCTATTACCTCACTGATCTTAAAGCAGCACTTTAAAGTTTATTTAATTGCTCTGGGCCCATTGGTTTAAAAAATATTCAAATTTTCCGATTCGGGACTCGAACCAAGAACCCCTCAGTTACACACTTCTAGGATATGATTAACTAGGATAAATATTACCACATAAAGTTTATTTCATCACTCTAAACCCATTGGTTATGGAGATATTTAGGTTTACCTTTTCAGGACTCGAACCAAGGTACCCAGGTATACCAAGGAAAGCCAGTAGATGCTCCTTGACGCTCTGAAAGTAATAAAGTTTATCCCAGGTCGCTATCATTAATAGTTTCGGAGTTATAAGAATAATAAATTTAGTGATTTGCACGGGATTCGAATCAGGACCATTGATAAACTTCCGCGAGGTCTTAAAAGATGCGCCCTATTATGAAAAATCTATTAGAAGTTATTTCACCGCGATATCTCGATTGGTTCAGGAGATATAGGCAAAAACGTGGAGTAGTAGGGTAATGGCGATTATTAATTGATTAATGAGGCGTTAATTTAAGGTGGAGTGTGAAAACATGTGTTCAATTTAATGCCTCATTAAACAATTAAAGGCCTACAAAGAGGTGGTTACATCTGTTATCAATTGTCGGCATCTCTTTTTCGGCATGCCGACAAGGAGGTGTCATAATTGCTTATCAGATGTCGGCATCTCTTTGAGTGGTTTGAAAGCGGTATTTCCCTAATACTCCACGTTTTTGCCTATATCTCCTGAACCAATCGAGATATCGCGGTGAAATAACTTCTAATAGATTTTTCATAATAGGGCGCATCTTTTAAGACCTCGCGGAAGTTTATCAATGGTCCTGATTCGAATCCCGTGCAAATCACTAAATTTATTATTCTTATAACTCCGAAACTATTAATGATAGCGACCTGGGATAAACTTTATTACTTTCAGAGCGTCAAGGAGCATCTACTGGCTTTCCTTGGTATACCTGGGTACCTTGGTTCGAGTCCTGAAAAGGTAAACCTAAATATCTCCATAACCAATGGGTTTAGAGTGATGAAATAAACTTTATGTGGTAATATTTATCCTAGTTAATCATATCCTAGAAGTGTGTAACTGAGGGGTTCTTGGTTCGAGTCCCGAATCGGAAAATTTGAATATTTTTTAAACCAATGGGCCCAGAGCAATTAAATAAACTTTAAAGTGCTGCTTTAAGATCAGTGAGGTAATAGACATACCCACGCGGCACGCGCCAACCTATAATGACGTCATAGCCACACCCCTATGCCACGCGCCAACTTTAAATGATGTCATAGCCAGGGCCGACTCACACGCGCCATAAATGACGTCACAGCCACACCCTAAATGGCACGCAACCAAAACGAATCTCATAGACACACCCCTCAATGACACGCGCCTTAATGACGTCACAGAATGTACACAACATGTTAAAATCTCTCAAAGAAATGCCGCTAATTGGATTACAATGTAATCTAATTATCACACTCCTTTGTCCTTACAAAATACCGCCCGACCCGTGACATGTGTCATAAATGACGTCATAGCCTTCCCCCACCACCCTGAAAGCACGGTACTTTTTCTCCACTAATTTTTATTCTATATCTCCTGAATCCTTCAAGATATCGAAATGTAATTAACGCTAATGAATTTATAGTAAGGAATCGTATCCTAAAGGGTAGCTTTAACGCTGACATTGGTCCTGGAATCGACTCTCGCACATATCAATGCTTTGATTATTATTATAACCTGGAAACTATTTGCGATAGAAACTTCAAATAAACTTTATTAATTTCATACTGTTAAGGAGCGTCCACTAGCTTTATGCCATACACCCGGTGTCCTTGGTTCGAGTCCTGAATCGGTCTATTTTAATATATCTGTAAGCAGTGGGTCTAGAATTATGAAATAAAGTACAAATACACAAATTAGACCAGAATAGATGTTGAAAAGGTAATTTACGCAGATAGGACCTTGGTTCGAATCTCTGTGGGATATTTTAAATAACCCTCGAAATATACATATTTTGGGCTTGTCTGCAAGCTGAAAACGTTTCCAATATTAGAAAAATCCTTCAATACATATCTTTAATGCATAAATTTTTTAAAATTGACTAAAAACCTTAAATAGTTGGCCTCTCTGAAACCCCCAGAATACAATAATTTCTCTAAAGGTTATGCTAACATGCTTAATTAAATATAATTGCTTGCTCCAACTTATAAAAATCAGTAAAACTTGCATAAGAGGGGACGGGTGGAAGCGGTTAAGAAGAAAAATGGGATAAAGGAGCGTCTTTGAAGCTGGATTAGCTAATGAGTTGTAAATGATGTGCATTACTGTTTACCGTGAAACTTATAAAATCGCAATTTATAGATTACGTAATATTAAATGAGTAATTTCTGAACACCTGTGAATAAAACATCCTTAAACATTGAAGAGGGTTGGTTTGTTTGACTTTTACTAGAATGCTTCTATCCTGATGCTTGCAATATTGGCTGTTTCGGAGCTTTTATGTATACTCATGCGTAAATGATGCATGTTGAAACCTGTCGCAGAAAGCCAGACATTCTGTCTCCAATTGTTCGTGACGTCAGCGGTCCTCCGTATATCTGGGTTTGGGCGATGAAGTATAACGAAACCGGTTTGCTTAAACGTTTGGAGGTGGGAGAGAATCTTTAAGGGGTGGTAGGGGTGGTAGGAGTGGTAGGGGTTGCCTGGGAGCAATGGAGGCTGAAATATTTTCTTTTTTCTTTATTTCTCTTTGTTTGTTTTAATCATACAGTTATGGTAAATGAATTTGATGTGATGACGATGATGTTGCTTTTGATCATGATGGTCATATATACTTATAATAATGGTAGAGGTATTTCTCGTGAACTTTTAATTCCTGTTTTCTCCGATAGTAGCGCCGTCTTCGAACCCTGGTGGTGGGGATGATGAAGTTTTCTTTTAGGTTTGCCATAATTGTATAAGTAGAGCTTAATCGAGATTAGTTGTCATTGCGCTAGTGTGTTTCTATCTTAGTGGATCAACTACTGCAGTTAAATCCGAGTATAACGAAGTATTGATAAGTTATCAAGGTGTAGAAGAGAAGTGAAAAGTGTATTAAACAGTTACTGAGTGACCTATTCACCCAAGAATTAAACTGCTTAGTGCTACGATGTGGAACACTAAAGTGATGGAATCTCTTTCAAACGCTATACCGGAATTTAAGTGTAGCAAATGTGGGAAGTGCTTCCTGAGGAACTACCACAAAAAGAGACATGAACTGGCTTGCGGTCTGTATCATGAATGTAAGCATTGCAGAGAGGTTTATGGTACTGAACATCGCAGAGATGCACATCAAGAACGTTGTGGTAGAATAACTGCCAAGAAAATCAAGATTGAGCCTACTAAACATAAACTGCTGTTAATGGTTCCTGACGAAGATGATGTCATTGAATACGAGACAGCTTTTCAAGATCGGCTGAAATCATATTTCATACAGTGCTCTACATGTCAGGATCTAAAGACGTATCTCCAAGAATCAAAACAGCGGATAATTCAACTGATTCAGAAGGAGCTAAGGATTCATAAAAGTATTAAATGTAACATCATGACTGAATGCCAGTTTGTAAATGCTGTTGGAGATACTACTGATAAAGCCTTCAAAACGCAAAATCAAGCAATATTTTTGGAAAGTGACTTGGACGCCATCTTGGAAAGTAAATTTAAGAAACTTTGTACTGAAATGGAGGAGAGTCAACTTAAAGGAAGCAACTGGGCTTTATTAGCTGTTGACGGGGTTCGAGTTAGAATCAACAAGAATAATGGACTAAGAGGAAGCAGTTACATCCCTCTACCGACCTCTGTTGGAGCTAAAGGAGCGTGCATAAATCCACAGAACTATGAAGATGAAAAATGTTTTATGTATGCTGTTCTTGCCAAGTTCATTGAAAAGGATCCTCAGCGTGTTAACAAGTATAAGGATCTTCAAGAAAGATATGACTTTACCTCTGTATCATTTCCTACGAGTTTGTGTGACATCCCGAAATTTGAACGACGAAATAACATCTCTATAAATGTCTTCGGACTGGATGAGAAAAATCAAGTGTTTCCTATGAAGGTTGTCGATGAAGAACTGCCCGACCATCGTGACCTGCTTCTATTAAATAATGCTGCTGGACGTCATCATTACGTGTATATAAAGAATTTCGAGAGACTTATTCATCAACAAAGAACGAAACGCCAGGGAAAGATCTACATCTGCAAACGCTGTTTTACGCACTTTGATGATCAGTATGGAGGAATTGAGAGGTTAAATGAACATAGAAAAATATGTGGTCAACACGGAGTTGCTAAGATTGTTATGCCAACGAAGGAGAAATCTATCGCTAAATTCAAGAATTATGAAAGGATGCTGAAATTACCTTATGTCATCTATGCTGACTTTGAAAGCATTCTTACTCCTTATCACGGGTGTTCTTCTAATCCCGAAACGTCTTATACAGTTCCATATCAGAAGCATATTCCTATGAGTTTCTGTGTTTATGTCAAATCCTCAGCTGCAATTGAAGGTTTACAGACTGATCTTCCTACAGAACCCTATGTATATCGTGGTTATGATGCTGCATCGAAGTTTATGGAGTATGTAAGTTCTCTCGCAAAGAAGATTAATGGTGTATATAAAACTGGTGCTCCATTAACTCTAACAGATGAGCAGCAGAAATCATTCGAATCTTCTACAGAATGCTACTTATGTGGTAAAGAATTTACCGGAGATAATTGGAAAGTACGGGATCATGATCATATAAGTGGAGAATATCGAGGAAGTCTACATAATCAGTGTAATCTAACCTGTAAAACGCCTAATTATATTCCCGTCTTCATACATAACCTGAGTGGATATGACTCCCATTTTATTGTTAAAGAGTTAGGCTGTACTAGCGATAGAGTAGAAGTTATTCCTAGCTCTGAGGAAAGTTACATATCATTTTCCAAGTATGTTGGAAATATAAAACTTCGCTTTGTGGATACCTACCGCTTCCTTAGTACCAGCTTGGATAAACTAGCAAAAAATCTAACATCATATCCTGAAACTCTAAAGCACTTTGGAGCAGAGAAGATCAAATTGATGACACGTAATGGTGTTTTCCCCTACGATTACGTTACATCGTGGGATGTTTTAAGTGAAACAGAACTTCCTCCAAGGGAGGCATTCTACAACAAGTTGAACAAAGAAGAAATTAGTGATGGAGAGTATGAACACGCAAAAAGTGTATGGAGACAGTTCAACGTTAAAACATTAGGAGAGTATAGCGATCTCTATCTAACTTCAGATGTTCTTCTGTTAGCTGATGTGTTTGAGACATTCAGAGACCAGACCCTAAAAACGCATAAAGTTGATCCTGCACATTATTTTACATCTCCTGGACTTACGTGGGATGCAATGCTGCTGTATACAGGAATCGAACTAGAATTGCTACAGGATTACGATCAGCTACTCATGGTTGAATCAGGTATAAGAGGAGGATTATGTCAAGTTTCTCATAGGTATGCAAAGGCTAACAACATCTACATGAACGAGTATGACTCAAGTAAGCCCTCTCAATATATTACGTACGAGGACGCAAATAACCAATATGGCTGGGCAATGTGCCACGCCCTTCCTTATGGGGGTTTTGAGTGGGTTTCTCCTGCAGACATTAACCTAGAAATACTTCGAGAAAATGACCCTCTCGGATACATTTTAGAAGTGGACCTTGAATATCCTACAGAACTTCATGAGCTGCATAATGATTTACCGTTCCTGCCTGAATGTATCAAGCCTAAGGATTCTTCTACAAAGAAACTAATTCCACACCTTGGATCACGAACTAAGTATGTGGTGCATTACATGACCTTGAAACAGGCCCTTGATCATGGGTTACAACTGATACAAATCCATCGTGTGCTACAATTTCGACAGTCGTGCTGGTTAAAGCCTTATGTCGAATTCAATAACCGGCTACGACAAGGATCTAGCAATGATTTCGAGAAGGATCTGTACAAACTTTTTAACAATGCTATGTTTGGAAAAACTATGGAGAATATAAGAAATCGACTGAATATACGACTTGTTACCGATTGGAAGACATTGGAAAAGCTGGTTGCTAAGCCCACGTTTATTGATCGAACTATATATGGACCTAATCTGGCTGCAGTACACATGGCTTCGCGGGAGATAGTGTTCAACAAACCTATATACATCGGGATGTGTGTGCTGGATATCTCAAAGACCTTGATGTATCGATATCACTATGATGTGTTATTGCCGTATTACGGGCTTGAAAATCTAAAACTCATGTACATGGATACAGACTCTTTCATCCATAGAGTGACTACAAGAGATATATACCAGGATAAGTTACGCTTTCTTGAACATCTGGATACAGCTGATTATCCTCTCGACCATATATGCCATTCTAAAAACAACAGGAAAGTTTTGGGAAAATTTAAAGATGAAGCCTGTGGGAAAATTATTCATCGTTTTGTAGGGCTGAGACCCAAGATGTATGCTCTCGACATGGATGGAAGTGTAATCAAGAAGATTAAAGGCATAAAGCGTAGCGCAATCAAGCAATACATCAACTTCGATAGCTATGTGGATTGTCTTAAAACCCAAAAGATCCTAAGAACTCCTATGAACCTGATCCTATCCCAAAAACATAATGTTTCTACAGTTGAAGCTAATAAAATATCCCTATCGCCTCATGACAACAAGAGAGTGATTGCCGAGGACGGAGTATCAACATACGCCTACGGGCATTATAGAGTTGCAAAAAGAATGCAAGAGGGGAGCAACTTAGATTAGAAGATAATGGTGATCTCTATAAGCTATCCTACAGAATGAATAGTTACACAAGTGGCATCTATCCTAGGACTCCCAAGACGCCTGAAGAAGAAAGAATAAATGGGAAAAATGGATGAAGGCGTTAACTCTGCCACTAGGATTACATTCTAGTGCTGGTCTCCAGCCCAGATAAAAGAGGAGAGGCGTCTACCATTGAACTACAAGCTAAGTATACCCTGATTTACGTTATACAAACACCAGTAAAAGCTTGGGAGGGGGGGTATCATAAGAGAATTTACAAAATATTCCGCATAAAACTAATCTATAAGTACTTCAATATCGGTGGTTAGAGTATCAGACAGTGTTAGCTTTAAAGCTTCATAAAAGAGGATAGAGTAGACCGGAAGTAAGTGCAAAGAATACAATGTGAAAAACAAATGCTTCAAAAGAAACACAAAGATCGGTTAGGTAACTACACCTGATCAATTAGCCAATGTAGCCAAACTACCAAATGTAACCAAATGTAACCAAATGTAACCACACATGTAACCAAATGTAACCAAATGTAACCACAAATGTAACCAAATGTAACCACGCATGTAACCAAATGTAACCAAATGTAACCCCAAATGTAACCAAATGTAACCACGCATGTAACCAAATGTAACCAAATGTAACCAAATGTAACCAAATGTAACCACAAATGTAACCAAATGTAACCACGCATATAACCAAATGTAACCACGCATGTAACCAAATGTAACCAAATGTAACCAAATGTAACCACAAATGTAACCAAATGTAACCACGCATGTAACCAAATGTAACCAAATGTAACCAAATGTAACCACAAATGTAACCAAATGTAACCACGCATATAACCAAATGTGACCAAATTAACCACACATGTAACCACGAAAATGTAACCATGTAGCCAAAAGCACAGTTAGGTTAGGTTATAACGGAATGAAATAGTAAAGCATAAGTGAAGGACTTGGGTTAGGTTAGGCTTTGGGTTAACTTAGGTTAGGTTAGGTTATAATGGGATGAAATAGTAAAGCATAAGTGAAGGACTTGGGTTATCTTAAAATGTTGGGTTAGTTTAGGTTAGGTTAGGTTAGGTTAGCTTATAATGGAATGAAATAGTAAAGCATAAGTGAAGGACTTGGGTTATCTTAAAATGTTGGGTTAGTTTAGGTTAGGTTAGGTTAGGTTAGCTTATAATGGAATGAAATAGTAAAGCATAAGTGAAGGACTTGGGTTAGGTTAGGCTTTGGGTTAACTTAGGTTAGGTTAGGTTAGGTTAGCTTATAATGGAATGAAATAGTAAAGCATAAGTGAAGGACTTGGGTTAGGTTAGGCTTTGGGTTAACTTAGGTTAGGTTAGGTTAGGTTAGGTTAGGGTAGCTTATAATGGGATGAAATAGTAAGGCATAAGTGTAGGTTAAAGTGATAGAAATACCGATTACAAATGAGGAGTAAACGTTTTGAAATGATTAAAGAAAATCATGAACTACAGTAAATAAAATATAGTCTAAGTCAACTAAGTATAACTAAAATATAGTAAATACGCCCCAAAAGCCTCTAAATACCTCCTAAGAAGCTCTAAATTATACCATAAAGTCACTAATGCACCCCTCAGGATACTAAATTGGTCGCAAATGTCTCTATATACACCCCCAGCCTCTGAATACATTAAAAAGGGATAAAATATGCCCCAAAAGACCCCAGAAACACCAAAAAAGTTTTGTAAATACGTCTCAGAAGCATCTAGATACCGCAAAAGACACTAAATGTACACCGCAAGACACTAGATACCTACAAAAATCCTCTAAATACATCCTAAGGAGCTATCAAAACTTCAAAAATCCACTAAATACACCAAAAAGACCCTAAATACATCCCAAGAAGACCCTAAATACTTCAAAAAGCCACTAAATATGTCCTCCAGAGCCCCTCAATACATGATGAAAGCTGCTAAATACAGCAAAAAGTCAGTAAATACGTTGCTAAAGCCGCTAAAAACGCCTACAACCTATAAATACAGCAAGAAGCCAGGAAATACGTTCTAAAAGCTCCTAAATACGTCTCCAAAACCTCTATAGTAGCCCGAAAAGCCAGTAAATACGTTGCAAAATTCTCTAAATACGCCCCGAAAGCCTCTAAATACACCAAAAAGAGTCTAAATACGTCTCACCAGACTCTAAATACATATCTAAAACTTCTAAATTACACAAAAAGCCTCTCAATGTGCTCCAAAAGCCCTTAAACACTCCAAAAATACTCTAAATACGCTCCAAAAGCCTCTTAATACATAAAAAACGACTAAAGATGCCCGCAAAGGAACCTAAATACACAAAAAGAGTCTAAGTACATACAGCAAAAATAATATAAATAGGAGGATAAACCCTTAAATTTCATAGATTGCGCACGGCCGCCATCTTGCCCTTTTGGGTCTGCGCTGAAACACTCCAAATTACCCTACTGGCGTGGAGGCCTCTTGAGTTAACTCATCCAGGGCTCTAAAAAGTATGGTCTTTCGGTTCTTCACTTCCAAGGCGAGCTTAACCAGAATGTAAGCTATTCTCCGACGGCTTGGACGAGTCATCAGCGACCACCTCCCAGCTGGGAAGTCACGTCAGTAGCCTTAAGGAAATTCCGCGCATCTCTGCCGCTTACGCTGTCCCTTCCTCGCATTTTCCTCCTAAGGGTGCAAGTATTGCAAGTTGGGGTACTAGATGTTAGCTAATCTATCTCCATTACTTATCCTTCATAAATAACGTTGTATTAAAGAATATGACAAGAAAAATATTTTGATCATTCATTAGCTTATTATGTTTATGACGATGTGGCAGTGAAGATTAGCAATAAGTGCCATAAAATCATATATGGATTCCAAACCCACGATTCGAATACTTTTGTGTCAGTTGTAAGTACAGAGGTACACGAAAACGTAGAAGACATCTCCCAGGATGGCAACATCGTGCCAGGATTTCAATTGCGATAATGCCAGTATGAGTTTCCTATGTTACTACAGAGCATTCTTGTCCTTTATACTGATGATATACGACGTTAAATATAATATAAGAGCTTATTTCCATAGTACTGTGAAAAATGACAGCACCAAATGTGCTAAGCACATATTATTAAGTCTCTCAAGAGGTTACTGAAGCCCTAACTTGATACTTAATTCTCTATCGTTCACACCTAGAGCAATCACGGTTGGTTCGTCGAGATTAGCGTAGCTCTAGTCTTCGCTTAGTCCCTACTGCACATACTCAAAACAAGACTGGCATTGAGTCGCACTATACTGCACTGTCCACTCAAGGAAGGTGTAAATTTACTACTCTCATTCACTAACACTCGTAAATCATTTCGCCTCCCTTATTCCGGCAAGCAATGAAAATTATTCTAAGAAGAAGCAAATATCGATAGTGAACTTTCTCAAAAACATAAAACCGAAGGCTCTGGAAGTGACAACGGCACTTGTTATTGTGTGTAGTGTTTAACGCCCGCTTTTACTACATACGGCACCTCAGGCGATGACACTGATGATGCATGAGATGAAGATGGAGCACCGGTGGAATGAGATGGCGGGGGAAACCGGAGATCCGGAGAAAACCCGCACCAGCGCCGTGTTGTCCACCATAAATCTCACTTTTCGGTCGCCTGGGATCGAACCCGGGCCGCCTTGGTGAGTCAAGCGGTCTAAACACTGAGCCACGGCGCGGCCTAGAACTCTCGTTAGGTACCAAGCCAGCGCAGAACAATCCCCTCATCTTAAACTCTGCAACCGACCTCGCAGGCAAGGTCCTAAAATCCAAAATTGTTAAATTATATATTATTATAATGTATAATAATCCTTATGTTCGTTTACCATGTCTAACAATTTTATGTTTTTTAATTTATATATTTAGAATAAATTAGTAATATTAATTCACAAACTATCTTTAGTTCCAAAACTCATTAAAATGTTTCGTAGCATTTCTGGTGGTAAAGGATTTATCAATATTAACATTAAAGTATAAATCATAATGGTATATAATTATAAAGGTACTTGGAAAGATGGAGTCAGAATGAAAAATTCAATGCCACAGCCGTGATTTGAACCACGGATATTCTGGTTGCCGTCCAGAGGCTCTAACCCTTGAGCTACTATGTGCAACGTGCCGACATGACATTAAATTCTCCAACTGACTTGTGTTTTCCCAGTAAACCACTTAGGAGTTCTCATAAATACATGAGACAACTACCTTAATGGCGACTTACTGTGCTGTAAGTACTTTAAGGCCCGGGTTTTATAGTTCACCACTATTAGGTCAATTAATGGAAATTAATCGTTCTTTCACACTGGACATGTGTAGGCTAAAGTATGGAAAGATAGAGTCAGTCCTACACACGTCTATAAAAGTACCTATTTGAAGTTTTTATCATGAAAATAAAATAAGACTTACCTCAAAACTCATTTATTATAGAAATTCCGATTTTTCAAAGCTAACAAGGGAACTATCGCTATGCTCTCACCTGTACGCACTTGAGGCTCTGATGATACCATCTCTGTTCAATGTGGGGCCAAAACTCGAATGCAGAACGGCCTGGAAATACCCGAAAATAAGTTCAGGATACGTAGGAACTAAACAGTATTGGACGGGAGAGATTTTTTCCCCCTGACAGGCAGCGGTCTACATATGGCATACATAAGGGGCGTCGCCCCCACACCCGCCACACGCAGAACCTTCCTCCCAATTCAGCGAAACCTCCGCCTCCTCCAAAATTGATGCAGGCTTTGGCGGTTGTCCATCAATCAGGGGAAAAGCCAAGCCATCCTATTCACAAAGCGCCGCTTTCCCGCCAAATTCCCTATATTCACTTATTCTGGGTGAAATGTGTGTAGTGTTTAACGCCCGCTTTTACTACATACGGCACCGCAGGTGGTGACACTGATGATACATTTGATGAAAATGGAGCACAGGTGGAATGAGATGGCGAGGGAAACAGGAGGTCCCGGAGAAAACCCGCCCCAGCGCCGTGTTGTCCACCACAAATCTCACTTTGCCGTCGCCTGGGATCGAACCCGGGCCGCCTTGGTGAGAGCCAAGTGAAACACGGCGTGGCCTATATTCTGGATGAAGAATAATACGCAAGAATTCTATAAAAAAAACCTGGGAATGAAATTGGACAGGGGCTTAACTTTTCGGGAGCACACCCGGGAGCTTTCGCATCGGGCATGAGGGGCCTCGGCCTCGTAATGCTCCTTGCTATGGTCTGTGATGCCGATTCCCCTAATGCATCTTTTCCGAGTTCCAGTCCTCCCTGTAATACTTTATGCTTTAACCTGCTGTTACTTCAACGTGTCCCAAATAGTTGCCTTCGGTTTATCTATTCTGTACTCAGAGGATTGTCCGTGAGGATTCTCCACGAGGCTTCATCTCTTCACTAACTGGAAGATGAAATTAGGCGCCGGGCTACCAAATTCTTCCATAAATTACCAGCACTTCAGAGCGCCCTGGTTAGATCCCTTGGAAACTGTATTCCCAGAGAACGCCGGTTCAAGCGGTATCGGCTTCCCCGCATGTCTTGTGGGCCATACTGATAACCCTAAGGCAAGCCTTAACCAAATTTACCCGTTCAAGTTCCTTGGCTGGAGTTTCAAAATTGTTATTTTTTTTTCCTGAAATTTAATTATTTTCCTCCAGCGGTGCACGAGGGCAGTTGCACCCGATTCCGCAGCCGTCGAGGAGCTATTCAGCTACCTCCCTTCTAACTACCATCTAACTCTCACCCGCCATCCTGAAACACTCCCAATCCCCACCACTTCGGGGTTAAGGCCTATCCAGGTAAGGTACACGTATCAACCATCCTTGGGCTGTTCCTCAGCCTGCCAACTGTGACGGCGGCAACGACGTCACACGCCTCAGGGATGTCCAGCAGCCACTTGCAAGTGGTTGCATGCTGCACATTCCACGCATCAGTTTTGGTCGTTTCGGTTCTACTCCGCAGCATATTTTCGGTGGACATGGGTTTTATACAGTAGGCATTATACCATGAAATTTTCAGGTGCTTAGCGGTGTGAGTACAATGATAGCTCCCTTGTTAGTTTCATATTTCGTTTAGGTACTACCCTAGGTCAGTTTTCATGACTGAAAAAATCTGGAAAAGAACACACGAGGAAGGAATATCACATTGTTGTTGCAAATTGAGCTAGCACTCTTTTTTTTCTTTTTTCTTTTTTTTAAAGTAGATCTAAACTAAATATATCCATTTTTCCTGCAACCTAAGTTTAATAATGAAATAATGACATAATTTATAAACTAGGATGATTATGTAAGAATATGTTCCTTGCTACATCTCAATTTATAATATATTAATGTATGTGCAATATTTATCTCTTCAGTTTTATTCTTAGGGGCACACATTACTGGGGAAAACAAATGAAAGTTGTAACTAAAACGTTTATGGGTGCACACAACTCCACGTTGCCGACCAAGGGTTACCAATCTCTGTTTAAGAGTTACTGACTGCAGAATGTTTATTACTCGATAAATTTATTCGTTTCTCATATATATAGGAACCGACAAATATTCCAGACAAAACCAGAGGACTGCCTTAATCGCCCTCACGCCTCAGACTGTTCTCATCGATCTCACGCCGAAGACTCTTCTGATCGGCCTCACGCCGAAGACTGCTGAATAATACAGATGCACGTGGGTGTATCACTTTCACTCTGAAAACTCCTTTTCAACCAAAGTCCCTTTGTGGCTGTTTTGTCGCCATTGTAAATGATCCAAAGAATTTCCCATTCATACAAGTCAAGTGAGTCCCTTTAGAAAACTACTAAGGACACTGCTTCTTACATTGCTTTTGTTATAAAAACTTCCCCCACAACTCAACTGGCTTTGCCCTTGTCGTAACAAAGAACCAACATTCCTTCGACATCCATCATGATTCTTTACTACTGGCAAACCTTAATTTTGGTATCAAAGTTAACTCTGGCTAATTTTCTCCTCGCTGCATGTAATATTATTTATTTGGTCTTTGGCTTATACTTGTAGCCTCGGGATAGGGCAAGGTTTCTAATCTAAACACGGGCAGTTAATCATTAAGCGAAGAAAAGATCTAAGGCAGCTGCTACAACCTGAAATCTTAAAACTGTTTTCCCATATGGAGCTATGCAACAGAAACCTGAGTCGGGGACTTTAGTTCAATCCATGTTTAGTACAAAAAATCGCAGCTGAGTTTGAGACAGTACAGTTTCATGGAAGAAAGTCCTGTTGGGATTTGAACCATGATTTCGTGTTTTAACGACTTCGACTATACCTGTCGATGAGAATCTGTTATAAACCTTGTAGATATGAACTTGAGTTACACAATTCAAACAGCTACTTGCTACAGCGGAAAGGAACACCCACACCTAAACTTGAAAGCAGGTGAATTGGCGTTGCTGTTGCTGCAACAGGATATTTATAAACCATGTTCACAACATAGAGCTATTATAACCTGTGAATTATGCCCTCCGTGCACTTTACATGTTTTGAATAAATTAGATTAAGCGATATAACAGGACTTGTAACAACAATTGTACTGTCCTCGGGCCGAATGCAAATTTACCTCACGATTTATTAATGATATGACCTGTAATTAGGCTTAGAAAGTGAACGCATGCATCTGCTTTTAGGATGAAACAGACATTTGTGCAATGCTAGATGGAGAGTGTTTCTTAATATTGCTTTCACTAAGTGGAAGAGGTTATGCTGTACACAGGGTATATAACTGTGCTCAGAAGTACACCAACAGGTGTGGCTCTTTTATTAAGTAGCTCTTTTTGTATAATATACCATAGCTTTCTTGAATCACCATGGTTTCCAGGAATTATAGTTTATTGTCAGGAGGAAGGTAAAGGGATAAAGTGGTGGAAGCATAAAATGCTTCAGGAAGAAAGATCACAGAGATGCGCGGGTGTGTTTAACTTGAGCTGCTTAGAGAGAGTGAGCAGGACCATGTGCCCAAGTTAACTCGTCAGCGCCCGTTGATTACAACGCAATCAGGATTCCATACACTCGTTCATCGAGTTGTTAATTTGTCTTTACCAGCAATTGTTGCAAAATATCCAAATACTCCATGGGATTGCACCTGGAAAATTTTTCGAAACACCTATATTGCACTTGATTGGAAGGTGTCCGTGTACTTCTTTGTGAATGAAATAATCCGCACAGATATAAAGAAACGTAAACATGATTTAGCAACAGACCTATAGTGTAAACGTTGTCGAAAAGTGGACACGCAGATGCACAGAATTACCACCTACAAAATTGTATCTGCGATCTGGAAATGGACTAAAAATAAAATCGGCGTGCTGGTTGTAAGCAGGGCGGAATATAAGACAGTGTCAGTAATTCTCTCCAAGAATATTAAGAAAGGTAACACTTCTGGGACCCAAAGGTAGTTGATAATGGCCTTCTATCATTATTACCTGAGTGCCGATTATCCTGCATTCAGAAGGTGGCTCAGAGCAAAGCGATAAAAAATGCGTAGATTTCATGATATGTGGATCGAGTTAAATGATCAGCTGGATCACACTTGCTAACTTTCGCGCGGGTGTGCACGCAGTTTATTTCTAAAATGTTACAACAAAACGCCCTAAACATGAATACATAAAGTAAAACAAGACCTCCCACTCTTTCTCCTTTCTGATCCTGACTGTTTACTTAAAAGATAATAAGTAAATGAAAAATACAAGTAACAACACAGCTCTCTTTATTCTCAATGACATCTGCAAGACTAGAAGGGAGAATAAACAGTCACTACCACAAAACTAATAACAGAGGCATCAGTCATGGTAAAAACGTGTGCCCACTTTTGTATCTACAGTGTACACACTTTACTTTAAGCAAGCATCCGCACCATATTTCGTTACCGCCATATGACTGAAACCTAGAAGCAAACTCTCCAACAGTTTAACAAAACTAGATAAAAAGATTATTTCTAATTTTATTTACTTTTCGTATAGATAGTCATTTAATTCTCACAGAAAACGTGTTTTGGGAAAACGTTTTGAAAATATTCATTGCTAAAAGTGTCGAGTTGTGGGGGGGGGGGGGGGGGGAGATAAATACTCCCCATGAAAATGGCTGATAAGTATTAGTTGAGTGTTTCTTTTTGGTTTGATACAATTTTAAATCATATTGAAACTAGCAACAATCATTGTACCTTAAAATGTACTCAAGGGTAGTGACTTTTATATCACTGTAGCACACAAAATGATACTTGGGAGAGGAAAGAAAAAACAGTGTGTTTGTACCATCTTAGATTTGTTTCCTAAATGGGAAAAGATGTGTCTCAGAATTCTGGGCACGTTTCTTCTAAAAGTAGCGGGCAAGCAAAAAAAAAAAAAAAAAAAAAAAAAAATCAAAACCCAAGCTAAAGTACCAATCCAGGAATAATACTTCTCCAAAAATTCATTATTGTATGGATATAGAACTCTAATACGAAGAGCAGGAGGAGTGAATCATTTTAGTGGCAGGGTTATAGTAATCTATCCTTCGGGTGGTCTAGGACGTGTTGCACTCTTGCCCTAAGAGATCGAATTTTCTGATCCGTGGAGCAAGTGTATCAGACCTCGGGGCCCGTTCATGTGGCGTAGGTTCGGCCTTTGAGTTAAACCAATTACCTTGGCGAAACAGAACAGTCTGCAGTAGAACCCTGGTCCCCACATTGAAAAGGAACACCTTCACTACCTGTAATATATTCAATTCCTTTGACTTGAAACCTTAATTAAGATTGTATGCACATGAAGAGTAGTATGGTCGGGTGTACCATGACAAATTTAGCATGCTACAAAATTACCGCTGCTCCTCTATAGAAAAGAATGCCCTTCTCCCCACTCCTGTGTATAATTTTTTTTAATTCCACAGGCACTCAGTTTGACAGGAGAATCGTGTGTTCATTAAAGCTCTGGGGGTTCCTTTTTGGTTTTCGTCTATTCTTTAGCTCGTTTGTACGTGTGGCCCTCACACGGAGTACGGGTATGTGTGAATATGCTTTGGAGAAATCCTTTCAAACGGAATTGGCTTCCAGGGCCTTCATCAGAGGAGCTTGTCAAATGCTAAGACACTGACGTCAAACGATGCGTAATAATTTTTCCCATCAAACAAACAAGGACCACCAGCTTTCTCTGCCCGTTAGGTATCTCGCAATGAATTGAGTTTTTAACGTCCTGGTGGATGTATCTGACGCGGGTTACAAATGTTGTGAATCACTCATGGCATTCGCCAGCGGTATAAAGGAATGGTTTCCTACAAAACACAGACGAAGATGTTGTCCATAGAAATCTGTTACATGATCCACACAATAATTTCCCTAAGCGTATTGCCCTTTTGTTCTTATATTACTTTACCGCAGCAAATATATAAGGCTGTTGAAAACAAAACAGTTCTACTTTACCTACCACTAACACAAAGTAGAGGAACATCTTGTCGTTTTGTACGTATGTCTATGAGAAACGTTCACTGAAACTCCTATTTTGGTCTCCCTGGACCTAAACAGTTGAGTGGAGGCACTACTTATAATGATGATGGTGAAAAAACCAAAAGGATATAATTGTCTTATTCTTCCTGCCTTATTTTAGATTTTAATAAAATATTCCAAAACAGTTCTCGTCCCTACATTTAATACATAAACCTTGAAGCTAATGTGTAGTCTTTAGTTTTTCATGAATATATATTAATAGCATACACTGTAGTGGGTAACACAATGTATCCCATTTTTAAACAATAGACTTTGACCTCAGTCTTCTCTCCTCGAACAAAAGATTCTATTGTCACCTCACTGAAATATTTCGTTGTTAATATTTCATATTGTGATTGAAAATTTAGTTACCAAGCAATCTTGGATTGAGTATACAGTTGAATTCCTCTCCTTTCAAGGAGGCTCCATTTCCACAGAATAAAGTGGCTTTCCAGCTGCATTAGTTTCCCAAGTTAAGTTCTCTTTTGAAGCAGCATCCAAAGGGCCTTACTTAATTCTTCAACAGGTAAGCTGAGAAGTAATTTTAAAGATATTGAGTCACAAAAACAAAAAATACGATTTTGCTGTACGTACTCATAGGTCTGGACGATTGTTTTTGTGGTGAATGGTAAACCAATTGCTACTGTGGCAGTGCAGTATGAATTTTGATCAAGTTGTTTGTCCAATAATTAAGTATAAATTATATACGTCATCACAGAAATATCAAGTTTGAACAAGTTTTCCCGAAATTCCGATAAAATATAATTTAAATTAAGTCTTTTAAAATGGAGTTATGCTATGGTGTTGGGCATGTAAGGTAGATTAACTAAAGCTAAGACAGATTTTACTCAAAATGATTATTTTACCAAATCTTCTTGTAAAAACATGGCACATAGTGAAGACTGCTGAAGTACACGTAACTATATGAGAATTCAGTGTTCAGCAACGAAATTTAAGTGTTTAGTTGGTGAACATTTAAGAGTATTTGCGGTTAAAATGAGGGTCATGTTGTAACCTCGCAGCTGACCTCGACTGACCGTACAGACAACGCCTCCTGTGATGGATCGGCCGTACTCTGTCTTAATCTGCTTCGCCACCATCACCGCAACGATACTAATAACAAAAGTGACAAAGAAAAATTTACGCTACGAGAAAATGCACGTGGAAGCCATTATCCGAGGTTTGCGGTCGACAACGATCTTCCATTCGTCATATTTGAAGGGTCATTTTAAAGTAAGCTGAAGATCATGACATAGAGTTAAACAAAAGCTGGGTGAGAGTGCAAGAGATTGGGCCACAGAACACAGTTCACTTTATCTGCAGCGTTGCTCCTATTTTTCTTGTCATCGTTTTTGTAACATATTAAAAATTCTTACAACAGCAGGCTACGTAACAGTTTGTGAAAGAGGGAGAGTTCAACGATGGAGTAAGACATGTTCGCTTGAAGTGATATACCACTTATTTCAAAAAGAGATTTCAACTGTGGCTTAAAGCACAAATATTCACATTAGATATATATTTCAGTGATTAAATAGGAAGAGTTTTAGTGTACCATAAATAGGTTTTAGCAGTCGAATAGAATGTTTTATTTACGGGCAGAATTTAGAAGGCATTGTGATACTAAATGTGTCAATAAAGATGTTCCAAATAATTTATAAATGTAATTTGTTGACAAAGAATTAAAAATATGCTATGTAATACTAATTTCTCCAAATGTGAGAAAACACACTTAAATATTTTATAAATTATATAACATATATAATAAAACTCTTTAAGCCTTTAACTGCAATCTACCCTAAGGTCTACTTAGCATATAGTCCGGCAACAGCTGCACCTCAGGATATGGGTCCTCTGATGCTATTTTAAAGCACCACTGGCAAATATGTTAGTAAATTACATTAAAAATAGTGAAAAAACATCTGAACAACACTGTAAGTAGAATTTAATGTCTGACCACCACAAGGAGGCCAGTGGAGAATGAAGGGGAGAGGAGCTTGAACTGTTTATCTGTTTACTACGAAATGAGCGTGTGATAGTGCATATGATTCACCCATGCTACCAAATGTAATGCTCGTTGCAGCAGCTGCAGTGATAGGTATTAAACAAGGGGGAGTTATGTGGCAAAACTGCGTACTTTGCATAAACCTGGCATATAGATATTATCCGGAAGGCGAGCATATACCTACACAGCAAATGTGATTACGTTTCACATTCCTCCGCCTTTCCTGCTTGTGGTGGGCAAACATTACTTTTATTTTCTCCATTAGAAGAAGTAGATATGATGTCTACAATAAAATATGCAAATTTCAAAGAGTGTGTGGAACAATAAATAGAACATTTGAAACAAAATACGTAAAGAAACAAAATTAAAGTTCTACAAAGTTATGGCTGTACCTATACTGACATACGGAAGTGAGACTTGGACGTTAACTAAAAAGCAGCAGAGTAAAATACAGGCTTCAGAAATGAAATTCTTGAGAATTGTGAAAGGATGCACGAAGAGAGACTTAATAAGAAATGAAAATATAAGAGAAGAGCTGAACATTTTTAGTATGAATGATAGGTTAAAAGATCTCAAACAAAAATGGAAGGAACATATTGGAAGAATGCCAGATAATAGACTTACAAAACAAATATTATAGTATCATCATAAAGGTAGGAGATCGGTGGGCAGACCAAGGAAACGATGCCTGGAGGACTTCGAAGGCGGAACAGGCACTTGATTGCATATGGCATGAAGTGAAGAAGAATAAGAAGAATAAGTAAAAGACTTCGAAGCAAAATAGATAAGAGATATTCAGGATTCTATGTACAGTACTGAATCAGAAGTATTATATTTGCTGGATGTTTCCCACATTTTAGGCGTTTATCTGAATGTTCAGAAAGAAGATGCCAAAGAGGCTCATTTTGAAGTGTTTAATTTAATAACAAGAAACATGCTTTGCACCGTATGTGCAACAGAAGGATTGTCAGAAGTATTTATAGATTGCGATATAGGATTTTGAGATCCATTGTGTCGCCAGCCACTACAGGTAATCTGATTTTGTGATTTACAGATTTCCATTCAAAATATTTGCATCAGAGCTTTCTAAATATTAAATATCTATTGAAAACTAGCAATTTAAACAAGGAAAGGCTGCTAGTCATCGGCTACTAAGCTCAATTGCCGTTCGAATCTCGGTCTGGATGAGTTATTTCGATATAGGCTTTTCCCCTCTGCTTTTCACCTATCCTGAAAGATGAATATCAGGTTCTATGGCTCTAAGTTCTATGGATTCTGAGATAATTTGAGCATCATTTTATCCACTTCGATCATTGTGCAACATGGCTCGTTAGAAGACATAAATGAAATCAAAAAAGTGATGCCACAAGAATCAATCCTACTAAGGCTATGTAAATCATATATGGGCTGCAGAAGATAGAAAGGTGCTATGACGTTCATTACAAAAGTTTGGTTAGAGTATTAATTCATTACTATTCCACACAAGTTGTGTGTAGCCTAAGATTATAAAAATATAATTATATTTAAAAATGGAATGTTATGGAACTTAGGCTTTCTGCGCCGTTGTTCTGACCAAAGTGCATGCCAACCAAATTCCGTAAACGTTTCAGGTACCTCAGCCTTACTAGACAACTTATTCAACGACCATGAAGTTATACATTTATTATTACTATAAAGATTTCAAGTCGACATTTGGATATGTTATTACAAAATAAATATGAGAATGCCATTTGATTTATTGAGAAACTTCTCCGGCGAGGATTTTAATGCCGTGGCATGACAATACTTTGATCAAATTCCAGATATACCATTACATCTGTGAGTTGGTTTTTGTTTTGTAAATTTAGTTACAATTAGTATGTAGTATGACTCCCTTCAAAACTTTTTATAAAATAACGTGAATCATATCTTTCTAGTAATTCACTGCTGCTTAACATATGAACCACTCCATTTTGTCATGAAATGTCCTCGTTCCGAACCCGATACTTCTTAAGCGCTGTATGTAGGTAAATAAGCTAAACCAAGTAATCTACTCAGAACATATTTTAATATCTCTTGCAGTAGCCAACTTCTCGAGAGAAGAGCCAAGTTGTGTTTGCAAAGATATATGTGAAATAAATTTTCTTTGCAGAGTAGAGCAATTTTTCATTTGCTCAACAAATGCCAAAGCTCTCAACACTCAGATATCATAGGATAATTTGCAACGCGTCTGAGAATAAAGTTTTACGCAACTTTATTTCAGAATTTATTTATTATTTTCTCTCCAGTGCTCACGTTAACAGCTTAAGATCCCTTCTCTTGCTTTAATGATGGTTTCTGTAACAGCGAGAGTGTCAAATGGCGAGTCGGAATGGTGTGGAGTGTAGCTAATTTTTGACTCGGTGCTTGATTAGCGAGACACGGATAGGCGAGCACGGCACCGGAGCGGAACATAGCGTGACATTTGACTACGTTACACTAATTTATGGGTTTGTAATTTCCATTGCCTGATGCGTGCCCCTAATTTGCTCTCCGTTTGAGATGCCGCCAACTCGGCACTAAAGCTAAGATAAGCTTTGATGAACAAATCATGTCATTTCTCAGTGAGTAATTGTACAATTAGTTATCATATATCGCTTGTATTTGGAAGCTCAAATCCCAGTTCGTCTGCTCATATTTTCCTAGTTTTCTCTGATCGTTGGGAGAAAAGCAGATTTATTTTCACTCCTACAGCTTTAGAGTGTATCCATAGGAGAGAGTAAACAGTAATTAAATAGAAACTATAATGAGACAATTATGCAGCTGACAAAATCTATTACTCACCTGCGAGATGATTAGGAGCTAACCTGACAAGGGAACTACCATTACGTATGCACTTGAGAGCTTGATGGCATTATCTCTGCTGTATGTGGGCCCTGTGTGCCAAAAATCGGGTGCGGAATGTATCATCATCGTCGTCATCATCATCATCATCATCATCATCATCATTCCATCACATGCCCCCCTCGATAGCGTGGATGGTAGCATGTCTGCCTCACGTTCAAGTGGTCCCGAGTTCGAATCTCGGTCAGGTTGAGTTACCTGGATAAGGTTTTTACTGGCGTTTTCCCTTGTCCTTCAAGACGAATTTTAGGTAACTCTAAGCTCCAAGGACTCTGGACTCATTTGAGCAACATTTCACCCAATTCATTCACCGTCTGATTTGACAACGTTGGAGGACGTAAATTAAAAAAAAAATTCCACCACCACCACCACCACCACCACCACCAGCAGCAGCAGCACCACCACCACCACCTCCACCACCACCACCATCATCACCACCACCACCACCAACATCACCACCACCACCATCACCACCACCACCATCACCACCACCAGCATCACCACCACCACCACCACCTCCAACACCACCACCACCATCACCACCACCAGCATCACCACCACCACCATCACCACCACCAGCATCACCACCACCACCACCACCATCACCACCACCACCACCACCACCACCACCACCACCACCACCACCACCACCACCACCACCACCACCACCACCACCACCACCACCACCACCACCACCACCACCATCATCATCATCATCATCATCATCATCCTTCATGCTTTAGGCATTACTACCTGTTGCAGTCCATATAATTTATTAGATTGGTTCCAACGTCTTCTTGGTCTTCCCATACTCCTCTTTCCCACTGGTCTTAGTTCATAAAACAGCGTGATAATCATGCTCTCTCCATTTTTGTACATGGGTTACCCATTTACTTCTATATTCTTGTACTCTGTCATTCAGGTCGAATAACTCTAGCTCTTTACGTATATCTTCATTTCGTTTTTGGTAGATTTTTCTATATCCCTTAATACTTCTTAAAAATTTAATTTCATTTGCCTTAAGTTTTCTTTTATCCATTTCAGTTATGACCCATACTTTGCTTCCATATAGTATTTTACGTACTTACATTACTTTGTAAACTTTTAGAATGGTATCTTTACTTGCTTTATTTTTTAGACTTATTTTTATTATTACATTTATATAGTTGAATGCTTCTGACTTTTTAACTGTGTCTTTCTTTCTTATACGACATGTAATAACCCGAGTATTTGAACTCGTCTATGTACTTCATATTATTATTTTATATTACAATTTTTTAATCTTCTACTCTCTTTACCTAAGCTATCACTTTGCTTTCATTTGGAGATATGGTCATTAAACTCATTTGAAATTTTGTTTAGCTCGTGTATTGCCTTCTGAAGATTGTTTTCTGAGTTAGAGATATTAACCTGATTATCTGCGAATGTATGGGAAATTACGAAGTTCTTTACAATAAGATTTATGGTATATATTCCAATCTTACTAATCCATTGTCTCATAATTTCGTCCACATAAATGTTATAAGCTGTAGCCGTGTACCCGAAAATGAGTCCAGAATAAGTAGCATATGGGCATAAGAACACAGCATTGTACAGGAGGGATTGCTTACCGCTGACGTCTTATACATGGCATACAAGGAGCTCCGTCCCCCACAACCGAGACGGAGCTTGTGAGTGAAGTGCAGTAAATGGTCGCTTTGGCACTCTCCCGGCTTCAATTTTGGATGTTGTGGTTCTACTCCAAAGCAGATTTGTGGCACACATTGTTTATATTCAGCAGGCATTACACCATCAAATTTTCAGGTACTTAGCGGTGTGAATACAGTGATAGTTCCCTTACGAGGAACACGTATTCGGCCCTATGGTGCATTTCTGTTGGATAGATCACCTTGAACATAGATATGTTTGTGATATTCTTAGATGGGAAATATATAGGATTATTCTGCAAATATGCTATATTTGCTGTATCGATTTTATGTCATGTTTCACAATCGAAAGTTCAAGCAACAGTACGGCGACGCTGCTGAAGGCTACGGAATTTTCTTTAGTAACGGACACTCCTGGCGCCCATTGTATGACGAACCCCTCGTAAAACTTCTTCTTGGAGACAAGTACTTCATTTGTATTTACTACACTACACATTTGTCTTGTATAAGCATTGTCTTCATTTAACTGTATTACCCAGGAGGTCATCATTACTGGCGTGCTGTGCCGTGACTTAGCGGAATAAGGCAGCACGCCTAGGTTCTTGGCCACGGAAAGCGGCCCGGGTTCGATCCCACCCATGTGGTGCGGATTTTAAGTCCCGGTCGTAGGGTCGGTGCCCACTCATCGTGAGGAAAGTGAGAAGCTTACAATCGGTAAGCGGCCCTGCTCACGAAAGCCAACGTTCCGGCTGGGGGATGCCAAGATGCTGATCGCATCTTCTCCCCGTATAGGTAGGATGATCGCCCATCTCTGCCGTGCGTAAATGGGCGTGAGGTCGGCAGTCAGATTAGTAGGCCTTGGCCCTTTTAGGGCTGTCGCTCCAGGGTTAATGATCATCACTAGCAGTTTTTTTTTCAAATAAACTAAATTGTATTTTACTGATCAGTACGTCTCGATTAAATTTAATTAGACACACCAAGTAATTCCTCTAAGAAATTTGACAATATTGCAAAACGCTTTCTATTTCAGTGGTGGAGATTTGCTCCAACGTATCTTGAAATGAATTTACGACATGTTTCAATTTCTGTACTCACAACAGTGAGGCAGCAACCTTGCTTCGTCATTGTTATTTTAAAAGGTTTTTATTAATTTGAGTTTTGAAATTTATTTTCAGCTCCCCTCACAGGCTCCTATGCATATACGTATAACTGAATCAGCTCAAATACGTTCTAAACATTGCTTCTCCCAACTGTATATATATATATATATACATATATAACCTCACCTTACATATATAAATTCCTTCTAATATAATTTCTCTGTATTAAAAAGAGTAGCCCTGTATTCTGTATTAGAAGTCTAGGGACCCTATTGTCTCCGACACCCGTCACCTTGCCCTTCATATTGCAAAAGGGCCTTTAGTTTTGTCACTGTTAAACCCATGGCATAGAGTCCAGCATTTTAATAAACTTTTGGATTTATTTTCCAGTTTACGGTAGGTGGCTTAGTAATGCCTAAGTGGGAAACTGCAGAAAGTCACCAACAAGTCAAATTTATAGCTGTTACATGTTTGAATATTATGACCAATATGGTTAATAATATTTCGGAATTGCTTTATAGTCAGCGAATCTCAAAAGATGATTTGAGTAAATCTGTTAAAATCTCCCTCAATTTTCAGTCATTTCCTATTCACTTTTCAGTTGATTTTGAATTGGAATGATTATAAAATCGATTAACTGCATAATAATTATATTTTATGAATAAATATATATTAAAATAAGGAATATATATATATATATAACAGGTAACAAACAAATTTCTAAGAGAGTGAAAGTAACCACATTGATGCACATTAAAGGAGATACTAAAAAGCGTAAGACGAAAAACAAAATCTGAAAGTGTAAAAAGTTTTAACTTCTAAAAATGTTAATGAATAGTTTTCAGAGTTACATAAACCTGTAACGAAACATAGACTTTTATTGATAGAGAAATGGAGAAAAATAAGCAACGGTTTAAGATGGGAAGTAATGTTTTGATGAATAAACTACACCAAACTTGAGTTCATCTTTATGTAATACAATACAGGTAGCTTGAAAACCAATTTTCTAAAGATACTTTTAGTCAATTATAGTAAAAAGACAACCAAAACTAATTACAAAATTATTTTTGAATATGATATACATCATTGGTGCCAATTATATCTAAAGTCACTGAAACTGTAATGTTAGACCAGTTGAAACCAACAGAATATTAAGTGATGAATAATCTGGCTTTAGGCCTAATAGGTAAATAAAATAAATTACTTAATGCTTCTGAGGACAAACAGAATGTAGCGGCATGCTTATGTGACCTTAGTAAAGCTTTTGATTTTTTACCACATGATCTGCTGCTAAAGAAATTAGATTACTAAGCAATTAAAAATAAAGAACTGTCTCTAATTCGATCATATCTTAGTAACAGAAAGCAAGTTGTAATTAATAATCAAATGTCAACAGTTCGGGATGTAACTACGGGAGTTCCTCAAGGACCTATTTTGGGTCCTTTTCTATTTATCGTAGATATTAATTACTTGCCTGCTGCTACTCCTGGTAAATATATTTCTTATGCAGATGATACCACAATTCTTAATACTCTTTCAGCAAGTGCCTTCAATTGGTCGAATACCTTGGATCAACTGTCTGACTGGATTGGGGAAAATGGTCTGCATATTAACAAAGATAAAACGCAAACTACTTTATTTAGTTTAAAAGATAAACAAAGTCATGAATAGAGGTTAACCTACTTGGAATATGGACAACAAGTTTTGTTGGAAATTCCACGTAACATAAATATGCAAGAGGTTGTTAAATGTTTTATTTCTGTTAAGAAGACTTAAAATACGTGTTTCTATTAATATTTTATTAAGTGTTTATTATAGTTTATTTCACTGCCACTTGAACTATGGCATTTTGCTATGGAGTAGCAGTGGAGAAGTCTACCAGGTATTTTTGCCCCAGAAGAAGGTTTTTAGAATAATGAAAAATTGTGATTCTCGCCAACACTGTGAACCTATATTTAAAGAATTTGGTATGTTAACTGTAGCATCTCTATATGTATTTGCATGTTTGAACTTCATTCATCTTCAAAAGACAGATGAGGCACTTTTTCTGATATACATGTTCATGAAACTAGGGGTAGAAATAATATGGTACTTCCTAAATTTCGCTTACAGAAATCTCTGGATTCTCAACTGTACCTTGGAGTGAAATTATACAATAAACTACCTTTAAATCTAAGACAAATTTTAAATGCAAATTGCTTTAAAACTAGAGCTAAAAGTGGGATTAAGTTACTTAACTTTTATACACTACAAGAGTACTTAAATGTAGATTAATTTTAATGACCTGCTGACGAAACACATTGCACTGCATGCCAAATGTTTAAATTATATATTATATATGCATACCCTACTTTAGCTACGTCTTTGGCAACGTAAAGAAAAATAAATTAAACTTTATAGACACTAAGGTGTTCTGTAAGTTGTAAATTTTACAATACTGTGCACCCTATAATATTTGTACTATCACGGTGTCATGTGAATCAACAATTAGACGCCTAAGGCTAGAAAATGAAACATAACTTATTAGCAGCTTATTTTAACGACCAAATAAGAACATTAGTTCAATAAAGCTGTTCCCAAAGATATGGCATATTTTAGGAATGGATGTTTTCTTGGACAGCCCTCATTAATAACTCCATTCACTGTTAAGGTGAAAAATATTACCTTATACATACTTCGCAATACCACTCAAAATATTGTTCCAATTATTAACATTTGCATGTTAATTGGTTCCTGGGGTAAAATTTACGAAACAGTGTTATTAAAATATCCTACACAAGGCTACGTTTCTAAAATAAATAATGAAGTAACATGACGCCATTTCCAGGTTTCCATCTTAAGTACGGTTTTGGTAATTTTTGCTGTCACATATGGGCCCCTTCCACTAAAGATTAATTAGCTTACAGCTTCCAGAAGCTGTCGTTCATCACGTTATAATTTTTCCAGAACAGCTTCGTGTTAATTTTGAGGCACTTTTAACGGAACACAGGGCTGTTTAACACTGTTAGAGGAGTAAACATATAATATTGGCAATCTAAAGCTATAAATGTAGCAATTCGCGAATAAAAGCTCCTGTTGAGGATGTGAAGCAGTGTGAACATTTTAATTAGTGTTACACAACCAAGCAACTCTTTAGTAAGTTTAATAGCAACACTAAGTAATTTATATTCTAATCTAATCCTTCAGTGTAATAAAATGTTGAGTAAACAAGCATCACAGCAATATGTTATGTTTTATGGACAAGATGCAAGGGCTATTAGGCAACACTGTAGAGAATAACAAAGGCTTTGGTTGTATTATAAACATCACTATTTCAGTATTTAGACCTTGTCCAGCAAAGCAATGTTTTTCTTAAGTGAAAATTGAGGTTTTCAGTTAAAAAAAGTTACGTGTGAAAGCAAATTTTGGTGCACTTTTTTAACTATCAATTATAATTATACAGATGCGATTGCATTATTGCCTTTTTTAATGTTTTGTATTTTACGAGGACTATTCAATAGAGAATATTAACAATATTTCTTGACAACGTACCTCTACTCATCCTTCCCATCCTGGTCCTTCCCAAAATAGTCTCCCCTAGTCTTCAAAGACTAATTGGAAACCATTTTTGAGAGGTGCTTCAAAATCGCCTCCGCAGCCTTCACCACTGCTTCTGATGATGGATAATGCCTCCCACGGAGGCGTTTATTCAAGTTAGGGAATAGAAAAAAGTCACATGGGGCTAAATCCGGTCTATAGGGAGGGTGAGGGATGCACTTCACATTGATTTTTACAAGATATTTAGCAACAAAATCGGCAAAATGCAGCCGAGCATTATCGTGCTGCAGCATCCAGCCTGCTTCATGGAAATGTGGCCTTTTACACCAGATATGGACTTGCAATGTTTTCAGGACATCACTGTAGTACTGTACAGTTACTGATGTGTGTGCAGGTACAACATGCTGATAAACCATTCCATGAATATCAAAGAATGAGATGACCGTAGCTTTCCCAGCAGAAGCAACCACTTTTGCTTTAGGGGGTTGGTGATGAAGAAGATTTCCGCACAGAGCTTTGCTGTTTGCTCTCAGGATCAAAATGATGTAGCCAAGTTTCATCAGCAGTGATTACGTTTGAAAGAAGCTCCAGATCTTCCTCTAACATCAACTTTAACTGCATGTTACCTTCATCGCAGCGGTAGGCGATACTGAACATGTCTGAACTTATCTGGTTCCCACAGGCGGGAACCAGGAGTACCAACAATGAAACTACTACGTCGTGTTTGTTTAACATTAAGCTAATAGAATATAATAAGATTGAATTTTAGTGCGAAAAATTATGACCGTTAAAAAATTATGCTAATTCTTTATTGAGCAGCCCTCGTATTTAACACGTGCATACTAGGTATTGTATTCCATTAAAGCCCGCCTCCGTTGCATAGATGGTAGCGTATCTAACTCAAGTTCATGGTCCAAGTTAAAATTTTAGTCACAGTGAGTTATCTGCATAAGGTTTTCCGGGCGCATGCATTCAGCGCATGCATGACTGTCTCTTTCTTTCCTGCCCAAGCGTAGTTCCGCCCTTGCGCGGCCCACCGTAAAACAATGCTTCGCGACAATATGTCGACGAAACGTCAACTAAATACTGTTTGGTATGCCAGTTAAATATTTTCTAAACATTCAACATTAAGAAAATCTCTTCTTTCTAAACTAACCTTTAGGTAGACGTATTTTGTAAGCTTTGATTTAAAAAAAAAAAAAAAAAAAAAAAAAGCAAACAAAAAGTTTATAAAAGTACTATACATTTGAGATATTGACATGATAAATTCTACAACTTAAATTTTCTGCAATAATCTGTGAAATCTTCTGAAATCGGGGATAATTTCTTATAATTTTGTGTAAATTATAGAATTTAAGGGACGAGAACAAATGATCGGTTTAAAAATTGGCTCTCTTTAAAATCGCGTTTTACTTCAAATCATGTTTTGTAGCATTAGCCATTTCAGGGATGACCATTATTATTGGTTTGTATGTTCCAAATATTGGTCAGTTCTGTAAAATGCAATTGTAATTGCGTTTTCTCTCACCACATCTGCAAATACTGCAGAGTTTGAGCTCCAGCCACACATTTTGAGACGTGTGATTACCAAATTGGCCTCAGATATATAAAAACTAACTATGCTCTATTTGAAACTAATGAGAACAAAATAAAATATTTTTCTTTTGGAAGGCATTTATTGAAACTCTGCCGGGAAGGATCCGTCATCTAATAAGAAGGTTCTAGCTTTATGCAACGCAGTGCTAAGTATTGTGAGGAAATATACACGTACTGCATTATTAAATGAATTAAATATAATGAAATGGGGGTATTTTGATTATGCCAAGGAATTTAAAATTCAACAAACTATAAACGTGACTGTGGGATTTGGTTTATACTTTATAGTTCTTTTCTCTCGCTAATATTCTTGAAAATTCTCTTTAAATGAATTAAATAGAAGACTAAATTATTAGATATAAAAATTAGATCGGATCTCTGTATACATTATTAAGTGCATTTTGTAAACCTATCACTTAGATAACCATAGAAAGTTTTATTTATATTTCGGACTCTCTAATTCAGATGTGGTTCTAGATAAAAGGTTATTTATTTTTTTTAAATATGCAATAAATTTTTTTAAAATTACATGAAACTTTAAGAAAATATTCATGAAAGGAAACAAATGTATATAATGTAAATGTTGTGACATAAAAGGTTAAGGAAGGTTAAAGTGAAAAGGAATTTGGAAACATTAAAAGGTAAAATGCGGACACACACACACACAAAATGGCAGCAGCAACAACTATATTCTTTATTAGCTTCTATAAATGCACTATGAATGCTATGAATGCAAATTAATTTATTTATACATTAAAATATACAGTTGCGAATAAATTAATTCAGAGTTTCAGGTTGTCGCATTAATGGTTAATGATAAATGAACTAAGTGAAGAACCGAGCTACACCCTGGTGCTGTACACTTATATATTATTACAGTCATATTTAATACACTTTATTATTTAGGGTATATGCCTAAGAAAGGTTAATCGTCAGCAAATAGCTCTGTCTAAAATTACTTTCAAGTCAGAAAATATGTAATTACTTAGTAATACCAGTAATAAATAGTGCTAATAAAACTTAAGTTAGCCGGCATGTATAAAATTTAACGTATTAGAAGAAATGTTTCCCCTTACGGGTACGATGTCATGGATAAATATTTCAGATTAAGACATATTACCTTTTAATTCTTTAATCGCAATTATCCGATTTTCCTTTGTCCTAAGAAAGGTTGGTTGTTATCTGGAGAGATCTCTCTTTACCTAAGAGCTTCTTGGGGAGGATTTTTTTTTTCACTAGAGCGGGATGAGTTCAAATAAACACTGGGGAAAAATGCAGATATATAGCACAAGCAGTGATTGGAAATGTTCAAATGAATTCCACCTTCTAATTAGTATTGCCAGATTGTAAACAGGGAGTATTTTCATAAGGTTTGCTATGCGGTCTTGGAAATTGTGGGGAATAGTGCCCAACTATTGATCTAGATTTGAATACAAAGTTACTGAGAGAAATGGCTCTGCATTTCGATTCGGGCCGTCACCTTCACCTTGGCTTTTTCACCTTTCTCCCTGGTTGGTAGGCAAACGATGACATGGAATACACAAAACCATAAATTTCAGATCTCTCATTTTCTTGTCATGTTTTAGGATCACAGGATCAGTCGAATGGGCGTGAAGAACAGCGTTTTTGAGAAATTGTCTGTGTTGGAAATTCCCAGAAGAAAATAGGCCTTCATGTGCACACACATGCCGAAACCCTCATCGCTTTCTTTCCTTCTTTCCTTCGTTCCTTCTTTCTCTCTTTCTCTTCCTCCCTTCCTCCCTCCCTTCCTTCCTTAATTACTTCTTTCTTTCTTTCTTTCTTTGCTATCCAATTCTGTGATTCCTATTCTACTCGAAGATATATTAGGAAAACAGTATACAACTTAAAAAATAAATATAATAAAATTACAAGATATGACAAAATACAATATAATCAAAATGACAAACAGTAAGCATAAAGATGAATCACTTACTTTAAGAAATATTTTGTTCAATAAAGTCATGAAATGTTGATGTCTTGTAATTCATCAAAATATATATAAGTGATTTTGAAAAATGTTACCAAAGGGTATAAGCAATAATTCAAGTTCATATCTTTTAAAACCGAACATGTGACAATCAAATAATATGTGTGGGACATCTTATAGGTGATTCCTACAAATACAGTCAGAGGTGGATTTGATTTTGATTTGAAATAAGTAAGCAGAATATTTGTCTTGACCAGCCAAAAACTGAGTGAGAACATAATTAGGATATACGGAATAATAATTAAATAGCTTAATCTCATCTTGGGTATGCATACATACTATCCAATGTAAATAAGTTGTATGGAATTATGTTTGTAAATGTTGTGAATTCGCAGCGTGATCCTTCCCAAAAGTTAGGTTAAGGTTTGAATAAACAACAATCAGCTTAGACGCTGTCCAGAAGATGTTTTGATCATTGTGATTTCAAACGCCAATAGGCAAAAACCAGTAATTGGAAATAAACTTGGCACTGCTTCTAAACTCAAGAAAAAACACTACAAATCTATAAAACGGAAAAAAAAACTACGCGGCATATAATCCACTAAGCCCCAGAAGCTTGAATCAATTTCAACAGCAAATATTAAACCGTTACGAACCACTGGCCTTTGTAAGAGACGTGTTATGTGTGGTGTAAAAATTGTGGCTTTTTCCGTCAGCATTTAACTGCTTTATGGCGTTCCACTTGAAGGATTATAGAACTCATTTCAGTTCTCTGTTCGTGGATGTATTGCATTTTAAAAGGTGATTAAGCCTATTGTCCCCCACGATCGTAACTTCGGTTATAAAGATGAATCTTGTGGCTTCCTCATTCACAAAGTTGTGAGGACAATGGCTGGAATTTGGCCCAGCTTTCTGAAAAAGAAATACAATGGCGATAGAAAACGAACCAAGATAAACTGGAATGTAGGAAGAATTCTTTCACGACGATAAATATCCTTGTGAATGTAGTGCAAAACATTCCCGGTCCATTTTGTACCAGTAGCTTTTCAGAAAAACACCTGAGAGAGACTAAGCAATAACTGACTAAATCATTATATTTTACACATGACAATCAATTGGATACTTATTTCAATCTGCTTTCAATTACGTCAAAGGAATCAATTCAAAAATTCATGATCGCTAAGGCGAAATGATAAGCATTGATCGTCCTTTCAGGCATGTATCGGTGAAAAGGATGGAATGGATATAAGATGATCGGTATGAGACAGGCGTAATTTGACCCCAGCCACATGAATTTCTCACGCTATTATAAAAACTATGCAATGTAACTGATAGCATAGGACAGAATTCTTCGGCACCCGACCAAACTGATCTTGGTACTCATGTCCCAAGTGGGGCATTAACGAGAGGAAGGATGACGCAAGAGGAGACAGAGGGCGGTGCATCCCTTCAGCTGGTGTGGTGCGAGCGCTGCGGACCCTTAGCACTCGTGGTACCTCTGACGTTAACAGAGGAACCTCGGGCCGAACTGCCGAGCCCCTCCCGTCGGGGAGTTGTTGGGATTGGGTTGGACCTGAGGGGGCAGTGTGTTCCCGACACCCGCGGGAGATCGGGTACCTCCGGCCAGGCTTCGGCCCCCCGGAGGGGCTAGAGGTTTGCCTTATAAGTCCCGAGTACTAACCTGCAGAGCTCCCAGTTCCGGGCCATTGGCGAATGGAGCGCAATGGCAATCAACCCGGGGAAGAGCTCTGCAATTCTCCTGGCGAAAACTAGAGCCAACCGGTTGCAGCAGAACTTCGTTTTACGGCGCCGTGGAATCCCATGGGTGCAAACGGCGAAGTATCTCGGAGTGAGGCTGGACCACAAATTAACTTACGCTCCGCACGTCAAAGGCAAGGTCCAGCTTGAACACGTCGCGCTCAGGAACCTATACCCAATATTCCGTTCAACCATGCCCCTCCGTCTCAAACTCCAGCAGTATCGGGCGATCAACCCGCCCATGATTTTGTACGGCTGTGAGATCTGGGGAACAGTGGCAAATACCACTTTCATCAGACTCCAGACGCTGCAGAACAGGGCGCTCAGAGTGATATACGATACAGACTGGAGATTCCCAGCCCAGATCCTCCATGAACATTAAAAAATCCCGTAAACTGTCGAAGTCATCCGAGAGAGGTCACGATCAATGTACGACAAAATCCAAACCCATGGCAACCCTGTGGTGAACTCCCTGGGCAGATATGACCAGAGGGAGCAAAGATGATTGCCATCATACAAACTCCCCAGAGACGTCCTGGGGCCCCTTGGTTAACCCAAAGTAAAGCCCATTAACTCCAAAATTCATTTTACGCCAAGCGTTAGGCCACCCGTATTTCAAAACGGGGCAAAAATACTAAACCGATTCCCCGCCAATGGGAGAACGCAATAAAACCGCAAAGCTGCTGCCTTCTGAGATTACTCAAGGGCATCCAAACAAAAATTTTTAAACAAAACTACAACGTACCCCAGCAGAACAATAAAAAAAAAAAAATAAAAAAAAAACATTCCTGACTCACTTCGCAGGTTAAGCCGCAAAGCGGCTAGGCACTGCGGCAGAAGACACCCGGAAGGGGAAAAAGAAAATTTGCCCCGCCCGACCAGAACTACCTCTGGACCTCTGCAGATCTACGATAGTAGAAGGTGTGGTAAATCACCAGGCGGCCTACAGAGGTTGTTCAGTAGTCTTCCTGCGGGTTTGACGCGCGTAAGTGGCGTATCCACTTTCATCCCGTCTTGAAGTTGTTGTCGATGTGGGGGCATTTTAGGAAACCAGGTATTCCCCTGTGGAAAGAGACCCGGAGTTTTCCATCACTCCCAGTTAGAAGGAGGCCAGTGTCTTCGGGCTTTTGGGTAGATCCTCTGCATTTAAATGGTTCCAAGGAGTCACGACAGTACAGAGGGCAGAGGTCCCTACCATTTACCATATTAAAACTCAACGGTACAACCGGCATTACTCCCACCGTGGTCCCGAAACAGGTCTACATCAGGTCCACAGCCTGACTTAGAGACCGGAGGCCGCCGTCAGAGCTGCGAATAATTCCAGCAGCTTACACATCCGGCATTTCGCCGACAGTGTTCCCGAAACGCGCTACTACGCTGGCTCGGAGACCGAGGACTGTCCTACCAGAGGACGAAGGTGCCATGCAGCGCCGAATTACCCACCGACACTTGTACTCTAAAAGAGTCAATCAGATAAGAGGTGAAATTAAGTGAAATGAAGGTGAAATGGGAAAGGAAATTCAAGGAATGTAATTAATCTACCCAGCATTTACCTGGCTACCCGGGGAATCCCCGAAAAAAACATGGTTCAGTTATGTCGGCCACAGGAATCTAACTCAGACCTCCTAAAAGAGGGTCGCAGACAAAAGCGCTTGAGCTATCCCGCTCGTTTATATAACTGAAAAAGTAATATTATGCATTTTATTCAGTTAATTTTCTCCATATGCTCTTCCGCAAAATATTCCCAACTACCTCTTACCCTAAATAGAATTTAAATGACAATTTATACAGTTCCTTGTATAATGCAGTAGGTAAAGCAAGAGTCAGAATTTTAAACAACAGAACGTTATGTGACAGCTTTGAAATATCAAGATCTCTGCATGCCTAGGAGAGAGAACATTCTAATGACTTCTCTAAATAAAATAATAAGTTAGTTTGCACCTCGGAAAGTTAACTAAACAAAACCTATTCCTAACACCTATTATACCCAGTAAAGCAAAAGTCTTATAAATGAAGGATACCTCTATTCTTTAACTTTTCAAGTCATGCCCTTATTTTTTTCGCAAATATCTTAGGCATATGATGTTAAACCAAAATTCTAGGTACGCAAAGGACGGTTTGCGGAAGGGAAGGGTTCCTTAATGTCTTACGTTGCATCCTAGGAAGATATTGGGTTTAAACACTAAATTTGGTAAGGAACCAATTTCTTTGTTTTTTATTTATTTTCGCAAACATACATTCAGTATACAGACACACACCACAGAATACAGATACACTTACCGAAACATATTTCTCTCTATCTCACCTCTCCCTCTCTGCTTCACCCGTCACTGTCACATGTACAAATATATATTATTTTTAAAAAAAATGTGTCTCAATTCAAGAACCTTAAAACGTGTAATTCGAATGACAAAACTATGGCTAAGGCGTGCAAGGAATAATAACATTAAAATAAGTATTTTTAAACTTGAAGCACAACTCAAATATTTAAGCCACAGTGACGGGATTAAGACTGCATTTGCATTCCAGAGGCGTAATTTTAATTCTTTGATAGAGAAAAGTCTTTAAATATAACTATACAAATACTCTCAGGTACCATTTCATTTCACTGTAGCTTACGATATATTATAGTAGTGTACAAGCGAAGTTAAAGAGTAAATTAATTTTTTGACTTGTTCATATAGGGAAGGAACTTATATAAGGGTACATCCATTACTAACAAAATTAGTTTTCAGAGTATCAGAATAACAAACAACTTTAAACAAATCATTTTCATGCTTCGGATCTAATAACCTACTCCACTCCTTTAGAAAGTACTGTGACTTTGTGGGTTCGTAGAATTAAAAGTCAAATTTGCAGAAAATAAAAATCGTTCTTTATTTACGTAGGAATACACTGTTCATTCTCACGTAACAACATTACGTCACATACGCACAATCTACAACGTTCTGATCAGCTATCAACACTCCTGTTACACAACTACTACTGTTTCAACTCGTCACTTCTTTAAGTACCTCATTCGTAATTCGAGAGATTTCCAGAACAATAAAGAACCCGAAATAATCCAGCTGTTACCAGAAATTTACATCTATCGCAGTTTGTTTGTTTCGGTATGTTATCTCAGCTATCTTTGTTGGCAGCTATTTGTGTACACTAGCCGCGCTATCGTTAACTGCTTATGCAAGCTCTTTATTACCGAGAAAAAATATCCGCCATCTGTTTTTTATCTGTGCCGAAACTTTTATGTCTGTTGCCACGACAATACGCAAACATCAATTCTAGATTTTCAATGGCTTCAGACCTTTATATGATGTGCTGGAGACCACTATACGAAATAATTGTTACTCACCTTTAAGACGGAGGGGTAGTATGTCCACCTTGCAAGAAGTCCGGAGTTCCAATCTCGAATGGTGTGAGTTACCCGGTCAACAGTTTTCTCCCGAGGTTTCTCCTAAGGAGAGGGCTTCCGGAGAGTGCTACTTTGTCCATTTTATTCATTCATTGTTCAGTTTGATTTACCCGAATATAGCTAAAGTGAACTGAAAAAACAAAAAGTATACACAAAATAGTACTTTTAGGTAATATCTCTCTGTTTTCCATAATATATTCAAATTAGTTATGACTTAATTCGATTTACTATTCGATTCTCTTAGTATCTGTATTTCGCCATTAGGAAGCCTGTTTAGGCTGTATAAATTATCTGTGATAAGTTATCACTAGGACCCAGATTTTGATGATGAGTCATATTTTTTCTGAGTAGTCACAGATTATGCTTATTGGAAATTAAGTACATTCTGGAACAAATACGTTATATATATGTGGTTTTTATAGGCCATCAAAATCTATTTTTTTCCCACATTTTTATAATAAAGTCATTTTTTAACATTTAGATGCATTTTCCGGTCATTTCCTTTCTTTTTCACGAATTTATTGGGCATTTTCATCTGTAGCCCACATTTGTGAGGCCCGGGTTCGTTTCCGTGGCCGACCTGACCCTGACCCATGGGTTCTTTATTTTTTTTTTTAAATATTATGTGATTAAAAGTTCCTTTATATCATAATCTTTTATGAAATAGTAACTTTGTAAGTGTGGTAAACATGTAATTAACACAGGTCGGCCCAGTGCTGGTGAATTTATGACGCATCAATTCGAGGATTCGCCAATTACATCATGCAATACGTGTAGATTGCATCAGTCAGGACTTCAGGAGCTAGAAATGTCGCAGTAAGAAGAGTAGATTGTGAGGTGTGTAAATTTGTTGTGTTGTGGAATTGAAATGCCGAAACAAAAGCAGTCAACTGCGTCCCGTTTGAAACAGTATGTTTCAGAGTTTGGCGGAAACATATTTTAAAAATTGAAAATGGCCTGAGAAATTTTGAATTTATTTATTATTTAAGAGCAATAATTGCATTAGTTACTTAGAAGGTTAATTTTAAAATGTGCTTATTCGAACTATGTATATTATTATTTGTCTGTGACAGTTACTAATTTATTATAATGAAAGAAATTGTTAATTTTGTTTAAATGCACTTTTTTATTTTAAGGGCATCTTATAGCCCATTTTTTGGAGAAATTTTAGGTCAACAACCTCCGGACCCTAGTTATCACATATTGTTGAAGACCAAGAATTAGATCCATGCATTAACCTTGAACTGTGGTCTTGGTTGGAAGATTTTTTTTTTTCAATATTTATGTATCACACATAAAATATCACATACATTCACTAATTAAAGCAAATAATCTGCGAAATTGTCCATGCTCCAGTGAAATAGTTTAAAAATTCGTCTTATAAAACAATATAACTGGTTAGGTTTTGATATGTTTATGTTCTGAGATAATTACTATAATGCAAATAAAATGCTTCTGAAGACAGCATACCAGTGAAATTGTAACAGTAGGTTCAGAATCACCCTATGTCTTTGATCTTGTGCAACTTCCATTTACTTCCATTCAGAGCATCTTTCCATTGGACTTCGTTATGGACGAGACGCTGTAGAAAGACGAGGCAATTAAAAAAATGATCTCTGATGCGTTTAAAATATCATTTTGTTCCGCTTATATATCTTGTGGGAAGGTAGCGGCGGGAGGTCCTGGCGGTCTAGGATGTCACCCGTCTCCCTACCTGTCCAAGAGCTATGAAATATATCTTGATTAAGCTGGAAAGAGGCAACATTATGCTACACGGAGTTACGCCCACGGGTAGTCCGACACGGTGGTCGCTACTGCCGGTAGACAATGGGTCAGACTCTCATCACAACGACCACTGCGGGATATTGACGCACATCCATTGTCCCACGCGCATCTTTCTCCATCCAGAGAATCCCGTCAACACTAAGTGGTTCTCTTTGAAGTGGCGTAGCGGTTTATTCTCTTTGTCATCAGCTACTATGCTCACACAACAATATTAGGAAATTCCAACAAAATTAATTTATTAATTTCATAAGATATATAAGAAGTGAACTTGTTGTATTCATAGGACTTTCTCTTCTCATCCTTCGACTGAGTAGAGTTCTGAATATTACTCTTACAAACTTTTTGTCTACTCCTTTTTAATTGACGTCATACACTCCTGCACTTATTCTTGGAGAACATTAGATGGGGTCATGGGTCATTTAAGTAAATTACAATCTATAGTAAAATTAAATGTCCTCCGTCGTGGCGTAGTGTGCTAAGGCATCATGCTTTGGTCCCCTGCCATGGAATGCGGCCCGGATTCGATCCCACCCCTGGATTGCGGATTTTAAGTCCCGGGTATAGTTCGGGTGCCCATTCGACATCGTGAGGAAATTGTGAAGCTAAGGATAGGTAAGCGGTACTCGTCAAGAGCACCAACTTTGCACCTGGGGTGCCGAGATGCTGACCACATCTCCGTCCCGTATCGGTGGATGATCGCCCACCTCTACCTTGCTTATGTGGGCATGAGGCCGGCTGGCCTTGGCAGGCCTTGGCTTTCTATGGGCTGTCGCGCCATGGGTTATTAGCAGAGTTAGGACTTTCAGGACCTCGCGGGAGAACACAGTTATTTTTTTATTTACGTCCTTCAACGTTAAGTCATATCGGACGATGAATTGGGTGAAATGATACTCAAATGAGTCCAGGGGCCATGGGGCTTAGAGTTATCCGACATTCGTCTTGAAGGGTAAGGGAAAACCCCGGAAAAAACCTTATCCAGGTAACTCACCCTGACCGAGATTCGAACTCGGGACCTCTTGAACGTGAGGCAGACATGCTACCATCTAAGCTACCGAGGAAATGCTACGCGACGTCATAGAACCTACGTTGTCGAAACGCTCAGGACCATACAAACATTGCGCGCCTTGCCGTTAGTGGCAGAGTGGCGGTGTTTGGAGACAGTGATTTGTTAGCTGAGAGTGAAGAACACAAATGTTAGAAGCACGTAAACACACGATGGACGCAGAGTGAGCAAGAGGTGATATATTTCAAACAAAGGGAGAAAATATCCTATGCGAGGTATGCTATGTAGAAATAAAAGGCACTAAACCCAAATGGCTGAGACAGCACTGTAACACTAAGATACATCAAGCAAGGATTTTAGCAAGAACAGAGGTCGAGGAACAAATGAGGACCAATTGTAACTTCACCGTCTCACTCCGATTTTTTCAGGACTTGTGTAGGATCGAGTAGCCGAGGAAATTTGCGGAAGTTACATTGATGTAGACTGCTTCATTGCAAACGTAAAAAAAGATATTTTTGAAAGCTCCAAGCAGAAAGCGTAATTATAAAGAAATGGCGCCTTAACTCCTCAGCCGGTTACAACTTGGGCAACTGGCTAAATGCAGCTATGTATTATGCGGAACATTACGACATAGTGTCCCTCAATGTGTTAAATAACGAGCATAGTTCTGTAGTAGCAGCCGCTCAGTCACTCATTTCAAGTAAATTACACGAAGATATGCTCTTCATCAGAAACAGTTTTTCAGAACTGTCCAAAACCATTGTTGAGCTAGGAAAGAGGGGTAATAAAATGCCTAATGCATAGGGCTCATAGAAGAACTAGCTCAACAGATAGACTCAGTAGCTACTGGATCTGTCATGGATAAAATAGAAACAAAATGAAAACCGTACTTGAGAAAAACCCAGGCTATTTTAAAATGGTAAACATTAAACATAATTTGCAAGCGCACAAGGAAACAGCGCTTACAAGCAATGTGATCTGCAGTATTTTATGTCAGCAATTGTTACATTATCTGATGTCGAGAGAGGTTTTTCAAACTACAAATATTGCTTGACTGGAAGAAGGAGATTCACCTTCGAAAAGTATCAAATGTATGTTGTGATACACTGTAATAGGTTGTTTATTAAAACAGTTTGTTAGCACATTTGTATATCTCTAAGGAGGCCGACCTTGTTTACTACTGTAGTTAATCCACGCCCCTCTTCCTATACTCACAGCATGCGCCAGTACAAGCCGAGTCCTAAAAGTCCTAAGTCTAGTTATTAGTGTCGCGAGCCATTACTGCGATAGCGCGGTCAGCGCGCACAAAGGGACAAATAAAGCAGCGTGGAGATAAGATGCTTGCCGGAGCAGATAACGTAGATGGCTGGAAGTTTCGTGTTTCGTCTAGGGCCGTCTTGATTGTTAGAGAACATTCAACAAATGTCTAAAAATATGGGCAGAGGTATATAAGGAAGCCGCGACTCGCCATTAAAGAGAGTCATAATCGGAACTGCGTGTGCGTGCAGCTGTGACTTGAAAGTGAACTCTTTGTTTGGGGGTGTGGCAGACGGCCTTGAAGGCTGTATTTGTGTATGCTACGTAATTCTGATGCTGTAAGGGTTGACTAAAGTGTATTTCTACGGAAATAAAAAACATTTTGAATTTACGAACCCACAAAGTCACGTTATTATTACTGTAATAAAGCTAAATATGAGTATTTTGTGAATTGTGTTAAACGTGAAGGACCTGCAAGTTTTAGAATAAATATGAGTACATTTTCTCTCGGGCAAGATTACATAAGTTCGATAAAATAACAAAATATTTAATATATTATTGTTACCCAATTATCGGAAGGCGCGACGAACTGGCGGCTGGGTGAGAGCAGGGAGGCGTTCGCCCGCGCCTACCCATTTGTCTTATAGCGCTAACGAAGGGATGGTTGGAAAAACATCACTGGCCGTCTCTTTCCCCTCCTCCTGCCGTCTGGAGCCTTCGGGGTGATTCACTGGAACGCGAGACTTCCAGAAACAGCGATATTCCTATAAAAAGGGGCTGCAGTTGTCGAGTCAGTTCAGTTCTGGGCGAGCAGTCGTGAGGAGCGCCGAGTAAGTGTACGGACTGGAAGACGGTGTACGTGTATCAGAGGAGTTGTACGTAACTGTGAGCGTGCAATGGACCTGTGACAGACGAACTGGTGAATTGCAATTGTGTTCTCTAAGTAATTCTATGTAATCGGCAAGCGTTTCAACTGTAATTCGGTAGAAATAAAGAACATTTTGAGCTTGTGCAATTGTACTTTTAATTTCACGAACCCACAAAGTCACATTATATAGGATTTCTACTTGTGACATAGAAATTGTGAGTCATTTAAATAAATTACAATGATGCTTAGACATACGTGAAATTGACCTTTCAGAAGGAGGGAAAACTACAGAAACAGACCGTAACCAAATAACTCACTCTGACTGACATTCGAACTCAGCACACCTGGAACGTCAGGCATACATGCTACCCCCTATGCTATAGAGGAGGGCATAAATAACGATATTTACAAAGCAGAAATAAAATCATGACAGTAAAAGTGTAACAAGAAGTGCGAAATCAGACTGTTACTGTGAAATGTTTAGAATAAGTGATATGAGAAAACTGTTATTAAATTTTACATTTTGTGGATTAAATATAAGTTTATCTTCCTGAGCTTTGGCTTAAGTTTATCAGTCTGGAATTTAGATTTTATTTGCTTCCTCATTGAGCCCAAAAGATTAGAAATGCTACCCCCAAAAGAGCAGAAATTTAGTCACTCCGCATACACAAAAGTGTACCAAAACCCAAGTACTTAGTTGAAACTCTAATGCCCGATTTCACCAACAGATGTTAAAATCGACGTTAACAAATTTAAAGTAACAATTATCACAGCGCTAACACTAATGTTAAATTTCTTGCCTTTCCCCAACCAGTTTTCTGAAAACGTTAACAATCCTGCGTTAACGCCAAGAAACTTGTAAATACTACAGCTATAGAAGGCTATGGATGAGTCGTATTATTTTCTGAACGTACTGCGATGCGCTTGTTTTTTCATTTTCGTCTGCACGCAGCTGAAAAATGGCGGATGAACAAAGTCGTAAATAAAGCCGTGAGACAAATTTCTCATCGATGGAGAAAGAATTGTTAATTGAATTGGTGACGAAGTGTAAGGATATCGTGGAAAATAAGAGGACGCATGATATGAATGTAAAAGAGAAAGATGTCACGTGGAAAATATTGGAAACGAATTTAATTCAAATACATGTGTCACTACTACAAGCACTAAACAACTTGTCAGTATTACGTAAATTTAAAACGAGGAGCGAAGAAGGGCAAGTGACTTGAAAGTTTCAAGACGGGAGGTGGACAATGTATTATCCACATAATTCAGTGAATTATAAAATCGCAAGGTTATTAATACTTGAAGCAAAGGCGAGATCGGCATATTCCTTTCGACGCATGTTCTAACTCATTATTACGTAAATTTAAAACGAGGAGCGAAGAAGGGTAAGTGAATTTAACGTTTCAAGACAGCAGGTGGACAGTTTATAATCCACATAATTCAGTGAATTAATAAAATCGCAAAGTTATTAATACTTGAAGCAAGGGCGATATCGCCATATTCCTTTGGATGCATGTTGTAACCTCTCTTCTACTTCCGCAGTAACCTTCATAGTAACATGTTTCGACAGTCTATATCTCCGTAAAAATGTTTCTTCTGATAGGTCCTCAAAATAATTTCTCCTCATAGGCCGTACTCTATTACGAATGCCATTTAGACGGTCTTAAATATAACAAATCGACATCAACAGCTGAGTTATGCTCGCCATCTTGACTATTTACAATTGTTAAGGACTTAACATCAGAAATTTGGCTTAATAGTTTAACAAGTGATTTAACACGAGTGTTACGCCAACACTTGTTGGTGAAATGCAATTTTTGTTTTAACTATGGCTAAACTCGTGTTAAGTCTTAACATCTTTGGTGAAATCGAGCATTAGCCTTAACAGAAGCAGGGTTTTATTTGCGCACCCCTCATAGGCGCGCTCTCTTTCCTTTTCTCTCTCTCTCTCTCTTTCTCTCTCTCTCTCTCTCTCTCTCTCTCTTTCTCTCTCTCTCTCTCTCTCTGTCTGCCTTGATCTCAGTTCACGTAATATTTCTAACATTGGAAATAAGCGGTCTTTTCCTGACGACCAAATGCATGTTCAATTGTGTGTGATCGATGTGAATACTTGAGAAAATAATCACTTTAAGTAATACAAAACTTACTTAATAAAAAACTGAGTTAATATACAGCAGTATCAGAGAAAATATTCTCTATAATCCTGCTTCACTAAGCTTGTTGCAGAAGTCCATAATTGCCTGTATAACTGGTAGACTACAAGGGAGTTTCAGAAGTCATCAAGCATTTAACAGCCAAATTTATAAGATCGGATCATCTCATCTCTTAAGCCCACCGTATCCCTCTTTGTAGTACAAAAAATTAGTAAATAAACCAATACAGAGAAAAGGATAAGGTTTTGTATGAGGAAGTCCTACAGGAATAAATGTTAGATATTTGAATACTAGGATGCACTGACCATTGATGCTTCCTTTATCAAATAAGGCCGTAGCCCCATCTTATTTTCTGAACTGTATTCTAAAATATTGTTTCCCCTCACATAAATGTATAATAAAATTAGGATTTTGGCTTCAGTACATATTTTCATACAGGTTAGCATCCAGGAACTAATTGCGAATCCTCAAACACATATACATCTATAAATCTTAGGTAGTATCGACAATCTCTGATGTTACTGAACCTGTCTTCGAGCAACATCAATGACACCTGCAGATGTTAGATACTTCTGTGCTTGCTTCACCCTAGAGCAGAGGCAGTTCAGGTAGACGTAGAAAAATGATATGTTGTCCAAAGGTACAACGTGGTGAACGGCAATTGAATGTAGAGCAGAGCAAGACAGTGGTCAGTGACGTCAGCTCGTTGTCATGACGTGCAGCATTTGTTTAGGTGACCACGGTGGGGAGTCCTGCTACCGACGCTCCATTGTTTCCCGCATGGATCGTTGATTGGTGATAAGCATCTTGTATCACCAGGCACTCCTACCGTCCACTCACCAGACCAGAAAAACAAAGCCTCCTACTGCTACTTGACACTCGTGACCAGAACAAATATCATAATCTAACAATGTAGGCCATGCCACATTCCTTCCACTACATGTATCTACACTTGATATTTAGTTGCCTTCTTAGCTCTTTGGTAGATAGCAAAGACGTGCTTGTATTATCCACTTCCCCTTCTAATCACTCAAGAAGTATCGATAATATCTGGAGGGCACAGTTCATAACTCTTCGAGATAAAACTATTTGCAATTTATAAACAGAAACTTAATTGGATCCGTAGTCTTGAATATTGAAAGAAATGGATTCCAGAAATTTCAGTTTCTACAGTTATAAAAAGTATAAAACGTCCAGAAAATTATCAAGAGTTAATTGACTACCATATTACACATCATTGCAGTATAACAGATTGAATGAATGGATAAAACGATATTTTGGCAAAAACACGAGGACAGAAATAAAGGAAACATTCGACAATCTTGTGAGTTTGTGGGTTCGTAGAAAAAACATCTAGTTTGCAGAAATTCAAAATGCTCCTTATTGCGATGAAACGCCACTTTGTACACCCCTTATAGGCTCTAAAAATGACCTAACATACACCAATGCAGTCCTTCGTTGCTTCACCACACGTAAAGAAACAAAAGAATTCGCTTGCGGTACACTTCAAACAGCCGCATACACAATTAACAGCTCCCCACTTGCAACTGACACCGGTTTGACAGCCGCGGCGCTTTTATATCTCTAGACACTGTTTCTAGAAATTAGTGGAACGCTCGGTAACAATCGAGATGGTATCAGAAAAGACGAAACTTCAAGATATCTATCTGTCTCTTTCTTCCGCACGCGCTCAGCAGCAACACAATAATGCCTCAGTGACAACGCTGATGTACGATTGCGAAATGTGGGCATTAAGAACCGGAAAACTGTATCCAGTTAACAGTTAATGGAAGAAAGTGTTATTTAAGAAATTCAGAAGTTCAAAAATGATGGAGGAAACACGTTCAACGTGTGCCTTCTTCAACACATCCACGACAAGTCTTTCTTTATGAACTTCCAGGGAGAGGAAGTGTTGGAAGACAACGGAAGAGATGGTTTGACAAGTTTTGTTAGCTTCAGATCTCTGAAGAGCTAATCTTGTGATAAAGAAGAAGATGATGTTGAAGAAGAAGAAGAAGAAGAAGAAGAAGAAGAAGAAGAAGAAGAAGAAGAAGAAGAAGAAGAAGAAGAAGAAGAAGAAGAAGAAGAAGAAGAAGCAATATATATTTAAAACAAAGCAACAGGCAAGGAAATTAAATTTAGTACAAGTTTTCCTGGATATTTAAGGAAATCTATGTTGCCTTTCATTTGTTTCTATCATGTATTAAATGCAAAAAGAACAATGCTTTAAAACTCAATTACATACATTAAAAACGAAAATAGGGTATAATAATTTCTATGATTTACCTCGCTTGGCAAGGCCCCTGTTCAGAAAGAGGTATTTCAGAATTCCCTGCTGTATTATTTAAGAAAAGGAAGCACTGATAAATTATATGAGGTAATCTAAGTAAAAATATTTTGTAAGCATTTTTTGTAATTTACATCCTCCAACGTCAAGTCATATCTTACGGTGAATGAAATGAGTAAAATGATGCTCAAATGAGCCCAGGGTCCATAGAGCTTAGAGTTATCCAACGTTCGTCTTTGTGGATAAGGGAAAACCCCGGAAAGACTTCATTCAGGAAACTCACCCTGACCGAGATTCGAACTCGGGACCTCTTGAACATGAGGCAGACATACTACCATCAACGCTACCGAGGGGGGCATAAAATTCTTCCTCTCTTCACAAATTTGAATAAGAATAATGAGGAGAAACAAGTAGGGAAATAAACAGAACGATCTGCTGAAGTTTACTTTTGTAGGTGAAGTATCAATTGCGAATTAATGCACTCCTATAGGAAGCATTCACGCAAATAAGTGCTGGAACAGGTAGATACATATGACTCATTTCGTAAGAGTTGATACAGGCATATTCTTACATTATTCTGTCTACAGATAAAACAAAAGAATGTCCACCATTGTATGTGCATTTATGCTTTAAGATTTGAGGTCAGACAGAAATTGAAACACCTTATTACTATCACCATCATCATCACTATTGATAATAATTCTGAATATAAGTATTTGCTTCACCTCGATATAAAACAGGGAATAATTAATGAACCAGGGTTACCAAATTGTTTCTGTACTGTAAAATAAAGCGCATTAATTCTGGAGCAGTCTGTTCACAACAGTGCACCCTTTTCGTTACTACAAAATATCAGCAGCTGTTGTTTTTCTTTGTTTGTAGTACCATACAGAAATATATGCAAGATCTCTATCAATTAGCGAAAAAGCCCCGTGAGAAAAAGACCGGAAGTTCTTCAGCAGTGAGTGCCCAGCTGCTTCTTTCATCTAAAAACCAATAAAGGAACTTGGTCGTTAAAACATAGTGTATGTGGAGACTATTTTCAAGATGGAATGCTGTGTGCGTGTTTAAGGTAAGGGTAATTGGAATTTGAAATGCCTACAGTTCAGAAAGTAAATATACTATATTGAGACTTTTGAGCATCCAAAGTTTCAATGTTACATAAACAAATTTTAAAGCTAATTAGCTATAAGAAAAATGTATTTCTGATTAAGTATTATGCTATGTAACATAGCTTTCTTTGTTTAAATATTTATCTGTTTTCTAAAAGGGGGGGAGTATTAACTTTCCTAATGATAATTTTGATATAGGTGCCGGGAGGACGTAGTTGCATAAGCCTAAACTGTGGCTGCCAATTAAGTTCTAGGATTAGAAGTGAGGTATATCTTGCGCCGGGGCGTAGTGGGCTAAGGTACCATGCCTTGGCTCCCTGCCACAGAAAGTGGCCCGGCATCAATGCCACTCATGGGGTGTGGATTTTAAGTCCAGGGTATAGGGCCAGTGCCCACTCAGCATCGTGAGAAAATTGAGGAGCTTACGATACGTAAGCGGACCACGTCACGAAAGCCAACATTCCGGCTCGGGCATGCCGAGATGCTGACACATCTCCTCCCCGTATCGGTTAGGTGATCACCCACCCCCTTGCTTATGTGGTCGTGAGACCGGCATTCGGGTTGGCAGGTCCTGGCCATATATGGGCTGTCAACCAGAGTAAAAAACATAGATAGACAGGAGATATGGGAAAGTATAGAAGAAAAGAAATCTTTGAAATTTTATAAGCAAATAAAAACAGAATAGGGTAGCGGAAAATATATAGATCAATGTGACAAAACTGGAAGAGAAGGCATGATAGGGATGAGAGTAGGAATAATATATCTAAAAGGGTTGAGAAGTAATGAGGTTGGGATATGTGAAATTTGTGGAGATGAAGAGAGCACTGTGCATTACCTAATAGAATGTAAGGAGTTAAATTACAGGAGAACAACATGGGATAAGAAATGAGACAGTGTGAGCAAAGAGGTAGTGGCATCACGCATGTTAACGGGGATGGGTGAAAAGAAAAATAGATGTATAGGAGAATTCTTATATAGGTTAAGAGAAAAGTGGATTAGGGTAAAAGAAGCGAAGGTCAAGAAGAAATGACACCATGCTGCTCAGGAAAACCAAAGGCGTATAACCAGGGGACCTGAGTCAGCGAGTAAATCTTGGGTTAGCAATTTCATGTACTTATATCTGTACAGGATGCATAATAGTACTGTCTGGTGTCAAAGTTATTGTAGTGAAACTGTAATGCAAACTCTACAAATAAATATCATATCAAATATGGGCTGTCACACTTTTCGTTACTATTAGAAGTCAGAGAGGTAAATTCGCAACCTCTGGCAGCTGGAGATCAGTGCCAGAGGTCCACGGCATCACTGCCCAACTGACAGCTCTAGAGGGCATTCTCGCCACCCACCACTGCCACCTTAAGTTCTTTGCCTTCGCGGGAAGAACTCCAGAACATCCACACCACCGGCTTGCAAGATCTCTGTACCCAAGTATCCACCGCCAACCAGCGCCTGACTGGCCTTGAGAATGCTATCTCCTCTGCCAGCACCCAAAAAATCAACACCACTGCAGCCATCCAACAACTAGAACGCCACTTAGAGCACTCCGAACACTTCATGACGGACACCACCACAAAGCTTACTACGTTGGAAGAGACACTCTTGACTACTACGGACACCATCTTAAGCCGTACTACACATCACTACAAGACCTCGTCAACCTATAACACCACGACTCACTGCAGAAACTTAGGACACTCGCTGAAAATCAAGCAGACACCCATCTCGCAGTGGCAACACTTACGCGCGACCCTGAGGATCTACGGTGCTACTTCGCCCAGCTCTTCGCAAGCATTGACAACTTATACCTCGGCCGTTCTATCTGCGGCTCTGACATTTCTCGAGAGGGGGAAGCGGGCTGTTGCCAGTTCTTGAGCGGGAATTTCAAGCAGAGGAACAATGCGTATTTTAAATATTTCATGTATTTGCATATTTCACGAACCAGTAGCCATATTATTATAATAGCGATAATAATAGGACTTACGAACACTAAACATCGGAGTTCACGCACGAAAATTATACCAAAGAAAGTTCACCAGCGCAAGCCTCTATTAGGCCACGTGGCTCAAACAAATTTAAGCTGGCAACACGGTGTTGGGTTCGGGAGCCACGCCTACCAGCGACAACGCTGATTGGCGCTAGCAGACAGTTTTAGCTTCCTGACCACGACACCGGATGTACTGACTCCCAGTATCACCAACAGAAGCAGTTGGTGTGCGTGAAAGGTGTGAACGAAATATTTGAATGGAGTGATGCTGTAAAGAATATCTTGCATGATAATGAAATTACAAGTTGTATTTCAATGTTTTGAAGATAATAGATTCCTATACTCTCATTATAAAGATAATTCTGACGATATGTTTTCAATTACTCATTATTATATGTTGGTACTAGTAACCTTCCCCCTCCACCTCCTGCAGCCACTAAATGTCAGAGCCGAAGATACAGCGGCCGGACAGTACAGTCATGCATACTCCAACGACATAGAGAGGACAACACGCTACTGGCGCCGCTAAGCAACCCATCCCCAAACACAAGCATCTAAGATGCACGGTGACAACAAATAGACACTTGAACCCCGGCGATCCATCCAGATCCTCCGGTCATGGCTGGACCCCTGGATACTTCCTTCCCTTGAGTTGCACGTGCCCCTCAGACACCTGCACCCTTACTACCGATACTACCGGGGGTGCATCCGCGGAACCCCAACACCTATCTCCTTAAAAAAAAAGAGCAGTGCACAACAGCACGACCCAAGGTGACCATCAGACTCGTGAAGGTTGGTGAGGAGAGATTTCTGGTAAAAATACTCTTGAATCCTTAACAATGATTAACTTCTTAGCCCAAATCCTATACATTAAATCACACAGCGTTTGGAAGTTCTATGTCCACGGGTATTAAATTGGAAGAAATACAATCATCTCAACAAGGAACATAAATCTATCTGCACACACAATCTAATATGAGAAAGTCTCTTCTCAGGAGTTATTTACAAAATGCCATTTGTCCATTGTGCTAAATAACACAAGTGAAGAAACTATTTATACCTATTACCTCAACATAGTTTATTTAATAAATGCAGACCAATTTTGGAAATAACTGCCACCCTCAGCACATATCTCTCTAGTTTCTAAGATATAATGAAAATATACTTTGCCATAAAAGGTTATAACTGAATTTTATTGATCTTTTCGATAAGGGAGCTTCTCGCAGGGGCAGAAAATGTAAATAATATATTCACTTTCAATAAGCTTTAGTGTAATTTAAGTTCGCATTTGGGAATTAAGCCACAGTAACTTAAGAGATGTGTTTGAAAGCACTTTCGTAAAACTTTACCATCTTTCACTTCGCGTTTATGGTTCAGTTTTGAGTAGTTCTGTTGAGGAGTTACCTTTTAGATTACAATTCTAGGCCGTTATCACAATTTATGTCATATAGAAAAACATTTAGCTGTAATTTCTATTAATAATACGAATGAGGCCATTATTGAGAAACAGGAGTAGATGTTTTCTCAGCAAAATATCTTCCAGAGTTTATTGAACCAAATGTACAGCTATGACAACTTATTAAAAAGCGAATTGAATTAAGTGAATGTAAAAACTAAACGTGGTCATTTACATTCGAGTTTCCTTGCCGGCACAAATTGGAAACAAAACTTCAGAGGTTCGTGTAGCGGAAATATAGTAGCTAATGGGTACAGCGGTTACCTCACATTGAATAGCCATTCCCATTAAGAAGGATTACAACCACATACCAGTTTTCCCGCCAGAGACCTCTACACTCCGCGTAATGTTTTCCCCGCTAATTAAACGAGAAGTGGAGGAATTTGCAGGCCGCGATGTAACTGTATCCTCCGTAACGACATCTACTTATCTTAATGACGCCGCAGTACCAAGTCCTCGGACCTCTAAACATTTCTCGACATCCTGAGCTTTAATTAAAAGACCGAGTCACTGTTACAGTTTTATTGGGTTCAACACGAGGCCATCGTCGTCAAGTCGAGAATGAAAGGTTTAATGTGTAACTAAAGTTACTAAGTTGTTTGTTTAGAATTCAATCTCTGCAAGGTACAACCAACGAAGATAATTACACTTTCGCATAAAAACGGATATAAAATGGGTGGAGGTAATTCCTATATCAATAATCTCCTGTAATTATTAGCAATCAAGGCAGGTTTTGCTACTGAAATTATATAGAGTAGGTCGGATGAGTTATCATACAGTTTACCTCATACAACCGCTAGAAAATTCTAAAATAAGATACTCACACCAAAGGATAATAACATTTGTTATGCACTTTTCTGTTGGATTAGCACTGTTCTTAATCCTTTAACTCTGCAGAGAAACTTGAATATCTTTAGGTATTAACCGACTCGTCGTATCTGTTGGTCTGGATTTTCTCTCATTTACCTCAGAATTTCTATTAAAACTATAATATCTATTCTCTAGCTTACGAAGAACTATGTAGCTATGTAAACACACACTTGTATAGACCTTATGGCCATAGAGACTTTTGCTGTACAATAAATTTATATGATACAGGTACACAGGCAGGCGATCCAAGCTCCAAAGATCCTTGGCAGACGGTCCGGAAATTGTCCCAGAAGAGGAGCGGAGACCGGCAACCGATCTACCGGAGGAGGAGCGAGCATATCATCCTGCCATGCACCGCCGAGACACCCGCCAACATTTCTATCCTGAAAGAGACCACCAGATGAGAGATGATGTGAAATGATAATGGAGATGAAATGGAGTGACAGGAAATTCGGGAGATATAATTAACCTACCCAACATTCACCTAGCGACCCGGAAACCCCCCGGAAAAACCCATGGGTCAGGTAGGTTGGCCACGGGAATCAAACCCAGGTCTCCCGAATGCGGACCACAACGAAACCACCTGATGTGGTAGTATGTTAGTAAAATCCCAGATAATAGTGGAGGAACAGAAACGTGGAAGTATTTTGAGCTTCACTTTGTAGTTTTCCCATATTGAGCAAAGAAAATTTCTCTACAGGTCACACGCCTTGAAACCAGATATAGGTAGGTGCACTTTGAACCTCTCGTCGCAGTCCAGCAGTTGCACTTCTACAGACCATTCATAAAAACGTCGCACAAATATGTGTACTATTATCATTGTTTAATGGGAAATTAGAGGTTAAGTATTCTAAATTATTTCATAAACACTGTAAGATATTTTACTAAAAATTTATGGTTTTTAAATGAATGCGTACTTTTATTCAATAACTTTGTTTATTATTCAAAATAAGAAACATACATATAATTCATTTAAATTTGTTAAAATGTAACAAAAGCTACTATCTAGTTAATTAACTCAGCAACGTTAATATCTCACAACATTTATAGATATTTTATCCCTCTTATGCTCCATTCAGTTTCTTAGAATGATTTATTTATCCGCAAAAAGGTAATTCCCTAAAAAAAAAGCCGCCTTTATAACAAAGTTGAAGACAGCACATTAGCAAAAAAGGGATCTCTGTGGTTTGAATACATAAATACTGACTTAATTAACAGGTTTATGAACCGCAAAGCTAAACTTCCCCTGAAAATGGGCTAAGGTTTACTATTCTACTACAAATTATGTAGGACTTATGATTTCATTTCTTTAAAGTGGTATACAAAACGTCATTTACAGTATAAACTGGAATGATATATTTATATTGTGCTATATCTTCAGTGATATACGAGAAATATGTGAGGGAATTCAAATTCAAAAGGTTGCGAAAAAAGACAACGATTTTGGAGGAATTTTGCAACATATTATTTTCTTATATCAATAAAAACAGAAGAAAAGTTTCAAATATAGTGGTAACAGAACAGAGTATAGACTCAAACTGAAAAGTTCAATGCCATAGACGGGATTTGAACCACGGATCTCCTGGTTTCTGTCTAGTCGCTCTTACCCATTGAGCTACCATAGCCATCGTACCGTCATACATTAAATTCTCCAAATGACTCATATATTTTCCCGGCAAACCACTAGGGGCTCTCGTATTCGAGGTGCATCATTTGTGGTGAGTTACTATTGGAAGTACTTTAGTCCCAATTGGGACGGAGATATCTCTAATTCATAAATAATATTAGCTGAAAGTACATAAAACTTGATATACAAGGAAATAATCAAAATGGTTTTCTTATTCACCTCCACCAACACTTTTATTCCTTGAAGTTTATAATTTATAACGAAATAATGAAAGCTCATGAATAAAAAGGAATCAACTAATATTAGTACACCATCATAGCAAAACAAGGTTTAATAATGCTTTTAGAGCAACGACTTTTCAGCGGACAGATATATAAATGCCGGATTTCACCAAAAAATGTCAAAATCGACGTTAACAGTTATAACGTAACAATTCTCACAGCGCTAACAAAGCTGTTTAAATATCTTGCATTTCATCAAACTGTTTTCTGAAAATGTTAACAAACACGTGTTAACGCCAAGAGGCTCGTAAATATTACAGATATAGAAGGCTATGGATGAATCGTATTACGAGTATTTCCTGAACGTACTGATTGCGCTTTTGTTTTCATTTTCGTGTGCACACAGTTGAAAAATGGCGGGTGAACAAAATCGTTAACAAAAGCCATGAGACAGACTTCTCATCTATGGTGAAAGAATTTTTAATTAAATTGGTGACGAAGGATAATGTCATGGAAAATAAGAGAACGGATGCTGTGAATGTAAAAACAAAGATGTCACGTGGGAAAATATTGGGGACTAATTTAATTCAAATGCATGTATCACTAGGAGAAGCTTGAAACAACTTCGTCAGTATTACGTAAATTTAAAACGAGGTGCGAAGAAGGATAAGTGACGAGTGACTTCAACGTTTCAAGACGGGAGGTGGACAGTATATTATCCACATAATTCAGTGAATTATAAAATTGCAAAGTTATTAATACTTGAAGCAAAGCCGAGATCGGCGTATTCCTTTCTATACATGTTCTAACTCAGTATTACGTAAATTTAAAACGAGGTGCGAAGGACAAATGACGAGTAACTAGAACGTTTCAAGACGGGAGGTGGACAGTGTATTATTAACACAATTCAGTGAATTATAAAATCGCAAAGTTATTAATACTTGAAGCAAAGGCGAGAATGCCATATTCCTTTCGATGCATGTTCTAACCTCTCTTGTACTTCCGCAGTAACCTTCATAGCAAATTGCTTCTACAGTCTATACCTCTGTACAAAATTTTCTTCTGATAGTTCCTCAAAATGGTTTCTGCTCATAGGCCGTACTCCATTACGAATGCCATTTTGACGGTCTTAAATATGGCAAATCGACGTCAACAGCTGCGTTCACGTCCGCCAGCTTGACTTTTTACAATTGTTAAGAACTTAACAGCAGAAATTTGGCTTGTTAATTTAACAAGAGATTTAACATGTGTTTTAAGCTAACACTTGTTGCTGAAATGTAATTTTTGTTGTAACTATAGCTGAACTCGTGTTAAGTCTTAACATCTGTTGGTGAAATCGGACATAAGTGAAACATACGTTAGACAAAACTGTGTTCGGAAAGGAAAAATATCAGTTTAGAAAACCCTCTAGTTATAGGTAGATAAAGTGTCCATTCTTTGCAACTATCAAGTATAAATTTAATTTACAAAGTTTGTTCATCTTTGTTTGTGCTCCCTGTTGAGTTAATTCGAAAATTATGACCTAAAGCTGCTGCCAATTCCTTTCCAGTTCTCACACTTAAAATGTTTCCAGACTCTGCGGGTATTACATTATTTACTTACATAGGAAGAAATAAGGGTTTCCAATTTATCTGATACATTGCACTGTATATTTTGAATATATATTCAAACCTCTATTGGGTTAAGGTTAAATCCAAATGCGTAAAATATTTCTTTGTCAGTACCAAGAGAACGCGTTCTGGTTTAATTAAATGTCCCTCTCATATATTTCTCGTTCTTAGAATGATGCCATCATTACACGCAATGCAATCGTATAACACTCCAAGCAAAGAACTGTATCTGCTCCGTGCTCGTGTTAAACAGAGCTGAACAAGACCATAGGTGCAACTTTGAAAGTAACATTTTAAGACGTCCTAAAGCAAGGTTATAAAATAAATCACCGTATATGGCTGCAAAACACGCACTCGTGTCATTTTGTAAGTTGTTGTACTTAGGTCATTTCTGTGTCGAGTAGCCCTAGGAAGTCCCTTACGCCATTCTCGCACCCAAATGTCCCCTAACAGCATTCCGGTCCACTTCTAGGTTATGTACATACATCAGCTCAAACAGGATTGTTGTTAGAAGCGAACTTCTCTGATATCGCAATAGCAGTTCTTGTTTGTAGAGGAGCTTATAAATATAAGAGTTCCAATACTGACACATCTACAGCAAAGTCGTGATGAGATCATTCCTGAGTGGAGAACTTTCCCATGTCAAGTTGCTACATAGAGTCTTTATGAAATGCGGATACGTGAGATTACATTCCAAGTCACACATTTATGAAAACTCTCAATGTCTACGTGAAGCAGCTAACATTGATGCAATGAGAACCTAGCACTTGCATGCATTGTTGAGACAACTTAGCTTCTACTTTTTCTTTAAAAAGTTTGACACGCTTTATCTACATGACATTCTCTTCTTATTCCTCTACTGACTATGGTTACGAAACCTAATTTTTCTTCAAAAAATGTCTTGTTAACAGACAAAAATGCATTGTACACTTACATATATCTATTTACTTATAAGAGATTGCTGCATAACACCTCTCAATGCTCCTTTAAAAACAGAATAAAACAGAATAGTGACTCACTACTTACGAAAAGCATCTCTTTCTGTCCCTCTCTGGAAATTCACACCAAACCACAACCTGGAAAATAGTTAAACAAAGAGATAATATAATAACAGCAATAATAAAAAACTTTACATAAACAGTCTCCTTTAGTGAGACCTATTTCTTGTGTGGTACAACAACGCACAAAAGACATTCAGAATGAAGAATTCACAGAACCTGGAGGAAATTTAATTCCGAAAACAACTTATTACTCATTGTATTATCTGAAATGTATGGTATTTTAAAAGAAATAATTAGCTATTTTTCAGCAAATAAAATATTTACATATAAAATGTAACTAAATATAATATTATTTTGAAAATCACAGCATGGCATCCTTGAAGTATATTGTGACTTTGTGGGTTCGTAGAGTTAAAAATTCACTCTGTTCAATCCTCACAGGACCAGAATTACGTCACATACACAATCATAATCTAGCAAGGTCGATTTCCACAACAAAGAACTTACTTGACTTCCCTGTTTACAACACTCCTGTTACATCTGTTTACGGCTGACCTGGCGAGTCGCCGCCTCTTTAAATACCACTATTGATAATTCTATAGATTTCTGAAACAAACAAGAAATCTAATGTTCTATAAAACAATCAAGACGTCCCCGGAATGTTCCATCTACCTCACTTATCTGTGTCGGTAAGTATTTTATCTCCGGGCCATCTTTATCTGTTTTTGCAGGCTCTTTATTTCTACACTGTTTATCAGTTCCTTTGTGTAAACAAACCGCGTTATCGCTCCGCGCGAACAATTTAGCGCGTATGCCGCCAATTGTAATAATGGATTCGCGACAATATTAAAAAGTTTGGTCTTTCTTTTAGTTCCACGATTATGATTCCACGTACACCGCTTAGGTGCGCTGTATCCTCTTTGGGGTGAGGTATCTGGGTAAAGGTTTCAGCCGAAGTTTTCCCTTATTTTGAAAGATAAGTAACAGGTAACTTCGAGCATTATATATAGTGTGATCCATATAAACCTGAACCACCTCAATAGGCCATAACTTTTGTACCAACAATAGGACACACGTGAAACTTTGGGGAATGCAATACACAACTGGGATATTACACTAAACTATTTACGAGGGCTGTTGAATAAAGAATGATCATAATTTTTACGGTCATAATTTCTCGCACTAAAATTCAAACTTATTATATTCTGTTAGCTTAATGTGAATCAAACACGCCGTAGTAGATTCATTGTTAGTACTCCTGTTTCCGTCTTTGAGAACTAAGCAAGTTCATACATGTTCAGTATCGCCTACCGCTGCAATGGAGGTAACATGCAGTTAAAGTTGATGTTAGAGGAAGATTCGGAGTTACATTCAAACGTTATCACTGCTGATGAAACTTGGCTACAACATTTTGATCCTGAGAGCAAACAGCAAAGCTCAGTTTGGAAATCTCCATCACCAACCCCCAATAAAGCAAACGTCATCTCATTCTTTGATATTCATGAATGCTTTAGCAGCATGTTGTACCTGCACACACATCAGTGACTGAACAATACTAGAGGGATGTCCTGGAAACATTGCAAGTCCATATCAGGCGCAAAAGACCACATTTCCGTGAAACAGGCTGGATGCTACACTACGATAATACGCGGTCGCATATTGCCAATGTTGTTGCTGAATATCATGCAAAAATCAACGTGAAGTGTATCCCTCACCCTCCCTATAGCTCGGATTTAGCCTCATGTGACTTTTTTCTATTCCCTAAGTTGAAGAAAAGCCTTCGTGGGAGGCTCCACAAATGTCTTGAAGATACCCATATAAACTTTGGTGTCTACAGTCGTATCAAAGAAATTGGGACCAACGATCCATAGATGCTGGTGGATGACACTTCCAACATTTTCTCTGAGATTTAAATGGTATAGTGTATTCTACCAATTATGTTTTATACTCTCCCAAAGTTGCAAGTGTGTCCTATGATTGGTTCAGATGTTATGGCCTATTAAAATGGTTCAGGTTTATATGGATCGCACTGTACTATGGGCTCATTTGGGCGTCAATTCAACCATTTCATTCATTGTCCAATGTGGGTTGACGTTGGAGGACGTAAATTAAAACCACACACCCGCCAACAGATATACATATTAAGAGACAAAATTTAATTTTAATTTCTATAATGGCTCTTTTTGATTCAGGGAGCCTCAAAAAAGTGTTTAGGGTGAAATGTTTTCATCCATTTTAGAAGGGAATATGATACTTCATCTAACTCCCAGAGGAAGTAGTAGAGAAGGCTAAATTGAATGAAATCATCACCCTAAAGCTATCATGTAATACCACTAAGATAAAATGTAAAATGATTTCTTAAGCTGTTTGATGATCCAAACCCATTACGTACTTGCTATTTATGATCCTGTTTCGTTCTTTGGTTAAGTAACATGCGAGGAGTTGAACCTGTGTCATCGTTTAACGACCGAGAACGTTAATGATTCCCCTGGGAATCTCATGTAGATTGCAAGGAACAACTTTAGAACGTCTATTCTGCAACATCTGAATTTATTGAATAGTTATTTACTTTTATTACATTCCTTATACTAATCAATACAAAGATATCAAATACTACATCCACTGTCTCGCAAAGTATCAATGTATCACTGTGTTGGATTTTTCTGATGCCTGTCTTCGTCATTGACATTGTTACACTGATAAAATATGGGATCGTTTGCTTAGGGTACGCGTAAAGGACACACAATCATTTTACAGCTCAAATCAAATGGTTCTGTAATAACAATCAAAAGTGCAAACTGCCTTAAATGCAGCACAGACTGCGGAAACGTTAAGGGAAAATTTCCATGGATGACTGCCAAATCCATATAAACTCGAGCACGGTATTTAGTAGATAATAATTGTTCACGGAAACTCTTCCGTAACGTGGTGAGATATCAAGATTTCTACAATTAGGTTCCAAATACACCGTATCCTATAAGGTTAACAAAACACAATTATGAGTGAATCGCGTGAGTGAATCGCGTGAATGTTGAGGCTAGCGTGAGGTTAAATCTAATGTATTTAAAACTCAATTGTTAGCTAACCCTACCATATGTTTCCTCGGCCCGTATTTTTTTTCTTCTGAGAAGTCACACACGATACTTATTGGAAATTAAGTGCATTCTGGAACAAATACGTTAGATATATATGGCTTTTATAGGACATCAAAATGCATTTTTTTTCACATTTTTATAATAAAGTTTTTAACATTTAAATGGATTTTCCGGTCATTTTCTGTATTTTCACTTTATTGGGCATTTTTATCTGTAGCCCGCATTCGGGAGGGCCGGGTTCGATTCCCGTGGCCGACCTGACCCTAACTCATGGGATTAAAAGTTCATTTATATCATCATTTTTATAAAATAGTAACTTCCTATGTGCAGTAAACATGTAATTAACACAGGTCAGCGTCCTAAAAGTGCTAGTGAATTTATGACGCATCAGTTCAAGGAATCGCCGATTACATCATGCAATATATGTCAGTCAGGACTTCAGGAGCTAGAAGTGTCGCAGTAAGGAGAGTAGTTTGTGAGGTGTGTAGATTTGTTGTGTTTTGGAATTGAAATGCCGACACAAAAAGTCAGCTGCGTCCCTTTTGAAACAGTATGCTTCAGAGTTTGGAGGAAACATATTCTGTACTGATGGAACTGTATTCTTCTGTAAAATGTGCGAAATTAAAGTCGCTGCAGACAAACGGTTCACCGTACAACTTGTTGGGCGGGAAAAACATTTACGATCTCTTCAAAATGTGAAAAAAAAAAAGAAAAACGTCTCAGTTCCTGTTAAAAGAAACGGCTTCGAAGTCAAGTACCAAGTCATCTTCCTTTTATAAAAATTATGTGAATTGTTTGTTATTGCAAATATTCCGCTAGGAAAATTAAGTAATTCCTAATTACGAGATTTTCTTGAAGGTCAACTTCCAGATGAATCAACTTTGCGGAAAAGTCACCTACAAAAATATTATGAAGGCACATTAAACCGAATACGTGAATGTGTGATTGGGAAAAATGTATGTGCCAATTGATGAGACACCTGATTCAGTGGGGCGTTATGTTACCAATGTATTGATAAGTACGCTATACGCTACTAGTGCCGGACAAATGTTTAATCTGACCTCATAGGTTATGGAAGCTGTCAACCATTGTCAGATGTGCAAACTGTTCGATATTACCATGTTTTTATTGTGGTCTTGTGGAATACAGAATTACAACGTGCTACTCTTCCTAACAGATGCGGGCCTTACTTGGTAAAGGCGACAAAATCGGTCCAATCATTTTACAGTAAGATGGTAGATGTTACGTATTTGGCCCACAATTTTCATCGAATTACGGAACAGGTCAGGTCAACATTTTAAGAAGCAGGTACACTAATTTTCACAACAAAGAAAATATTTTTGAAAGCGCCAACCCGAACTAGGTATTAAAAAGAAACCCTAACAGCTCTTTGCCCCAGCACCAATTTTAACACGCTGGGGTACTTTTTTAACTGTATGTATGTGATAATTTTCAAATAGTGTGAGAGAGAGAGAGAGAGAGGGAGTGTGTGTGTGTGTGTGTGTGTGTGTGTGTGTGTGTGTAGTGTTTAACGCCCACTTTTACTACACACGGCACCGCAGGCGATGACACTGATGATACATGAGATGAAGATGGAGCACCGGTGGAATGAGATGGCGGGGGAAACCGGAGATCCCGGAGAAAACCCGCCCCAGCGCCATGTTGTCCACCACAAATTTCACTTTGCGGTCTCCTGGGATCGAACCCGGGCCGCCTTGGTGAGAGCCAAGCGGTCTAACCACTGAGCCATGGCGCGACCCCTCCAGGTGACTTGTATTTCTTTCTTTAATAAGTAAATAGTGTTCTCAAATTAATTTTGAAATAACGTATTTCATTAACGAAGCTTCTATGACTGGGACCTAACGTGCCTAAGAGGTTTAAGCTATATATATAATTTTACGTCCTCCAGCGTTAGGTCATATCGGATGGTGAATAAAATTGATGAAATGATTCTCAAATGTGTCCAGGGTCCATGGAAATCAGAGCTCCCCGAAATTCGTATTTAAGGATAAGGGAAAACCTTATCCAGATAGCTCACCATGACCGAGATTAGAACTCGGGACCTCTTGAACGTGAGGCAGACACGCTACCATCTACGCTACCGAGGCGATGGGGTATATTGCGTCATGGTGAATTTACAAAGCATTGACTCTTTATTTGGTAAAAACATTAGTAGCTCGTTGATGAAACCAACAGTAGATATTGAAAGTTGAATATCCTTTGTGTTATTTAGCTGTTGTCTCATTTTTGTGTAATTTTTAGTATTATTTTATTCAGACATATTCATTACAAGTTATTTATTGAATGGGTAGAGAAAGACTGAAAAATTCAATGTCATAGCCTGGATTTGAACCACGGATCTTTTGGTTTCCGTCCAGCCGCTCTAAGCCATTGAGCTACCATGGCCAACGTGCCGATATGACATTAAATTCTCCAACTGACTCGTGCTTCTCCCGGTAAAACACTTAGGAGTTCTCATAAACACATGAGACAACTACCTTAGTGGCGACTTACTATGCTGTAAGTACTTTAAGGCCCGGGCTTTATAGATTGGACCACTATTAGGTACAATTAATGGAAATTAATTGTTCTTTTACACTAGCCGTGTGTAGGACTCACTATGAAAGGATAGAGCCAGGCTGAAAAATTCAATACCATAGCCGGGATTTGAACCACGGATGAAAGTCATTTGGAGAATTTAATGTCATGTCAGCATGTTGGTCATAGTAGCTCAAATGGTTAGAGAGGCTGGACGGAAACCAGAAGATTCGTGGCTCAAATCCCGGCTATGACACTGAATTATTCAGTCTGGCTCTACCCTTTCATAGGGCGTCCTACACACGGCTAGTGTGATAGAACAATTAATTTCCAGGTGATTTATTGTTAAATGCCGATAAAACCTCAGTCGCTTCTGTGATCGAAGCAATAGGATTTCTTTTTCTCGTAACTTAAGGATTGTGGAAAGGCGTTCTTCAGGAACTATGACCCAATGCCGCTAGCTGCGTGGGTCAGTGACTTGATCACGTGATGGTCTGCAGCGCGCGCTTTTTATCGGCGCGATGACAAGACCATTTCGCTACAATAGGAAGAGACACGTGTACCGCTGTGACATTCCTTTCTCGTGTGCCTCCAACACGCCAAGACTACCAAACTGCATTGCTTCCTATGAGTAGAAAGAAGAAACAGGAAATATATAAAGTAGTAGCATTTCTAATAGTATGAAACACATCATTTATCTTATTGCGTGAGAAATGAAGCTGAAAGAAAAGAAAAATCTCATCCAGTAGAATAATACAGCTTTCTCCACCTATTACAAATTCGCATAGGTACCTTATATATTACAGCAATAAATTAGTGTTAATTTTTCATTAATGTGCTTACTCCGGGTACATATTTGTTCAAATTAAGTAATAGTATCCTCGTTCTAAGAAATATGACAAAAATGTTTAAAATTGGTGGGAAGCACACAAGAATAAATGTTTAATTTATATTTATTGGAAAATAAGTTGGACCTGCATGACCAAAGTAACGAGTTATGAAAATAAAACAGAAGTTCAAAATAGCTACCAGTCTTCTTCCACTGGATTATGCACTTAATATAGTTATACAACATGGAATACTTGCAAACAAGCTGCCGCTATCAAAACAATTAGTTGAAATAAATAATATGTTTTAGTGACAGCATATATACTGTCAATCACCCGCCATCATTCGGAATAGCTACAGAATTTAGAATAACCATTTTCATGTAATTTATTGATCTAACTAAAGCATTTGACAGAGTAATATTGACGGATTTGATAAGATTGCCACAAAATAAAGACGTTTCCCTAAAATTTATTATTAAGAGACTAAATTATCTTTAAATTTTAATGCCAATAACTATAGAGGAATAAAAGGACTTTGAAAACTTACAGCGAAAGCTCCTGTATCTGCAAGTATAATGCAAGGAGGTAGTATAAGTCCAATTTTATTTAATATAGTACTAGAGGAAGTCATAGAAGAAACAAAGAAAATTAGTAACGATTTTAAAATGTCAAAAAAGAAACAAAACACATTATACTACACAAATGAATTGCTACCATTATTAAAAAGGTTACAATGATTTACAACTCGTATAATAAGTTGCATAGTGCACAATAATTTACAACTGAAAAATATGAACGAAAACAAACATAAGCCACTCAACAAATTCAAAAGAAGTCTATAACATGAAAAATAGCAGTAAGTAGTAAGAATATAGGGCAAATAAGATGTTTCATGTACTGTGATAGTAATATTTACCAAAAAAAATGGATCTTCTGGCCAGACCTGAGTTGAAAACCAGGGCCGACAATTTCTCAAAGCAAACTCCATATCCATTACCCTCGCTCACGGCCCATTTATCTGATCTGTTGACTCAAACATGAAAGAAAGCCTTGGAATAGCTCACTGATCCTAAGAATGTTATTTCTACTGTCTGACTTTGGATTAAATGTTTTCTCTTTTACATATTTCTGTCATTTTACTGGACAACGCTTCGTCATCCTTTTATAGGTCAATTTTAAACAATTTGTTGATCTTTTTACAGTACCTCTTCATTTAGTCTTTCTTCTGAGTTTTACTCTAAACATATTACAAGGGGCATCCAGAAAGTAAGTTCTGCTTCAATTTATCTCCGCTGCAGCGCTGCGATCGCAGTTCCGCACATGCGCGGTAGACACTCTGTATCAATGAGAAGAATCGTGCGCTATTGATATCACTGTCAGCGACGTACGCTTTGTTGTGCTTGTTTACAATTTCGGTGTTGATTTAAAATCCTACCGCTTGTGAAACCAGATCTTTGATTCGTTTTCTGAATGCTAGGAAAGTGAAACCAATTGAAATTTATCGGCAAATTTGCGATGTCAAAAGGTGTTGTTGTGCCCGCCTCGGTAGCGTAGATGGTAGCATGTCTGTCGGACGTTCAAGAGGTCCCGACTTTGAATCTCGGTCAGGGTGAGCTACCTGGATAAGGTTTTTTCCGGGGTTTTCCCTTATCCTTACAGACGAATGGCGGGTAACTGTAAGCCCTTTGAACCCTGGACATATTTGAGCATCATTTCACACATTTCATTAACCGTCCGATATGACTTAACGTTGGAGGACTTAAAATTACAACAACAACAAAAAGTGTTGTGTCTCTTCACGAAAACACACGACCACACACTGCAAATGCGACGAAAAACATCCTACAGGGATTTGGCTCGGGCATGTTTGACCACCTCCCGTACAGCCCTGACCTAGCTCCTAGCGACTTTCATCTGTTTTTGCATCTCAAATCTTTCCTTGGCGGTCAACACCTCAACAACAACGAATAGCTGAAAGAAAATGTTTCCAACTGGTTGAAGACAGGCGGCAAACTTCTATGAAGAAGGTATACAGAAACTTGTGCCTCGCTGTGACAAATGCCTGCAAAATTTCGGCACTTATTTGTAGAATTTTGTGCAACAAATAAATTTTCTGTATCTATACACAATTTGATTTTATTACCAAACAGAACTTACTTTCTGGACGCACCGCGTATTATACTCTTTCTAGTATGTCTTTGTCTATGCTATCTTTATGGTTTCTTCTTTAAGCCATCTTATAAAATTTTAGCTATTTTGTCCTTATGGTACATTATTGTTCCCCACAGGATATATTTATGTTCAGTTTTAATCCATTGATACGCTGGGAATAGCGGCACTTTAAATTGCAATATAAAATCTCGTACAGGTTACTGATTGTAATACATTTTTGTATTCTTCCCATCAGTTTATAGAAGTGTATAAGCAATTCGTGTCAGTCTGGTCCCATTCAAAATAAAATAATTCCATATAAATGGGTAAATTGTTTGGAATCATGGAATATTAATGTTGTGTTGCTTAGTTAAGTGTCATATCATTCCGAACACTAAAATGTATCATTTGAATAACCAAAATGCTAGCACCAAGTAGTAAACTAAAACAGCAGGATTAACAGTGAGTGCTATGTTCCATGCAGGTCATAATAATATTGAAACTATGAAGCCTGCGGAAGCTGCATGAGGTAAGTTTCTTAAGAAAATAGCTATTTTTTCCATGGAATTTGTAACCGCAGTATCAGGCAGCGTTTAGGAGGCGGTGAATTAATCGAAATCAGTTAATTAAAAAAGAAGATAAATTAATAAAAATGCTTTGCTAAACTAATATAAAATTTTTGTTATAACAATATGAAATTAGAATTGATAGAGTAATGACTAATATAGCGGTTGACTTAAGAATAAGAAGGGAAGAATATAATTTAAGATAACATATATACTAGCATATAGGCAAGGAAGAGAAAATGTTCTTTTAAAAATCTGTACACGACGGAGAGACAGGAAGGAAGGACCGTTACTTTCTTTGTGCTAGGAAAAGTTGAATGTCTGAGAAATATAGTATACTTCCAGCCAGGAATGTGTTCGGATAAAAAGTGTTTCAAAATACATTTAAGCACGAATGCTAAAGAGATTTACTTCGCTGATTTGATAACGATATATAACGTTACAAACAACTCAGGGTAGGCGTTCCCCAACTCAGGGTGGGGTGAACGTCAATGGGTTAGATGAGTTTTGCAAACCAATACGAAAATTCTAAATTAATGAGAAACCAATAATAATATAACATTTGAGAAGGGTGAGCTAGTTTGGTCATGTGATAAAGTTAGAGAGGGGTTCAGAAAAGCTTACTTAAAAGGTGATACTACGACAGGAAGGACGTGTTCATTCGCGTTAAGAAGAGAAGCGAATATTTATAAGTCTGAAATGTAGGGAAGTTAAGAATAGCGCAACCAGCGTAAGTGGAAGCGGCATTCGAAGTTTATTAGAGCAAACTAGTTGCCGTATAAAGAAGAAATAGAAACCGCGCGGAAGTAACTTTAAACAAGTAATCCAGGGTTTCAAGTAAAATTAAATTTATGTTAGGAATTTTACAAACAGGTGGTCACCGGTCCAAGTCGATAAGCAAACTTAGGAGTAATTAAACCAAATAATTCTGCAACAAACAAAGTACTATTAATACGACTGAGTAGTCAACAACCACCAAAATCCATTTCCTACAACCATTCACCTGAGGATAAGAGAAACCCTAGCTCCAATTAGATCCCAATCAACTAAACACTGGTATGCGGTTTTGCTGCAAATTGAACACAAAATTGTTGAAGGTTTTACTTACTAAATTTGAAAATTCAAAAGTCCCGAGTACTATAATTGATTCAATAGTAAATTAACATTGACGCCTTTCACTTGGCTTAAATTTATGACAGATTAAAACACAAAATAATTTGCTTTATATCAAGCATACCTCCTGAGGATATCATTACAGAAATTGCCAGCTTGCTGTGACTATTATGAAAGGAAAATTTAACTGGGTTTTAAACATCAGGACGCCCAATTTGATTTAATTACAACTGCCATTTCAGATAGATCGAGGTCATGTATTAGCTTAACCTGTAAGGTCGCGCCGTGGCTCAGTGGTTAGACTGCTTGGCTCTCACCAAGGCGGCCCGGATTCGCTCCCAGGCAACCGCAAAGTGAGATTTGTGGTGGACAATACCGCGCTGGGGCGGGTTTTCTCCGGAATCTTCGGTTTTCCCCGCCATCTCATTCCACCGGTGCTCCAACTTCAGTGAGTGAGTGTGTGGCGTTTAAGGGCCCGTCGACAACGAGGTCATTTGGGCCCCAAGTCAACACTAAAACCTAATAACTATAAAAATTTAGTTAAAAAGGTAAAACACACATTAAAATCTAAAAGCTACACTAATCAAGCTAAAACGGTAAAATAAAATAAAAACATTCAACTATTAAAAGTACATAAAAAGTCATCCCAGTCAAAATAATTTAAAAGCTCTAAAATTTATAAATATAAAATTCAAGTCATACTTGTGTATTAAAACCGATTTTAAAAGCAAACCGCAGTGCCTTATCCACGGCCACTGGGTCGTCACCTAAAATACTGGGCAAGTTAGCTCCCAAGCCTATTGACTGGCGAACGCGGGCGTACTGCGGGCAATCAAGCAGTACGTGCCGCACCGTGAGGCGTACTGCACACGGGGCACACACAGGGGCCGGTTCCCCTCTTAATAGATGGCCATGTGTCGCTCGTGTGTGCCCAATTCTCAGCCGAGTGAGGATAACCTCGGCTCGCCGGTTATCCCTGCAGGAAGTTGGCCAGGGTTGTACGCTCTGCTTTATTGCCCGGAGTTGTGTGCCTTCCAAAGCTGTCCAGGAGTGCTGCCAAGCAGATAGTAGTTGGCGACGGAAAAAACGTTGCACGTCCTGGAATGGCACCGTAGTTGTTAAGCTCCGGGGCAAACGGCAAGCAGACTTAGCAGCCGCTCCAACTTCATCTCATATATCATCAGTGTCTTCGCCTGCGGTGCGGCATGTAGTAAAAGCGGGCGTTAAACACTACACACATTGTAGACTTGAACACACATTTTTTTCTTTCGTTTTCTGTTTGTTAAACAAAGGATCATAAGTAGGCTCTTTAGTAAGAAGTTTTCAGATTACAATAATAGATCATCTGAACATTAAGACTACCAGAAGCTTCATTCAAGAAAACACCCTCCTTGGAGAACATAGGCATTGGCTTGGTCACACCTTTTGGTATGACTGTTATGCTTTCTTTCTGTCAGGTTAGGACGTGTGATCCTTATAGCGTTTTCGCACTGAAGTATGTTATCTATGGATACGCTAGAAATGTTCTTCCTCGCGGATAAGGAATTCCAATGAGAATTCTCTCCATTTCAGCACGTTCACCGTATAGCAAGAGAGAGAAGAGGCAGAAACCTTCTGGAGCTATGCTATCAAATGTTGCGAGATACTCATTTAGCTCTTTCATTTTTTCATCGTACGAGGAAGGAAAGGAGAAAGACAGAGAAAAAAGGAAGTTCTGTTGTTATGAAGGCAATTTAAGTTTGGTTTCAAAGAAATGGAATGCTGTTCATTGAAGTTAATGGTAATTGTGGTCGCGTGTAGGCTCATGGTTTGTTGATAGCGATCGCTGAAGGTAAGTGGCCGACAGCCACTGGTCATCGCCTTGACTCAGCACAAGCCGGTAAAGCAATTATCCTCTAGTCTGGTGCTTTATAGCCTGCCTTGTGTATTTTAACTAATCTTCCTATTGCTGGTAACTAATGTTTAACCGGAAGGAGCGCTGGGTGCAGCTGTTCATCCCTGGGTCTTCCGAATTATGGAGTCTGTATGCTTAATGACATACTCTTTTTTTTTGCTGTGGATAGTGTCAGAATAAACAATAAGCTTTCCTGGGTTCAAAATCAGTCTAGTTTCTATCCATGGACTTCGAGAACGAGTAATTCTAATTTTATTGGCAAGAGCTTATGAAATCAAACACCAATAATTTTAAGAAAAAGAAATACTTGTGGCTTTTTAACATTCGACAGACTGGGTACCTATAATATCAATTTTTTCCTAAGAAAGTTTTATATTCAGTGGCATAGTTACTTAAGAAACACTGGTTACTTATATTGCGTCCATTTTAGGTACATTAGAGCACCCTGCTGTTTCCAGGTTTCTTGTCTGATTTTAAAAACCTTTTAAAAATCTTATAACCTCATATTGCTCCAAAATCAGTCACAAAAAGGAAGAAAAACGCAAATAATATTGTACTTCGGGCTTATAAAGCAATTTAGTTTCACAATAAATAGCATAATCTCATTGAACATTTTTGGATGGGAGTCAATTTGAAGGATTTGACATATTGATGGTGAGCTGACAGAATTAATAGCTAAAAGCGTCAATATTGTAATTGTTTGAATTTATTTTAATGTGAATAAGGGAACATTTGAAAAACTGATCTTTCGCCTTTTGCTACTACACTGTATCACTTAACCAATTTCCTATATTTCCTAAAAGAATATTTTGTGGTTCATTCAATACAATGAGCGACAGGAAGAAACGGAAAGAATTATGGTCTCGCACTTTGAAATAGTCATATTACTTTGAAAAAGATGGCACTGTGGTCTAGTGGATACACCATCTATGAAGCCAGATTCTGTTCCAGGTAACTACGAGGGCTGTTCAATAAAGAATGATCGCGATTTTTTTTACAACGTACCTTTGCTCATCCTCATAATTTTGATGGTACTTCTCAAAATAGTCTCCCCTGAATGCGATGTACTTGTCCAGCGTTTAGCCAGTCTTTAAAGACATGCTGGAAACAATTTTTTGAGAGATCCTTCAAAATCGCCTCCGCAGCCTTCACCACTGCTTCTGATGATGGATAATGTCTTCCACGAAGGCGTTTCTTCAAGTTAGGGAATAGAAAAAAGTCACATGGAGCTAAATCAGGACTGTAGGAAGGGTGAAGGATGCACTTCACGTTGATTTTTGCAAGATATTTAGCAACAACATTGGCAATATGCGGTCGCGCATTATCGTGGTGCAGCATCCAGCCTGCTTCAGAGAAATGTGGTCTATTGTGCCTTATATGGACTTGCAATGTTTTCAGGACATCCCTGTGGTATTGTCTAGTTACTGATGTGTGTGCAGGTACAACATGCGGATAAACCATACCATGAATATCAAAGAATGAGATGACTATAACTTTCCCAGCAGAAGCAACCACTTTTGTTTTTAGGGGGTTGGTGATGAAGGAGATTTCCACACTGAGCTTTGCTGTTTGCTCTCAAGATCAAAATGATGTAGTCAAGTTTCATGAGCAGTGATTACGTTTTAAAAACTCCGGATCTTCCTCTAACATCAACTTTAACTGCATACTGACCTACCTGCGAATGTCCTTTTGTTCGGGAATCAACAGTCTTGGAACCCATCGCGCACAAACACCAACTGTCACCATCGCATGGGTGGCACCCAATGAAATGTAGAGTATTTCAGAAAGTGATTTTAAGGTAATTCGTCGATCCTCTGTCACAATGGCAGCAGCAGTAACTGGAACACCGGGTCCACCTTCCTTTGAAATTGATTGTCTCCCCTCTTTCAGCATTTTAACCCACCTCCGAGCTGTGCTGTAGGAAAGAACAGACTCTCACTAGGCCTCATGTAACATTGTAAATGCCTCAACTGAAGATTTGTTGAGACGAAAGCAGAACATCAAAGCTGCATGTTGTTCCTCGCAGCTTTAGGCGATACTGAACATGTCTGAACTTACCTGGCTGTCACAGGCGGGAACCAAGAGTACCAACAATGAAACTGCTACGGCGTGTTTGATTTACATTAAGCTAACAGAATATAACAAGATAGAATTTTAGTGCGAAAATTTATGATCGTAAAAGGCTATGATCATTCTTTAATGAACAACCCTCGTATAAATTGGACTGGGCAAAGAGGCTTCTGGGGCATCTGTGTTCCTCGATTTCTCCCGCCATCTATTCCACCCCCATATTTTATTTTATCCATTTTGCCCTTATTCATTTCCTTTCTCACTCTCAATACGAGGTTTAGGGCTGATCACTTACCCTGAATTTTCTCTAATACCCTGGGATATACAACTGACCTGAGATGACCACTGGGGAAAGCTGTAACTCCTCATACGTAGAATAAAGTAGGTACAAGATGATGAGGTTGATGAACCACCGTAAGCTACTGAATGTCGTTGTCATTGAACAATGTTCCGAAGATTAAAAAAGGAAATTGCCGATATAACTTTAAGGTGGCATATAAATGGTTCACTAAATATTAATGTAGCATTAATGAATAACAGCCTCGCAAGAGATACAATGGAGTGTTGAGCACTGGAGACGGTATTTTTAATATAGATTCTTAAAAGTCTTGTATAGAGGGTCCAGTTTAAATAAAATGAAACTTTGATAATGGAGGTTTAGTTACCTTCGCTCAATGATTAATTCAGCGTAAAGACAGAGAATGCTGGTAGACCACCATCTTGTTACACAAGTGGTTTGTCCATCTGATTTCGTGGTGCCAGTTTTTTCCTTGGCATCCAGTACCGGTACAAGTGTGAATGAGGTGTTTGCCAACTGCATCTGCCATCAGAATTAATTCTTCGCTGTAATAAAAGGCGGCAATTTGCTTTGCAGAGTATTTGTGGCTACTTGGAACAATTTAACTTCTTACTTCATCTTTATGTTTTGAGAGTTCTAGAAACCACATAGCAACCTTTTTACATAGAACTGGAATACATTTTACCATTCCATTTGTAAGCTTTATGAAGATCTTTTAGCGCCAAACACCACTGGACTTCAACAACCAGGTTGTAACATCCATTTTACAGCATTTTCTCTTTTCCATTTCTTGCTTGAATGCACTGTTGTGACGTAAGGGAATATGTTTCTTATTTTGGTTGCGGTTCAGGTGCCGAAATGTCTCCTGACATATCAAACAGCATCAAAATCATTCGTAAATTATTTTAAAGGACTGCCACTTGTAATGAGTTTATTAATTTAATATTTTTAAGCAGCTAACTTAATCTGAAGAATTATACATAAGAGTTTTAATATAATAATACCAGAATTATCATCATATTTATAACCCTAGCATCCATATCAATCTATGATCATACAGAAATGTATAAGAAAATTTGTAAGAGCAGTTAGTTAGAGCAGTTGGGAGCAAATATAATTTGATAATTGTTAAGATATACATGATAATACTGTCAGAAGAATTATAAGTTATTCGGCAGGTCTTTCAGTGTTGCGGTTCAACCTGCCCGCCAATTTGTTAAATAATTTGATCGCATCAAACTAAAGAATCAGTGACGAGATATCACAGCGATTATGTCCATGCCTTAATGACCATACTTATGGCCATACCAATGACTGAAATTTTGAAATCCTGAACTATAACGCCAGCTTCCTTAAGATTTATTCCACAGATGTAACTTAGTGTAGATATGATGCAACCCAAAATGTGTCAATTTCACTTTGATAGTTCCAAAAATATGGTCAAATTTATTTATTTTGGTTACGTCATCTAGAAAGTCTTTTACGACAACGGAACTTAAATTTTGCTGCAATATTTTAACACAGCCATCTAGATTTCTCTATGTCTCAATAACCTTAGGCTCCAGAAATTTTTAAAGCTATGAATATGGCTTTTCTTTGCCCAAAATTTGAAATGTTTGTGTTTTGAACTAAACAAAGTGTACTTAAACGCTTCTCACAATAAAACTCAGGGCAATTTCTATGCACTGTGTCTATATGAACGTGTGTAGCAAGTTTCAATAGTCTAACACCAAAACTGAGAGGCAAGGAGCCTCTTAAATGATAAAAATGTTGAAATCTTCAATAGCGAGAAAACAAGGATAAATAATTAGAATTCATATCTAACACTAGCATTAACGTTACTTTCAAATTACATTAGCACATTTAAAAATGGCTTGCGGATGCTATATAAGCGCTCTTTGTATTCAGGAAGGTTTAACACTATTTTATAGACTAACAAGTGGAAAAAGTGGCCTTTTAAAAATTTTCATGAAATTTCAGTCATACATATTCATAGAGCAGGAACCGAATTTGGAAATTTATATGCTACTCCCTGATACGTCACTATTCAAAATGGGATAGCGACAGAAAACACCATGAACTTTGCAGTGTTCTTTATGCTATTTTTGGCACGATCACATGTAGATGCAGGTCCTTTCTAAACTTGAGGGTGTGGATTCTGCACAACCTATGCGGATAAAGTCGTAAAAGACCGTACGTGACATAGCTTAGATCAAACTCGCTTCCAACAGTGCCGTGAGAAAAAGAAAGTTAGGAATAAGGCACAAAGCCAGACATTTTAGCCAACAAATTTCAGGTAACAAATATGAAATGGTGGAGAGTAAACTAGGAAAGGTCCTCATGAATGTAAAATAAACAAATGAAACACGTGACATATACGGAGTAAGGATAAAATATACCATGGCGTAATCTAGAAATATCTGGTTATTTTGCTGCTCTGAAATTGTTCCTAGTGAGAAGGCACGTTCAGTGTCCCACCCGGAAGGCTTTGTAAAATCCATCTTAAACCTACCAGGTTGCTTCATGAAGCCTCGGGTCTTCCTTACGTGGAGGATGAAATTAGGCGTCGGGCATCAAAATTCTACGATATTTTACCTAGTCATAGAAGTGCCCTTGTTAGGTCATTGGTAGATTATGACCCTACTAGACGCCGTTTTGGGTTGTTCAGGGTATCCCGCATATCTTGCGGGCATCCGAGACAACCCAGCAGCTAAAGCTGAGATCCACCTAATTCTTCTAAACTTTTTGGCATCAAAATTTTCAACCTAAATCAAATTTAAAAATTACAACACCAGGCTGCAAGCTTGTGCATCCATCCCTACAACCTGAGGTGCATAAAATCGTTACCTCAAAATAATTTCTAGCTAAAAACCCACAACCCATCCTGCAACATCCCGAAAAGAAAAACCCTACCTGCAGTAAAACACTTAAGGGTGGGCACGCAGCGAAAACCTTCTGGATTTTTACAGCCATCCAGCACTTCTGTCCATCATAAAAACAGTGATGTTAACCAACGTAGGAAACATATATTAACGCTAAACGGACAGTGAAGCTGTCCGGTACTATAACAATTATTAAGTAATAAACAGTAATTAAACACAGTCAGAGTTTATTCCATATAATGACATTTCCCATTCTCTGTAGATTTCCCATACTCTGTAGACCTTGTTCCTCGCGCTAGTCAACAACTGAAGGGAGAGAATGTCGTGGACACAATTAAATGATTTGAGGACGACTAAGGACAACTTGTACTCTTACAAATGTCGAGTTGGCTTGACATTGCTTTACAGAGAAACAAATGAAGACACCAAACGTAGTTTCAGTTTACTGTTGCTCCGCCTCCAATTTAGTCTAAACTTGGAGGGAAATATATTCATCCACAAGCCGTCAGAAAAATAACATGGAGAATATAATAATTTAAGAAGCATATTTACGTATTGTGACCAATGCATTTAAACAACTAAAAACAAAATAAAAAGGATGTTAAGACCAAAGCGTATTGACATCATAGGTGTGGCGAAACTTATCAAGAAAGCGCGCCACAGAAATTGAGGATTGCAGAAGGCAATAAATGAAATCCAGGAATACTGTGAAGAGTGGGGAATAAAAATAAACATCAATAATTCGAACATTATGGTCTTCAATAAGGGAGTTAAGCTAAAAAAGATGAAAACTGGGTACTAAATGGCAAAAAGATAGAAGTAGTCAATGAATTTGAATACTTAGGAGTAAGGTTGAATAACAATGGACAGTGGGGAGCACTAAGGAGAAAAATTGAAGCAAAAGGAAGGGCGGCAATGAATGGAATAATAATAAGCAAATATAAACTATAAATGACAACCAAATGGTTAGAAAGAATGTACCAAGCACTAGTTGAATCCAAAATGTTGTATGCAGTGGAGATCTGGGACGGGGGGGGGACAGAGAGGTAAACAAAATGGTGGACCAAAACTGCAGACGGTTTTGTAAAGAGCTACTAGGTTTACCAAAGCCAGCATCTAGGGAAGTAACTTTAGTAGAATTAGGAAAGTCAAGAAGAAATGCAATAATAATGGAAAGAATAATAAACTGTGGGTATAGGTGTTTGGTTAAAGAAGAAGGGGAAATTATGAAATTATGCATGAGACAGCAAAAAAGATTAGAGAACTCAAATAGTTGGTGGGCAGAGATAGGAGGAATTATGGAAAATATAGGAACGGGAGATATATGGAGATTAGAGGAAAGGAATACATGCGATGTGGGTAAATTAGTAAAATGCAGAACTGAAGATATAGAAAGACAGGAAATATGGGGAAGTCTAGAAAATATGAAATCATTACAATTTTACAAGCAAATAAAAACAATTGGGGACGAGAAGCATATGCAGATTACTGCAATAGGCAAGAGATAGAAGGGTTAGCATGGATGAGAACAGGAATAATATTTCTAAGAGGGGTAAGAGGTAGAGAAAAGGGAATTTGTTAATTTTGTGAGGGAAAAGAAAGCATAGAAAACCATGTAACAGAATGCAAGGAGGTTGTAATTCGGAAAAAGATGGTTTGGGAAGAAAAGTGGGAGAAAGTAGAGAAGAGGATAGTAGCTATAAAAATGTTAACGGGCAGGGAGGAAAAGAAGGTAAGAAGTATTGGTGAGTTCTTGCAGAAAGTAAAAGAAAAATGGGCCATAAATGTAAAAAATGTAAGAAAGGAAGAGGAGGGGGAAGAAATGGACTAATTAAGTAACTAAGGAGGTATGGAGGTTAAAAAATACCTGGCAGAGCAAAAGACCAGGGTGTAATGCTAGCCATGGTAGCAACAAGGTAAAGGCACACAAATGTAGCCAAAAGTTGTAAATTGTACAATTTTGGAATATGCCCAATAAGTATATCATGTCATTTACTAGAACACTGCTCAAGGTATAATTCTAGGAAGACGCCAGGCACTAACAATGGCGCTATTGTAACCCATGAACAAACGATAGTTGGAGGTAACACGTACGATATTTGATGGCGAATTGGCAAGCTCTTTCGGAAAATACACAGTGAAAAACAAATGCATGTAAAGGATTTTAAAAATTGGGCACTTTTGAGTGTGGAAAAGTTGACTTTCCTCTAGATTATCACAGTGGCTGAGAACATACATAATAAATTAATACAATTCTGAAAACAAAGCCAACACTTTAAACATGCAATCATTACGGTTCTATTTGTTTTTCGCGGTAAGCAAATATTAATTGATAGCCTTTCATCATGGATGCGCCTTACACAGGAAGGTAGTCATTTTTCAAGTGACTCAAGTGAAACTTATAGGAGAAGTGAAGGGGACAACGATATAGCTCTTTGTGTGGGAGAAGCTGGTTTTTGATTTGCTACAGGCTCACGTACAAGTGTCAGCATTTCCGTGAAGGCTCACATCATTAATCAACGTAGTGCTGCATTAAACGGGCGCCAACACAACTTCATTAGGAACCCGCACTTCGCTCACAGGCCGATCAAAACGCGAGAAAATTAATGTTGCAATGGCAACCACGATAAGCTGCCATTCTGCATGGGAATGCCATTCAACCATCAGGTACTCCAAAGTGCTCCTTTCTTTTGCGTTATCTTAGCAAGCAATCAGAGGAACTGAAGTTACGGGGGCCATCTCAGCTTAATAATTACAAACTCTTCTTGGAATTGTTTTAATACAGATTGAAGAAGCCATTTATGAAAGAGAAGGGAGATTTATTCTTCTTCTTCTTTAACTGCCCTAGTTGTACCGCTATCGTGAACTTAGGTGATTCTTCTTCCTCTATTCCGTAAAGTTAGGCCTGAGGAATAGAAACTTTGGATCCGATAGTGAACCAGGATAGGTGCACAGCCTAATGCCTGGTGTGAAGGTGAAGGAGGTGAAGGCGTGTTTAGCACTTTTTGTGGCTAGTGAATTAAACTCAGCCGTCACGCCAGAATATGTGACGATCATTCGGGTGAAGTCGGTCTGAGTCGGCTCAATCCGAACTAATCCCCCATATTCATTTGTTATTTTTTCAGTCTTATGTTGTCCATACCGCTATACACGTAGATTTTCTGTCGCACTCCACAGAGTATCAACAACACGCGTCCAGGTATGTTTTAACATATTTCAAATACTATGAAGCATTCAGAAACCCTACAGGAGTTTCATTAAAAATATAATTGTCTTAGGGCCGTTCTTACAAACGTCTGTCAAGTGCCGGTAACCGATTCGGTCAGATAACCTTCTGTCATTTAACAAGTCGACAACATGTCAAATTCCACTTTACACAATAATAGTGGACAAAGGGAACAGATCATATCACCGATCTTCGGTATTTGGATGATTAAAACCATAATAACGTAAAATAAAACGAGCGTGCTAATTGGAAATAATACTGTTAGTAATTCGTGAAGGAGATGTTTCATTTGAGAACTGGTTATTTTTATTGACAATTTCTCTTTATTTTGAGTTGTGAAACGTAAAACATTAATAAATTAAATTAATAATACGTAAATAATAAAATTATTACTTATTAAAATGATGTTTTGCGTTTATTTACATTTACGACTTATAGGTTATGTTTTCCACAAAGTGAAAGACAGACCGAGGGTCAAATTATTTTAATTTAGGATAGAAAAAAGATTTAAATATATATTATTTTGTTTGGAAAATAAAAATTTAAAGACAAAACATCGGACAAAAACATTTGAATTGAATTGAAAATGTATTAATATCAGTATCAATTGTGACAAAACATTTGAAATGAATATGACATGTAATAAAATATCTATGAAAATATGTACGAACGTGTAGTAAAATATGGAGTAATGAGTATCTGCACGGATTATGTAATAACATGTGTGCCCCCCTCGGTAGCGTGGTGGTAGCATGTCTGCCTCACGTTCAAGAGGTCCCGAGTTAGAATCTCGGTCAGGGTGGGTTACCTGGATAAGGCTTTCTCCGGGGTTTTCCCTTATCCTTCAAGATGAATTATGGGTTCTCTAAGCTCCACGAACCCTGTACTCATTTGAGCATCATTTTACCCAATTCATTCACCGTCTGATATGACTTAACTTTGGAGGACGTAAATAACAAAAAAAAAAAAAAAAAAAAAGGATAAAGTTTTTCCGGGATTTTCACTTATCTTGAAAGGCGAATGTCGGGTAACTCTAAGCTCCATGGACTCCGGGCTCATTTGAGCATCATTATATCACCTATTTCATTCGTCGTCCGATATGACAACGTTGGAGGACATAAATTAAAAAAAAAAACATGTGTAAAATGTATACGTAACCAAATAATGCCGAATATTAAAAATATAGAAATAAGCAAATGAATATCATTTAATTATGTCATATGTATGAACTTGTATGTTTATTAAAAATAAAAATGCAGTGAAACATATGTATCAGCAAGAAACAAAATATGAAAAATGACTGTATTTTAATATAAGAACAAAATACATTTAAAACAGTATATTAAGTGATTTGTTTTACTTCCTTTATGTATCCTTCATGTATAATCCTCTTTGCACGGTCGCAAGTCCGTGGTCATTCAGTTGTTTCAGAGTATTTTCATTTGCGAGCACACTTAGCGTAAGGCATAAAATGTTTAGCTCGCAACTGGCCTGTTTGCACGAATGAGTGTCAATATTAATTTTTTAAAACTAATTTTTAAGAATGATTTATAATGAATAGTTTTTAAGTTTTCACTTCTGTCGTGTGGTCTTTAGCACACACATTTTTATTACTTTTTATTTACATCATCACCAATCTACAGATCGACTAATGATTTTTGTTTCATATATGAATAACCTCACGTGCAGGAATGTTATTACTAATGAATTATTTTAATAATACTTTTCAATGTGCTGTCACAAAGGATAAACAAAACGTGACAAGATATAGTGCTGGTTTAAAGTTGGTTTAACCACGTTGTTTCTATTTTTAGATAACTACCATAAAGGCTTCATGGGATATTATCGAAGTACAGGGACTGTTATTGTCACAGAAGCCCCAAAGCGCCGTATTTTCATTTTCCGAACAAAGCAGTGTATAAATAGATATTGACAAGAATCCGAGTACATCATATAATAAATATATGTATAGGTAAGAGAGAAGCAATCTCCGATGGAGTAGGTAGTCTAAATCTGAATAGATTCTAGGAGTGTACTTGTGTGGTTCAAGTAGGAGGGCTTTCACCCACACAATAGCGGGGTTAATGATAATTGTCAGTGTGGGGGCAGTGGGTACGCCCCAAATTGGAGGTTTTCTCACCATAGCAGATAGCACAACCTGCCACGAAATTATTGGGTGTTAGTGGCAACTATACACCGTGAATCCATAATTTGGGAAATCAAAATGCGGTGCAAGATTGTGAATCTCATCCAGCTTAAGGTCACCAGAGGGACAACGAGAGCTGTGGCTACGGAAACTTCCTGTTTTTTTTTTTTTTTTGTGTGTTCTTATATGTTCCTTCGTTTTCTTTGCAGGTATAGCTGATGATTTAAGAAATTATAATCTTTATTTGCAGCAATCACCGTTTTAGAAATGCTACAAGAGATGCTTTTGTTTTCTTTGATCCTTGTTATTGATGGTAAAGAAAGTTTTATTGCCGATTTTCAAAACATCATATAACATTTGAGTTTTAAAGATAAAGGAAAGATGATAAAGTGGAGGAAATTAAGGAGTGAAAAATGAACGCCATTGAAGAGGGGGAGGAAAGTAATACAAAAACAAGTGCGGGTTGTATTGCTACAAAATTTTGTAATTAGGCGAATATAAAAAATAGATACGTCCAGCAAAATTGTTAGCAATATTTCCATTTTTAGTCTCTCTTACTGGAAAAGAATAAGTTGTGAATAGAAAATAAAGTAATTTAGAAACACACATAGTCTTCGTAAATTTGGAAAAGGCTTTCGATAAGGTGAGCAGGACTAGACTCTGGCAAATATTAGACAAGAAAGGATATCCAAAACAATTGACACATGTACTCAGGAACATATATCAAGAAACAAAAATAGTTTTAGGAAGTGGACGATTATCAAAAGATGTGATCATTCATAATGGTTTACGACCAGGTTTCACTTTATCTCCGCTATTATTTAATATTTATATGGACGATATTTCCATTAGAAATAAAAGGAAATAAAAATAATGCGTTAAGTGTGCTACTCTTTGCGGGTGATATGATGTTAATACAAGACAGAGAGGAAAAGCTGCAAATCAGTATGTAAATGTTACAAAAATTGATCCAATATTATGGTTTACGTATATCCGTAGAAAAACCAAAGGTTATGACATTTATAGGAGAACAAGTAAGAAGATCTAAGATAGTGTTAAATAATAAAGTGTTAAAACAGGTAGGAACATTTAATTACTTGTGATGTGATGTAACCTATAAACCGAACAATGAAGAAATATGTAGTAAATTAAAGAAGTTTCAATACATTTGTGTAGCAATAGTTCGTACCTTGAAAAGAAAAACCCGATAGGATACAAACCTAAAATTTTATAAGATAATGGCTGTTGCAGTTTTACTATATGGTTCGGAGACATGGACACTTAAAAGGAAAGCTTGGAGCCAAATACAAGCGACAGAAATGAAGTATCTCCAAGCAGTAAAAGGATGCACCAGACACGAAGACATAAGGAAAGAATTAGATATATTATCGTTGCAATAAAAAATAGAAACAAATAGAGGAAAATACAAAAGCCATTAAGAAAGAATGGATTACAGAATGGATTCAATTACAGTCTTACAAATACAAAGCTTTGGATTATAGAACAACTGGAAGACCACCAAAGCGATGGGAAGAAGAGAACTCTCCTAAACCATGTAGAGTTGTTGTTGATAATGATAATGATGATAAATATAATCTACTTGTAGTTTTCAATACGTTCCGACTCCAATTTGGTCTGTCCATTTTTCTTCGGTCTTACCCAGTTTCTGTGCCTTTGGGTTTACAGTTTAAGGCTATTTTAGGTAGTCTATTATTATTCAATCTTTGAACATTCCTTTCCCATTTATTTCTGTCCTTATCACTAATATGACTTATTTTGTTCTACCTTTATTTCTTTCCAAATATCTTGACTCCTTTTCTGTTTTCTTTTTTAGCGTATACAGCTTTTGCTCTAACAAATTTTATCTCTGATATTAGTATTTAAGTACTATAATAAATACATTAATAAATTAAATGGAAAGCTTACACATCAAAATAAAATGTATGCATTAATAACTTTTACTTTTCTGGTAAGACTTTTGCATGATTTTTCCTGCTTTTAATTCAGTTTTTATAAATATAAAAATATTAACCTCCGTTGGATAGCGCCGTGCCCGAGAAGCCCGAGGAGAGGTCGCACCAAACAGCAGCCACACCATCCTTACCTCACATATCAACATCCTCACCAATCACACCCTCCACGCCAATACCCTCGCAGTTACACCCAAACCTGCCATACACAAAAACATCTCACCTACGCCAAAGCCCTCACACATCAGCCAGACTTACAGCTACTCCAACATATTAAAACATCCCATGCCGCTACAGAGAAAGCCACACAACTACTCCGGAACTTCAGCACCACACTCCAGGACATAAAGACAGCAATCACGGAGTTGACTGCGCGGGTAACAACTTGGGAGGCAACCCTACTTCGTACTTTGGACGAGGTAAAGGAGGCCACCCAGGCTTCGTAGCGTGGCACCTGGGAGACTGTCGGCAGTTCAGAAGCCCTGGACTACTGCAAGGCCAAATTGGAGAAAATAGTAGGCTACATCAAAGATGCACGCCTCTTCACGCCAGCTAAGCTCGAGGGAGCTCTCAGGATGCACCAGAACTCCATCACTGACATCAGAGACCTCGCAAGGGCACCAGCACCCATGCAAGGGGCCCCTCCACCCCGCAGAGACAACCGCACCCGAGGGACGCCACCACCGGATCTGCCACGCCGATACCCTCCGTTAGATATAGGTCCTCACGAGACCTACATCGATCACCACGGAGCAATATAGGAAGACGCCACCTCTTGAAAGAAACCGTGGGCGTAAGGGCCTAGTGGCCATGACGTCTGTCCCCCCCCCCCAACACTCCAAGCGGTTCGCCGCAGCCATCATCACTACTTCTGAATCTGGGTGCCACGAATCTGGGTGCCCTCACTGGAGCGGGGAATCCTCGTGTCACCAGCCCAATGAGCTGGTGTGGGTAAATCCATTTTTGCCTTACACGTAAAACATATAAAAAATTATTTCTGAATCATTTTACAAGAATGAATACTTCAGTAACCAAATTGTGCAATAGTGCAATCTCTTGTCAGTGTATAGTTAGGACCATTTAAAATCTACCGCTCTTTTAGCAGGTAATAAGGCATTGTTTTCTGGAAAGAACTACTTGCTCCCTAACGGGAAAGAAAATAGCTACCCGCTCACACTTTACCAGCCAACCGAGCTGTGTGGTTCTAATGAACCTTAGAAAACACTTGAGCTATAGCAAACTCCTTGTTGCAGATGCAACGTAAGTGTTGAACAGTGAATAATGCAATTTGTGGGAAGTTAAAACATAAAGTGTCCCATACACATTCACACACACACACACTTCAACAGCTTTAGAATGACATCGAGTTCTAACAAGGGAACTATCACTGTACCCACACCGCTACGCACCTGAAAATGTGATGATATAATGCCTGTTGTATATAAACCATGTGCCCCAAACATCTGCTGCTGGGTAGAACCGCAATGTCCAAAACTGAAGCCTGGAAAGTGTCGCATGCGATCAGTTGCAAGTAGCTGGACATCCCTCGTCAGTTTTGTTCGGATGTGGAGGACGGCGCTACTTAGATATACCAAATGTAGGCCGCTAACTGTCAGGGGTATACAATCTTTCCCCAATGCTATATGTTCCTACAATTCTGGAGTCATTTTCAGGTAGCTCCCGTTATACTCCGCCTCCGATTTTGGCACACAGGCCCTACATAGAGCAGATAATGCCATCAAACACTCAAGCGAATATAGGTATGAGCATAGTGATAGTTCCCTTGTAAGTAAAATTTATGAGAGAAAGTTGCATGAAATGCTTCAGAATTTTCTACACTATTTTGATCTTTGCATCTAAAGATAGGTCACCATTCTCACATATGTGACTTCACCTGAAACCAGTTAAAATTAGGTCTTCTAAAACAGACGCAAAACCAAAAATTAACAAGAAGCTCTGTCAATTTAAAAAATGGGAAACACTGTTTATCATAAGAAACATCGGCGCTTTTCCCACACTTGGCTATACGTCTCGCTAAAACTCCTGAAACGTTTCTGCAAAAGCTGTTTATCCACGAGGCGTGTCAGTAAAATAAGGTCTCCAATTTGATTTAATAAAGAAAACATGTTTATTGTCAAAAAAAGTTTACACTGATGGAAAGGCGGAACTTACTGCTATTTTTCAACGTAATCACCGTTGCGATCGTTGCACTTTTGCATGCGCTGTGGCAGTTTTTGTATACCGTTGTCATAGCATTCTCCCGCCAAGTTGCGCAGGTAGCGCTCGACCTCGTTTTTTCAAATCATCTTCGGTCTGGAAATGTGTTCCACAAAGGTGTGACTTCAACTCAGGAAACAGATGATAATCACTAGCTGTTAAGTTTGGATTGTAGGGTGGATGGGTGAGGATGTCCCATCCGAACTGGGCCAGGTGATCAACTTTGCGGTAATGCAAATTTTCGGTCAAAATCTTGTCAATCGTAGTCATAGTGACTTCAGGGATTAGTTCACACATAAGTCAGAGGATCTACTCCCATCAGTCCTGGACCCGTAGGACGAGAACCCGGGCCTCTCAGATTGTGTACCATAGGACAGTACCTATTTTAAAAACTGCGCCGCCGCTGCACACGGCAGAGAGGACGGAAGTGGATACGACACTTACGCGCCGGTCCAAAATGGACCGGCTACCAAATAACTTTGGTAGGGCCGCCGGGGATCTAGCACACCAGCTAATAACTATGCAGGCTAGTACCCGGGACTTATGAGGCAACCCTCTACCCCTTCTGGGCGGCCGTAGCCTGGCCGGAGGTACCCAATTTCCCGTGGGTATCAGGAACACGCTGCCCCCTCGAGACCAACCCAATCCGAACAACTCCCAGAGGGAGGGGATCGAATGTTAGGCCCGAGGTTCCTCTAGTAACGTCAGAGGTACCACGAGTGCTAGGGGTCCGCAGCGCCCGCACCTTGGCAGCTGAAAGGGACGAATCCCTCCGCCTACGCTGGGAACTGTCACACGCCGATCTTGAGCATTTCTTGCTCCACTTTTGCAATTGTTTCGGCTGAAATCGAAGGCCGACCAGAACGCTGTTCGTCATGGACGTCTGTACGTCCGTCTTTGAACTCTCTGAGCTACTTTCGCACGTTTTTTACGTCCATACACTGTGGCCCATAGACTTCGTATAACTGACGAATTTCAGTGGGGTAGTGCCCTGGGTACTCAAAAAACGGATCACTGCACGCAACTGGCACTTGGCGGCGGAAGTGATAGGAAGCTCCAACGTAAATGGCTGCCCATCCAAGACTAATGGTTGCAAAGGGTTCGTTCTGGAGGGGATTGAACGGGTGAGACGAAGCTACTCGTCAGTGTTGTCGGATTTCGCGTAATAGCGTTCCTCACGGCTCCAGCGCCTTGGGGACATTATTTTACTGACACTCTTCGTATTATTTTATTTCTTACAACTATTTTGCTTGCCACATGTTTCTGCCTCGAATAGATTTTCTTTTTCTTAATTTTTTCATTACATTTTGCAGACATTCTTAAATGAATTCTTTCATGATATTTTTCTAGCCGGTTAATTGCTATTATTATGCGAATTAATATGTTTGTGTCATCTGTGATACTTATAGAGATACAAAATCTGCGTTTATGCAACTATCACAAACGTGTTAATAAAACTTCACCGCTCCCATGCATCTAATTTAATTTGGCAACCGTAGATGCCTCATCTCTCACAGTAACACGAAACTCTGCACTCTCCTTCAAGAGAAATGATGACTAGTAGGTATCATAAATTGCAAAACATATACTCAGCACTTCACACGCACATTTGGGACCTAGAAGACGGGTCGCATCATTAGGTAGTGGATCTATCCTTGGGCTAGCGTGCTGAATCTCCATCACCAAGATCTGCACGTTTCAACTGCAATAATTACGCACTGACACATTATGCATTTCCTTGCATGTCCAGGCTGGATGCCCTAGAAGCCCTCGTTAATTTTGTTCATATTCTATTTCGCATTCGGGCCCGGGGAAGTTTCATGTTGTCAGTAGTTAAGAAGTAATGGTAACAGTGTTGAAATGTATTGCAGGGCGGTGGCTCCTTTGACACCAGTTCTCTGTTCTAGTTAAGTTACAAAATGTCGCAGAAATGTTAGTAAGTCCTACGCAGCTGAGGTTACAAATTTATTCATAGTCTTCATCACCCTGTCTTGGTCATGATTAACGTAGTTGCTAAAATGTTTTATCTACCAGGGATCTTATATATCTTTTGCTCCATTCTGAGAGTGATCAAAACTTTTGTAAAGGAAAAGATCTTATGTGCTCCACTCACGTGACTTTTGTACGCTTATATGAATACGGTAAACGGAGAAATTGAAGAATTGGATTAAAAAAGATACGACGTAATTGTACATACGCAACGAAGAGAAGACAAATTACGCTGAAGATGTTTTAAAACGTACGATAAGACGCTGATGGTCAAGAAAACTCAGATCTTGAGTACAATATATTTCTCTATGATAAGGCGTGAATATTCCAGTCAGATGCATGCTGCTAATTTCTAACCAGAAGAAACGTCACAATGTCAAATTTAGGAAAGATATAAAGGATTAGAAGAAATATTTTGACGCCGTCACTTGTCACAATGGATACGAAGGACATAGGCAGAATAGACGGCGATTAACAGAATTTGGAAATTTCCAGTTCTCGCATGGCTGCGCAGAAAACGATAATAAGGTTAAGCTGGTGCAGGATAATTTTAGTGAACGCGGTTTGACTGTTGTGTGTAATGTTTTGTGGTTAAGCTATGAAGGAGACTAGAATCAGTTAACATTACGAATTATAACCAATCTGAACGACTTAGTTAAACTCGCGAAGAATGAAGACAATGACGAAAATGAAGATGATGACGACGACGACGAGGAAGTTGAAGACATCTGTGACAGCGATATTCAGGGCATTCTAAGAGCAGACTTGAAACCAAGGAGAGGCACAAACGGACAGAAGAATCACGAAGTGATGTGCGTAGATTGTCATCTATCGGCAGCGAGGATGACTGCAATGGGAGTTGCAAAATGATACAACCACCTGTGTGGTAACAGAAACGATAGGTAAATATGTAACTAAAAACGTATACACATGATTCAGGTATTTATTAGATATATTTTGATATTTGTAATGTATATGTGGGTCACAAACAGCACAGTGTTCAGAACTCAGATATAAATCAATTTTTACCTCATTTCTATGTTGCAACATGATACAAACATAGCATCTCAATAGCCAATGTAGCAGCCGTGTTTGAGCACAACCTTGAAAACACGATCACACATGCTAAGTTTCCGGAGCGTGGACACCTCCAAATTTCCCCAAGCAGATATGAGGGCAGCTTTCAACTCAGCGATATTTGAATGTTGTTTGCCACCAGCATACACTGAGCGACATAATATGCCCCATAGGTTCTCCATGGGGTTCATATCTGGCGAATTTGCAGCCCAGTCCATTGCATGCACACCATTCTGTAGAAACCATTCCCAGGTAAAGTTTGTGGTGTGAATACTAGCATTATGCTGCTGGAAAATCCAACATAGACCTCCAATTGCTTCCCCAAAAATGAAAAAGATGAACATCCAGCAGGTCTTGGTAGTCAGTTGTTTTCATTCGGCCCGATTGGAAGGCGAGATTTGTTGTGCCGCAATAACCAAACCCAGCCCAAACCATTAATGAACTTCCTCCTTGCTGCCATTTGTAATACATATGTTGTTCTTTCCGAAAATCATGCCAATAGTAAGCTTCTCTATGTGGTACATCTAAATTGAATTTACTTTCATCATTGAACACTACTTGCTTCCGTTGCGCTTTCCAGGTCACGTGCTCCTTTGCCCAAGACATCCGTCTTTTCTTTTGAATATCAGTAAGCCGAGGCTGCCATTTCTTTTTCTTATACAGCATGATGTTCTTCCTGGCTACCATTCGGGACAACATAGATTTGTGCATGCGAATGTTTGGATCTTGAGCCAATTTTCCCAGTCTTCTTCTCACCTGTAAATTTCCGTGGTCTCTGGTCTTCCAGAGAATTTCTTCGAGTCATTATTCATCCCAATGCGCAAATAATTGTTTACAATTGAAGGAGACCTGTGAAGCCTTCTTTCTAATTCTCTAAACAACAAACCTTCTCTGTTATAAGCGATTATTTGCCCTTTCTTCTCAACTGAAAACGCTGGTTGACATCCCATTTTCTAGAACGTTTCCTGCACCACTACTCACGTCGAATATTGGTATGCAGCTATGTAAACAGAACACTCAATGCACCTACGCCCTTTAAGGCTACTATCATAAGAGGATAAAACGGGGAGAGACGGGTACAAAAAATGGTTGTATCATTTTGCAACAGTCGAATGGTCTCGTGGTCGGTTTACTATAAGGCAAAAGGGGTGAAATCTTTAAAATCGGGATGGTTGTATCATTTTGCAACACACCTTAATTTTAAGCCTATCAGGTCTCACTTGAAAGAGTCAGATGGACATTCATTTGTTACAATTCCTCTATCTGCTTCACGTTCATCTCGATAAATGTTTGCAGATTTTATCTTGCTGCTAATTTTCTTGTAGGTTTAAGGAAATGTAACAATATTACAGGAGAATTCAAGTGATGGTTTTGTTTGAAGAGTGAGTTGTTATGGTATAGTTTTAATATCCCTTCCTTTTGAATGAACAAGGGACAAAACATTAACAATTTAAGAAATATACTAGTGCAGGTATTGGAAAATCAAACAGATAACAGGGAATATCTTCGAAATCCTTCACCTCCAGAAAATTTAATGCCGCGGCGACGAACCATTAAAAAGATTCGGTGCAGAGAGATAAGCGCGACTTGTGTACACAAAGAGCCTGCGGATAAAGATAACAGACGGATAGTGTATCACTGAAAAAAAGGCATGCCAAACAGATGAAGTTAGAACATTCTGGTAACATCTTGATTCATGGAGTTCGTTCGCTTTTCTGATTGTTCTGGAACAGTCTGAAATTGTCAGTGGAGGTATTTAAGGAAGCGATGACTCACCAAGAGTCAGTCGTAAACAGATGTAACAGGAGTGTTGTACACAGGAAAGTTGAATAAGCTCTTTGTTATGGACATCGGCCTTGGTAGATTATGATTGTGTGTTTGACGTAATTCTGTTACGTAAGAATTGAACAGAGTGAAACATTTTGAATTTCTGCAAATTGCACTTTTAATTCTACGAACCCACAAAGTCACAATATATTTGACAGAAATTGGTTACCTTACAATAGTTTGTAGTACAAAACTAAGACAAACGTTTTGGGTAGAGAAACTAATGTGAATATAGCAATATTGTTAAAACTTTACTGGGTTATATGAACTCACATTTATATCCATATTTACTGCTAGATTGGCACTGTTAAGAATCACTTCTTGGTGTCAAAGTTAAGTTAAGTACGTTCAAAACCTACTTGAATTTCAGTTGACCTAGCTCCTCTTTGCAAAACGACTGAAAACGATTGCAGTTTAATATTTTCCTTTGATATAAACCACAATGCCGCGTTTAGTGCTAGGACGGAAACATTTACGATCAGACTATTTAATTTCGCCGAAGGTGCCGTTTTAATTCCTTGTCGTGTCCACGGAAATGAAGGACCGGCCGTGTATATAGTATCCTGCTACATTTTTATGTAGGGCATTACACCCATGGCCTGTGACCCTACGGCACCCACAACCCGTGCTGAGCTCAGAAAACGTGAAATGATTTTCAAGTGGACTGCTTACGGTTCCCCAGCTGGAAGTCGTTTTTTGGAACATTTTCTGTCCAATAATCATAGAAACGTTAGCAGAGTTTGTTGCTTTCTAGATCTCTGTTTGTGTTTCAAACATTACAAAACAGTTGAATAGATTAGTAATAGAGTAATAGGAAGTTCCTTGAGTTTTCTTATAGATGTAAAGGACAGTTAATATTCAGTGAGTGAGTGTGTGGTGTTTTAGGGCCCGTCGACAACAAGGTCATTTGGGCCGACAGTTAATATTAACGTTATGACAGAGAGTATAAATGAAGGGATTCAAATAAAATTGAAACACTGAAACAACACTGAAGAATAAAATAACAATGCAAGGTTATTCTCTATATATAAAGAATGCAGTAAGCTAGTAAAATGCTGTTGGAGGAACGACGCATTGGTAGCCCATAGAAAATGCATAATTAACAGTATACGAGGGCTGTTCAATAAAGAATGATCACAATTTTTTTGACAACGTATCTTTACTAATGCTCAAAATTTTGATGGTCCTTCTCAAAATAGTCTCCCTTGAACGCAATGCACTTGTCCCAGCGTTTCTGCCAGTCTTCAAAGACATGCTAGAAATTATTTTGTGAGAGATCCTTCAAAATCGCCTTCGCAGCCTTCACTACTGCTTCTCATGATGTATAATGCCTTCCACGAAGGCGTTTCTTCAAGTTAGAGAATAGAAAAAAGTCACGTGGGGCTAAATCCGGATATAGGAAGGGTGAGGGATGCACTTCCGTTGATTTTTGCAAAATATTCAGCAACAACATTGGCAATATTCGGCCGCGCATTATCATGGTGCAGCATCCAGTCTGCTTCACGGAAATGTGGTCTTTTGCGCCTGATATGGACTTGCAATGCTTTCAGGACATCCCTGTAGTATTGTCCAGTTACTGATGTGTGTACAGGTACAACATGCTGATAAACCATTCCATGAATCTCAAGGAATGAGATGACCGTAACTTTCCCAGCAGAAGCAATCACTTTTAATTATTTGGGGGTTAGTGATGAAGGAGATTTCCACTATGCTGTTTGCTCTCAGGATCAAAATGATGTAGCTAAGTTTCATCAGCAGTGATTACGTTTGATAGAAACTCCGGATCTTCTTCTAACATCAACTTTAACTATATGTTACTTCCATTACAGAGGTGGGCAATACTGAACATGTGTGAACTTTCCTGGTTCTCACAGGAGGGAACCAGGAGTACCAACAGTGAAACTACTAAGGCATGTTTGTTTCACATTAAGCTAATAGAATATAATAAGGTTGTACTTTAGTGCGAAAAATTATGACCGTGAGAAAGTTATGATCATTCTTTATTGAACAGCCCTCCTATTATTATGCATTTTTGAGCTAGCTTATGGTAAATAATGGTTTCCAAAATATTCTACGTAAAGTGAGTTTTGGAATTGAAAGGATTTAGTTGAAAATCTTGTTGCACATCTTTGTAAAACACTGAAATTAAGAATCAAGTACAAAATTTGCTCTTTCTACCAAATTTACATGTTGTTAAAACGTATACACACATACAAAGACAAACACGGGGCTCTTTCTAAATATCTTAATTTTCTCCAGCTCATATATAGTAGGGAGTTAACGTATTTCTTTCCATTCAAACTTTGATACAGAATCTCACTAGAAATAGAAGTTTCAATATCCTCTCAATAAAAAAATTAGAAAGAGGAGAGAGAGAGAGAGAGAGAGAGAGAGAGAGAGAGAGAGAGAGAGAGAGAGAGAGAGAGAGAGAGAGAGAGAGAGAGAGAGAGAGTTGGTTTAAAACAAGCTTGTTACGAGTTTCAGCACCTCTTAAAATATGCGAATAGCTCCAATAGTTCTCAAACATATCCCATACAAAACTACCTTTTATACAGGGATATTTTTAAGGAAAAGGTTTTTCAGAACGATTCTAACTGTTAATAAGAAAGATGCCTTAATGACGAAGATATATAGTGTAAATTTTAGGTAATGGTCTAGGACGCCCTCTTCATTTTGAGCGAGTTTTGCGTAACTAGTTAAGCGTAAGAGATACAACAAAAAACTAGCAGATATCTTCTTCTATAGCTAGCTATTGTGTAGAAGACAATGTAATATTAAAGCCGTTATATAACGACCAGCTCTTAAATGACTTTATTAACGCTTACGCCTACTCTACCTACCAAATTCCGGCATACTTGGATTAGAATTAGGACTTCATTACAGAGGGCATTCGGTACGTAGACCACCACGCTGGGTGCAATGTGCCAATACACCCAAGTGTGGCACCCCCGGGAGGAAGGATGAGCCGAAGGAGACAGAGGGCGGCCGACCCAAGTAGCCACGTCAGTACAGAGGGCAGGGTCACTACAGTTTACTTGGATAGAGAATTCCCCCGACAGGCCAGGACAACGAATACGCCGAAATGGTCCCAGCAGAGGGAGTGGTGACTGGAAACCCACCTACTGGAAGAGGAAGTAGTTTTCCTCAGAGCATAACATCCTGCCATTCACCGCCGAGACTACCGCCGGCTATTCTACCCTGAAAGAGACCCCCAGATGAGAAATGAAGTGATGGAGGGACAGGAAATTCGGGGGATGTGATTAACCTACCCAGTATTCGCCTAACGAACCGGGAAACCCTTGAAAAAACTAAGGGACAGGTAGTTCGGCCACGAGAATTGAACCCAGGACTCCCGAATACGGGCCATAGACGGAACCGCCTGAACCATCCCGCTTGGTATACCTATAAGGAACTGTTCAGCAAAACTGTCTCTACAAAGCGTTATCTAAATTGAAATGAAAGTGATAGAAGTGTAGCTAAGCTTTTCAATGAATGATTTCAGAAGCAGTAGGAAAAGTTATGTTGATGGACAGATAAGGTGTCTGGGACTCAGAGGACTTTAAGCTATATACTTCTGGCGAAATTCCATTATGCAACGTTTAAGTAGAATGAATTATCTTCACTAATCTACAAGTCATTGTCGGAACAAAACAAGGGTATCTATCCCAAGTCCTAGCCAGGTCACTAAATTGACAGGAATACATTCATCTCTAATTCCCTGAAATGTGCTACCATTATATAGAACTCTAGCGCAAAAGATGTTCTCTGTGGCTCCAGCTTCTGGTGGTCGTTGCTGGGCAGTGTACAGATAAATCAAGGTAAGTAGCACTCCCATCCTGGTTAACACCACATAATCAGAATCTTCAGTAAGATTTCCTTCTCCCCTCCTACATATATTTCCAGAACGTTCTAGAAGGTTCTGTGGAAATTTCCAGAAACTATATAAGTGAATGTTGTCCTGAACGAATCAATTACTTTAGGAGTTGTTGCGTATTTTTCAAAGCAATAAAGATGTTTTGTGAGCGACTCTGTGACGTGTGCCAATCTGAAGGCTTTTTTAGTTAAGTGCAGAGGTTCTATCCAATTAGTCCAAAGACACTTGGTTCCAAGAACCCGGGCCTCCTTCAACCCAGGAACGATGGATATCTCCGGGGATCCTTCCATAGGGCAATACAGGATTTCTTATAAAGCCCACCCACCCCCGTTGACAACAACGTCAAGACGGGATGGAAGTCGGTACGCCACTTACGCGCGTCAACCCCGCAGGGAAGACTACCGAAAACCTCGGTGGGGTCGCCTGGTGATCTAGCACACCTTCTACTAGCTCTGCAGGCTAGTACCCCGGACTTATGAGGCAACCCTCTATCTCCTCCGGACGGCCGTAGCGTGGCCGGAGGTAGCCAATTCCCCGTGGGTGTGTAGAACACACTGCCCCCTCGAGTCGAACCCAATCCGAGAAACTCCCCATCGAGAGGGGCTCGGCAGCTCGGCCCGAGGTTCCTCTATAGTATAGCAACGCAAAGATTGCCCCTGTAAGGAATGTGCTGAGGGACAAGGACAGTGAATGTGTGTGACAGAGAACGCTTGCTACACAGGGAGCAGAACGTGCCCTATTCACTCTGTACATTAAAACCGAGAAGATTCATTCACAAAAGTAGAAGCCGTCAGAATGTTTTTGAATGGTCTGTAACTGTACTGACAGGGGGTGTCATAAACCTGTCCAGGGAGGGTGCGGAAACCTTCGCCAACCCCCTGCGTCTCGTCCTTCGGAGACTTATTCTCCTGCGGAGGAGTATAGTAACGTCAAAGGTACCACGAAATCTAAGTGTCCGCAGCGCTCGCATCGAAGCAGATGAAGGGGACGGATACCCGCCCCTACGGAAAATCTGAAGGCTTAAGGAAGATTTTGTATTTGACTACTCACTGGGTGAATCTTTCGGAAGAAGAGGACTACGTTGAACGTATTTAATTACATCGAAGCAAGTAGGTGACCAGTAAACTTGGACTAATTCATATGGATATAGTGAGCATATGGATTCCCAGTGAAAACTTGAGACCATATCAAGCTATCATATGACAGTGAGAACATCGTGAAGTAACAATTGAATGCTAGACGATGTCACAATATTGTAAACGCCTTAGTATTCCTTATTAGCATTTTCCTTACCCAAACGAAATGAGGTACCAGATCTAAATTAGCTTGTATACGTATCTCTATTTCTTTTCCTTCTTCTTGGGAGCAAATATCATTAGCGATATTTTAGTAATTTTGACAAACAAACGCTTTCTCACAGAGCTTCTACTCAGCCAAATTGACTCCGTGATTTATTAAGTAATCTGCTGTTTATTGCTTGCAGTACCGTTGTTGATTTATGCACCACCAAATATAAACAGCATTTACAAAAGTAATTAATGCCTTTGAATGTACACAAAGAGAACCCACATATTAGCTACCTCCGGAGGTAATTGTTCACAAATTTGTAATCATGCACAGATAGCAGCTAACGTTAACTTCATACGAGCTCGCGTACATTTTATTCCTTAATAGATTTTAGTTCCTAATGGCCTTGTTGGACTTCCCTGTACTATTAAATTCCAGAAAATCATTAACGCTCCTGGGCAGGTAGAATCGAGAGGGTCTCTAAAGGTTAACCATAGAAGGTATGCAGAAACCTATCTCACATATATTGCCAAACTCATTTAACTGATCATAAATATGAGGTTATTTTGGAGTTCTAATTGGTATTTTAATAACCATTCATGTATTATAATTGAAATGTCGAAGATATGGATTGCATTGACTAATAAGGTCTGCCATATACCAGGAAGACCATTTTTCGCCATATGTGATTATTAGGCGCCTTTCTGAATATCTCAAAACCAGTTTTCATTTTGTTGTTGCCTTAAGATTTATAATATGCTAGAAAACGTTTATTCCAATCCTTCCATTTAAACCAAGAGTGGTATATCCTTAGGAGTATATTGCAGCTACAAAACAATGCGAATATAATAAAATTTAGTCGCCAAATTACAGGAATCACCAAATTGAAAATCATAATTTTTGGAGACGGGGTGATCTTGCTGATGAAGATTGAAGACAAAATACGGAGGAAGTTATAGGTACATATCGTTTGAACAAATAAGTAATATACGATGTCCGTCCAGAAAGTAAGACCTGTTTGATAATAAAATAAAATTGTGTACAGATACGAAAAAAATTATTTATTGCACAAAATTCTACAACTCTTAAACTACTTTTCCACATAACTGCCGAAATTTTGCAGGCATTTGTCACAACGAGGCACAACTTTTTGTATACCTTCTTCATAGAAGTTTGCAACCTGTGTCTTCAACCAGTTGGAAACATTTTCTTTCAGCTCTTCGTCATTGTGGAAGTGTTGACTGCCAAGGAAAGATTTGAGATGCAAAAACAGATGAAAGTCGCTAGAAGCGAGGTCAGGGCTGTACGGGGTTGGTCAAACATGTCCCAGGATGTTTTTCGTCGCATTTGCAGTGTGTGTTCGTGCGTTGTCGTGAAGAAACACAACACCTTTTGCCATCGCAAATTTGCCGATAAATTTCAATTGGTTTCACTTTCCTAGCATTCTGAAAACGAATCACAGATCTGATTTCACAAGCGGCGGGATTTTTAATCAACACCGACGTTGTAAACAAGCACAACAAAGCGTACGTGGCTGACAGCGATCTCGCAATGGCGCATGTTTCTTCTCCTTGATACAGAGTGCCTACCGCGCATGTGCGGAACTGCGATCGCAGCGCTGCAGCGGAGATACATTCAAATAGAACTTACTTTCTGGACCCCCCTTGTATTTTAATATAACATATGTCATTACTGAACACAATGGAATTTCGAAGTATATTCCCAATATGTACATTAAAGCTACTTCAATATATTAATATGTTTTAATCTATCACGCGAATCCAAAACATGGACCAGTAAAAACATATATTCAAAGTACAAATACGTAAAATGAAAATCCTGAGGTTTGTAGCAGTGTATGCAAAATACAGTAATATAACAATATTTCCAAAAAGCTAAATATAAACAAGTTAATATAATAATAATTATTGATGCAAAGTACAGAATGTCATTTTTCAGCGCCAAGAAAGCTCCACCAGCTTTCTCTGAAGCATTCAGGAAGCTTTAAAAAAAAGATGCACGCATAATTTTCACTAAAAATATTTTAGTCTCCATGATGCATTATAAATTAATGATCAAGGTCACCCTTTGTGGAGTAGAAATTGATTCAGTGAAAAGTGCTTTGTTAGAGCCCGTTACAACTGGAAATGTTGCTGAATAACAAAATAATATAATAGTTACAAATCGTAACATAATAGTTTCTTATTTTAACCGGCAAATGTTTTGAAACATTGAAAAACATATTTCTAACTTAGTTTATTTTATTTTGTAAAACGCGTTGAACTTAGTTTCATAATTTTGATTACTTAAAAAATAAGAACCATTATTTTAAAGGGAGATGTGAAACAAGGGATTATCCAATGCAGAATTGGGCTATGATTCTTAGGAGAGTAAAGAACAAACAAAAGATGGCTTTAGCAATATGGGCTGGAATCCGACGAGGAAGTGGAATGAGGTGAGAGAGAAGTTGTATGCTTCTAAAATAGTGACTACTTCGATCACATTAAAAGTTGCGTTACTACGAGGGTGGGTCAAAAAGTAATGCTTCCTGTTTATTTTTTCTTCCTTAAATAAGTAAGTTATGTGAAAACTTTGAATTTAGCGCAATTCCACAAACCTTCTTCTCCAGTCCCCTGCAGTAGTAACTTCCTAAGTCAACAGGTGGCAGCACTGCATCCTCTTACAAAATGGCTGACATGGACATTCGTATTAGACAGCGTTCTGTGATTGAATTTTTGACTGTAGAAGGTGAAACGCCAATTTGCATTCACGAAAGGCTAAACAAATGTGTATGGTGATGTAACGGTGGATGTCAGCTGTGCTAGACGATGAGTTCGTCGCTGTAATGAAGCTGAAAGGCAAACACCATTGGCAGATGAGAAACGAAGCGGCAGGCCGTGACTGCAGTGACTCTATGCAACATTCAGCGAGTCGATGACATCATTCGTGGTGATCGCCGGGTAACAACAGGTGAATTGTGTCGCATTACCTCCCTCAGTAAAGGCAGTGTGATGACGATTATTCAACAACTGGATTACTCAGAAGTTTGTTGACGTTGGGTACCAAGAATGTTAACCGCTCAAAACAAGGAAACAAGGAAAGCAATAGTCTCCGAACACTTTCAGCGCTTCAATTTGGAGGGAGAGGAGTTTCTGGAAAAGAATTGTTACTGGAGACTAAACGTGGGCTCATTTTTTTGAACCTGAATCAAAGAGGCAGTCAATGGAATGGCATTACACAACGTCACCGAAGGAAAAACAATTCAAAACTCAGCGGTCGGCAGGGAAAGTTATGGCGACAGTGTTTTGGGATGCAGAGGGTGTGCTTACGATTGATTTTTAGGAGCAGGGTTGCACAATTAATTTTGTCCAATACGTCAGAACTCTCAAAAAGCTGAAAGTACGTCTTCGCCGAGTTCGTCTAACAAAAACTATGGCGGATGTTCTTCTTTTGCATGACAATGCAAGACCACACACCAGCCGTTACACCACTGCAGAAATTGAGTAATTGGGATGGCAAGTCTTACCTCCTCCCCCATTCTGCCCTGACATGGTACCATCAGATTTCCATCTGTTCGGACCATTAAATGAAGCTCATCGTGGGATTCATTTTGAAGTTGAGGAGGCTGTGAAAACGTCCGTGCGTCAATGGCTTAGGAGGCAAGACTGTGTTTTACCACACTGGAATACACGCCCTAGTTAAAAGGTGGACAAAAACTGTGGAAAAGGACGGAGATTATATCAAATAGTGACAAATTAATCATCAATGTTGTAGTTTTCAAGGTATATACATTGGATTAAATTTTCTTGGCAATTAAAAGAGAGAAAAAATAGGACGCCTTACATTTTGACCCCTCTCATAGAATGAGGTCAATTTCAAATCCTTCATTTCTCTCTTTCTCTGTTAAATGAATTATTTATTCAAAATAATATATAAATAATACAGATCCGGACATGGTTAAATTTATTTCTGATGTTTCCTGCATATTAATATACGAGGTAAAGTAAGGAGGACCTAAAGGTAATATTTCAAAAATTTAGTATTGTTGAGAATGTTTTTGCTGTTCAAGCCCTCTTTTTGATAATAAACATACAGAAATGGAAGCCAACAACGCCTAATTTGTAGACCTGTATGTATACTAGTTTTATGGATATTATCTATCTCAAATATAATTTTAGCGGTCTTCTATCCGAGTGAATGTTAACTGGCATTGGATTGGTTATATGGAATTATTCTTTCAAGTAAGGTAAACTAGTATATCTGGCATCAAATCTAATGTCGGAATCTTTGTAGGGCCTAGGTTCCTCAAAGTCAACATTATGTTAACGCTTAGCAACCACAAGGAAGTTGGAACACTAGCAGTGCCTGTCCACCAGCTCACAGTCTGTGGCATGAATGTAATGAGCAAGCATTCAGTACAAAGTTCCATTTGCGCTTTGAAATGTGACTTTGGACTTGTTCTTCTAGTTCTGCGTTTAAGGCAGTGGTATCAACTTTGGAGTACGTATCTAGCTAGTTTGAACTGGGAAGTTGCTATGTTAGTTTAACACGCCATATTTAGTTTATTGAATAGTTGTTGGTGAGGAAGAGGAAGATTAAAAATTGCTGCTGTCATACTCCAACGAAATAGTACTTGTCTATGAGATTTGTAACTATCATCTTGCTCCCATTAATTATTTTTGTCTTTAACTGAATGGCTGGAAAAGGCGTTCCGCTTTATTTCGGTCACAAGCTAGGTACTGGGATGCCTAGCTCATAAAGCTGCAATTGTATCTTTTATACATATACTTCCTGGAGAAATCGCAGGAGATGTAAGGGCTGCAGGAACGGACGACGTACGCGGAGAGACGCGAAGAGCTTTTTTTTTATTTTTATATAAAATATATATCAAAGTATATATATACACACGCATATATATAGTCTTTTACGTCTTTACGTTTATTTTACTACCTGTTTTCTTTAGTTTCACACATGCACGATACACATAAACACCCATGCCCAAGGGAGGACTTGTAACCGCGACCCTTTACGTGGCGGAACGATAGAGACATACGTTCTAACGACCGTGGCTACGAGGACCGACTATGGGATCGCAAACATTTATTTGTTTGATAAGCCGACCAAAGTGGTTACACCTCCGGGCTCCGACCCCGGCCTGGTACCAGACGACCGCAAAGTATGGACAACAACACGCTGGGCGGGTTTTTTTCGGGACCTCCAGTTTCCTCCACCATCATTCCACCAAAGCTTCATTACCACATTTTCTATCATCCACTTCGCCCCCATTCCGTTCATCTACTTCCCTCAATCTCATTCCGGGACCTGGCTGATCACCCATCCCTGAATATCTCTCTCTGATTCATAATTGTGGCTCCCTAAAAGACCATAAATGAATAGGACTGCGTCCTATACCAAAAGAACAATCATGACACCTTCTCAAGCTGCCGGAAGGTGGCTCGGAAGCATCCCTCTGGCGGTGACCGGGTAAAGCTGGACTCGGCAGTGGAGGATCAGATGACAATGCCTTGGTGGAGTCGAGATTTTGCAATCGGAAGCCTCTGCGCCATGTGCTTGCAGCAACCGACACACAGTCTCCAGATTTGACTCATCCATGAAAGAGGGAGAGCTTTTGAGACAAAATATGAGAGAAGAAAACACCACTCCAGTATTTTTCTTACCGACCAAGGATAAACCACGGGAAAACCGACTATAAGAACGGGCGCACTAGTGGTTGAATCAAAAACCTCCATAATGGATTATGGGAAACATTTCACCGGGTAACTGCAGTGGTAGTCTTATATCTCTTTCTCCGATTTCTGGTGCCAGTTTTGCACATTAAAATCAGATAATACAGGAATGGGGTAGTGGGGTAGGGGAATCGAAACGCACACATGAAAGTGTATTTGCTATAATATCCGTGCTCTAACGAGATCTACATACTTTCTGCTGTGGTTACGTTTTGTGCAAAGATAATTCAAAATGAAGAGAACTTCAGAGGCCACTCTCTGAAAATTGCAGGTGTACGTTTCTTGAAAATATCCTAAAGAGAAGCTACTCTAACTCAAATCTTTAGAGCAGCCTCTGAGGAACAAAAAGTTTTTGGAAAACGATTTCATATAAAGCTATTTTGAAGTAGGGAATTTGTTTAAGAACAGTCGCGTGAATCCGCAGGTCATGTTGACTGAAATACCGAAAGATATTTTTTTTTCGGTTATACTATTCAGGTTCACAGTTTATGAGGCCTGAAAATGTTTCGATTAAACTTCGATGTGGAATTCGTAGGTACAATATAATACTTCACTACCTACCATACGCGAAAGAGAAACTAATGCAGAGTGTTCAGAATTTTCTGTAATTTAAAAATAAGTTTGTGTGAATTTTGTATAACTAAAAGATTAGACAGATCTTACAAGAAAAAAAAATCGATCTCCTTAACTTATTTCAAATAAGTACTTTGCACCAGGCATTTTGGAGATATTGTTGTTATTTGTTTGAATTTTTCAGTGCCATGTTGCACTTGAAATGTTTGTCATCTTTTACTTATTTCTTCTGGCAATTTCATTGAACGGGTATGTGATTTCGAGGTCAAGTGTGACGATCCCATTTTACTATTCCTCTTTTTCTTCAGGTTCCATTATCTCGTTTGTACTATCAAAGAAATTTGCAATGAATATTGTGACTTTGTGTGTTCGTAATATTAAAAGTCCTTTTACAGAAATTCAAAATGCTCTTTATTTCTGTAGAAACACACTTTGGTGATTCCTTACAGTAGCAGAATTACGTAGCATATATAAATACAATCAACAATGTTGTTGAACACAAAGATTTCACTTTCAAAACAGAGTTGCAGGCACCCGGATCAGTTCCAATTACACTCTGGGATAGGAATTTGGGACTATTCGTAGTTAATTTATCTCTGTCTTCATCATCCACACATTCGGGTGCAATTTGGTACGGGGTTTCTATATTTGAGATGTGATGGACGGTGACTTTTCGAAGACCTACGTCGAGAAGCCAGATATAACAGGGTTAATTCGTTGTATTTTGAGTTGTTTCTTGATGACTGTGCTTGATTAAGTAGGAGTCATGAGAATCTTAATTTCAGTAGTGGTTCGGAATAAAGTTTTGGAGAAATCAAATTTTGTAACTATTTAATTATATTATTTAGATTACATTTCACTTCCAACATATCGATAAATTCTTACTTTGTTATATTTAAGCAGTTCCAAATATTACATAAAAGTTCTTGATCCTGCACCACTATCACACTCACCATTACAAAACATCTCTCCCAAGATTACTGATTTTTCGTAACTATCGTTACTCCTCTCTTAATTTTGTGATTGGCCGATTTAATTCCACGTCACAACATTACGTCATACAATTATTACTTTACTATGGCCAATCACAAAATTACATATATTTTTACTTGTTTAAATTACGAAATAGATTTACATAATCATTTTTTTTTTATAAATTTACAAACTTTTCATAGCATTTTGATATAAAACTCAAAACTACTGTTACAACTCCAATTACGGCTGTCACTCAACTAACCGCAGCTTCCCTTTATATGACCGTTAGTATCTCCAGATATGTCTGGAATGTTCTGTAACAAACAAGAAATCGAACTTTCCACTCAGCTATCTGTCTCTTTATCTGTATCGGCCAGCCTTTATCTCCGCGTCGCACCATCTTTCCCTTATCTCCGCGCCAAACTATCTGTCCCTTTGTGCGCCCGGCCGCAACAATGCTCGCGACAGTATATTTCTGCAGACGCTTATCCCTATTAACGCGAATTTAACACATTTTTGTTAATTATTGCAGTAAAAATCTTCTCCACGTTCATTGCACCAAAGTACGCACACTTAGCGTTAATTTCACCACAAAAAATTACTTTTTATTTTGAGAAATGTATCGAAATGAGCCTCTGAACAGTGAAAACGAAAAATATTCATCCATTGGCTTTACAAACTGGGCAGCTCCTATAACTGAATAATAAATACAGACATCATCATTCACTACACCTTTAATTTTTTAGTCTAGAGTAATATTTTAGCAGCTACCTAATTTCAGTTGAATTTAGTGAACACATCTATCTACACTCGATTACATTTTGAGAGGACTGTAAGAGGCTACTCTGCGTTTCACATGTTTCTAGGGAAAGCTCTGAATATTAAAATGACTATTCTTCAGAACGTGCCTGTTTCGTGTGACTTTTGCCCCCGGCTACTGCAGGAATTTTCCTCGTGTGGAATACATTTCAAAATTCCGCCCTGTTTCCCTGCACGTGAGATACACTCCTAGATGATGGATATTAATTCAACTGTGAAATAAACAGAAAACAATTGAAATCGTGGCTTGTTTAAAGGGCGTGCTCTCTTTTTTCTTCTTCAGCTTCCGAGGATCGTCTTTCCAGTCGTGATTTAAAAAGTGAAGTCAGGAGTCCATCTACATGAATGATACATCAATCCTTAAGGAAGTCCTCTTGAAGCAATACGTTATTTCCAGGAATACTTCTTTGTTCCAAGTAGTGAAATAATGAGCCATCTCCTCAAAATTTTCATAATTTAATTAAACCTCTGAAGAAGTAATAACATCACCCGTTTTATTGTTCATAAGTTTTCTGTTTTGATTAGTTTAATTTATTTTTCTCATCTCCGGCTTTCATGTACAGAGAGGAGAGCAACGGTCCAAAAGAGCATAATCACTTTTAGCTTTCTTACTGCATCTACAACTTAGGTCCGTATGGAAAGGAACTGACTTTTTGATAATTTGGATTAGCCTAATTTTGATATTTTGGAAAGGACACATTAATCCCAGATCAAATTATAACAGCAAGTCTCTCTATAGTGTGATCCATTTAAACCTGAACCATTTTAATAGGCCATAACTTTTGAATCAATAATAGGACACACGTCTAAATTTGGTAGAATATAATGCACAATTGGAAAATTAAATTACACTATTTACATCTCAGAGAAAGCATTGGAAGTGTCCTCCACCAGTATCTATACATGTTTGCATTCTTCTCCCCATATTCTCTGAAGTCGAACTAAGAGAATGTAATCTCCAGCAAGATGGAGCAACGTGCCATGGATTATAACCAGTCTCTTTGATAATCAAATAATTTCAAAAGGTCTGTGGCCACCAGATCCCCAGACCTAACCTCACCAGAATCTTTATTGTGAGGGTAGCTAAAAATAGAGTGCACAAGAATACGCCACGGATACTTGATGTTCTCAAGGAATCTATTTGTAACGAAATAACACCGGCAAGGATACTCTCCGTGAAACTTCAGAGAATATGGCGAGATGAGTGCAAACATGAATAGATGCTGGTAGAGGACACTTCCAACATTTTCTCTGAGATATATTTAGTGTAATGTAATCTCCGAATTGTGTATTATATTTCCACAAAGTTGCACGTGTGTTCAATTATTGGTTCTTAAATTATAAAATTATAAAATATAAAGCGTTCCACATGATGCAATTTTTATTTTTCTCACTGACACTATAAATTTTAGAATACTGTGCCGAATTACATGGCTGTAAATAGTCATTTGCATTGAACAGATTAAGGAAAACTAATCAAATGGGAAAGTGGAAAACTGCTATAAATTGTATAGAAAAGTGATGAAAGTTAATAGGTTATGTTAGTAAATTGAACAATAAGTGTAGCATGAAGCTACCTATTGGCTGTTGGGTTTAGCGCGTACCCATCTGGATATATGAGCCTATGTGCAGCTAGTGGCCGGGAATTTTGCTACAAATTCTTCGTGCGTTTCCATGGAAGATGTACTGATTCGTTTCTGCTGTTCAGCAATGTACAATGAACAATGCAGATTTGCAGATTTGAGTGGAGAATTGAAAAGTGAAAGCTCATTTCACTTCAGTAGACACTGCCAAGTATAGCTTAGTCCTGCATTTTAAATAAAGGGTTCAGTTGAAGTTCTATTTGACAGATTATTCTATTTTGTTCTTGGTGTGTATCTTTAAAACACGAAATACATTTCAAATAACCTCTTCTATGGCAGCAATTACATGCGAGGTTATAATTGATATGACCTTTTGAGTTCCTTGCAGCTTTAAAGAGTTACTGCTATTAAGTTGTTTCTCGAAGTCACAGGGAATACAACCACGTGGATATCAGTTGTAATATGGATATTTATATTTAAATGTGTAACAATGTTTGTGCAAATGTTTCTTTCATTAACACTATATTATGTTTAGAGTAGACTTTCTAGAAATACTTTGCAGCTGTATAAAAACAGACGACAGTCAATTAATGAAAGTAATGTCAGATGTAATATGTGTCAAGTGAAAGATTATTGTGATAATAATATAAAAATTATTAAAGTAATGCATTTCCTAAAATCCAAAAAGTGATAAATTTTTTGATTGCCTCCACTCTTTTACCATGGACCCAGAACGTAAAACGTACTGTGCACTCAAAATCTTAATGAGCCATGCCAAATCGTTAGTTGTTATTTATAACTAAGCACTTTTTGATATAATGATATGAAACGCTTCAAGAGGATCCTACGCTAGATTGCAGAACTCTAAAATTTTGAATTTTAAGCACTTACTAATTTTAATATTTTAAAACAAAAAATAGTTGGTGTAATGCAAGTTATAGAAATTTATTAGTTTCAACTTAGCTATTTAAAACGACTTAACGAGTGCATAAACATTCTATTATACTAATTTATTAAAATTTCACGTTGGTAAAATGCAAATTGTTGTTCGAGAAGCCATTTTTGCACGCCTCTGTGGTGTGAGGCTAGCATGTCATTCACATTCAAGAGGTCCAGAGTTCGAATAGTTTCAATCTGTTAGAGTGAGTTATCAGGGCACTTTTTCCGGGGTTTTCTTCAATTCTAATATAGGATAATTTTAAGCTCTTTGGAATCTGGGCTCATTTAAGCATTATCTCATTTACCGTCCCACATGACTAAACGTTAGAAGACCTTAATTAAAAAGGGGTATTTGCAATCGTGAAAAATCCAGATTAAAGGAAATTTAAAAATTGTTTCAATTTACCACTTTAAATATTACATTAAATATCCATTTGTGCCTTTAAACTTATTGATGTTAGAAAATCAAGTACTAAGTGCTACAGCTCAAGAATTAATTATAAAAATGCACGATTAAGAAGATATTCACTTTTTGTACCAAGTTTCACTGATACATAATCTTAAAGGAAAACAATATAATTGGATTGTCCATTTTACGTTAAGAGACAAATGCTAAAAAAGAATTTTCTCTTTCTTCTTAAATAATTATAAAATAAAATATAACATCTAAATCATTTACAGCAACATTACGAAAAATGTATAGTTTGCAGGAGTGTCTGTTAAAATATTGGAGGCATGAGTTAAGAACCAAACAAAATTTGACATTTTACAATAGGGTCTCCTTAAGAGGTAGAAACTATAGGCTGTACACTTATCCTAATCTCTCATTTAGAATAGTTAAGCCGTTATTAATTTGAAGGTCAGGTTATCTGACACTTTACTTAGACCACGATCCCTTTAATAGCTTTTTAAATTGGCGTCTCTCTGAGTAAAAGGTTCGTCTAAGAAATAAGTTTTATTTCTGACTTAAATGCATACTACAAATGACATCCCACCCAAGGATTGCAAATGAGTGTAGATACATACCTAAGTACCGACATGTGTGAATTTCTACCGTTAGTGACTTTTGCTTCTATGCATATGCATGCCTTGCGTGATTGAGTTGAATACGAAGCTGCGCCTAGTGCATTAGTAAACACAGCTTTTCATTAACTTTCAGTGCAAGAAGATATATATACGTATTTAATAACATTCACACTTCCTCACTTGAATAAAACATCCATTACAAATGTATATTGAAGTAATATGCAATGCAGATATGCATTTAACACCTCTTAATACTTGTCTCATTCTTCTAAATGGGGCTTCCTGCATTGAATATACAATGCAACACCTCGTTATTTTGCAACTTTTTTTAAAGACTAGAAAAAGATTAACAACGGTTAATAGTGTTGGAATAATTATTGGAATTCTTTAAATAAGTACAGATGGAGCACAGATGTGTATTCTAGAGTTACTGATATAAAATGTCAGTAAAGTTAAACCTTAACAGACAAATCCAATTTGGATGTTTCCGCGAACTCTCTATAGTACATAGATTTTACATCGGAAATTCAATATTGAGATTTCATCCAAATGTGCTTTTGAGTATCATTGAATCTAAACAATTTTTTTGAATGTGTACGTTAGTGTGTGTGTGTGTGTGTGTGTGTGTGTGTGTGTGTGTGTGTGTGAGAGAGAGAGAGAGAGAGAGAGAGAGAGAGAGAGAGAGAGAGAGAGAGAGAGAGAGAGAGAGAGAGAGAGAGAGAGAGAGAGAGTGAGTGAGTGAGTGTGCGTGTATGTGTGTGTGTGTGTGTGTTTCTTAGCAGCTTAATTCAGAAACAAAACGTTGGATACATTACAAATTTAATACTTGAAAAAGACACTGTCGCCGATCGCATTGCTGTTGCAGCCGCCGCAAAGACGTGGACAGGAAAGAAAAAGACAGATAGTGGTGCGCGATTTGCACGCTTGCTGGAGAGACAGAGAGAGAGAGACAGAGAGAGAGAGAGAGAGAGAGAGAGAGAGAGAGAGAGAGAGAGAGAGAGACAGAGATAGTCTGAAATTTTCCGCTGCCATCGTGATTGTTATCCAAAGATTGGCGGCTTTCTAGAACACTAACTGGAGGTATAAAACCCGGCAAGGTGTAAATTGCTAGTCAGTTGCTAGTGTATAGACATTTGAAGTGTACCGCAGTGCATTCTTTTGTTTGTGTGGCAGTGGATCGAGACGACGTTAAAGACTGCATTTGTGTACGTTACGTTATTTTGCTGCTGTAAGGGGTGTACAGAGTTACGGTCTTCATCAATAACGAGCACTTTAAATGTTTGCAAACAATTCTTTTAGTTCTACAAACCCAACAAGGTCCCAATACCCTTTCAGAGCAGCTTCACTGTATCGATTTATAACACTGACCTTTTATTATTATTATTATTATTATTATTATTATTATTATTATTATTATTATTATTATTATTATTATTATTATTATTATTATTATTATTATTATTATTATTATTATTATTATTCATTTTATTAATTCAGCTATTACGACTTAAGTTAAAACTTTAAGTGACATGTAATTTGTGTTCCAGAATTTTCTGTGAGGCTCGCATTATGCAGCTTACTCACAAGGTAACTATCAGTATGCTCACAACTGTAAAGTATGTTTAGTTAACGTGTGTGCAGTTGCCACTCAAAGGGACCTCAAGGGACCTGAAATTCCCGCCCACTAATGACCGTCATAAATCTATCTTCTCACTTCAGAAACGGAACACTGTCGTTGAGGACCAATAACAACCATAATTTTCTCGAAGTGACAGCCGCATGTCTACTCCACGTGGAGTCTCAGTTGCCAAAGTTCCAACTCCCAGTTGATCTGTTTCATTACGTGCAGAAATTCGTTGTGTGTCACGGTGTGGAGACCTTGGGAGGGAAATGCAGTAGTAAATGCAAATGCAGTAGTAGATAAATTTCAGTCACGTGAAAATAATCAAAGTGAAGACAATAGTGTGAATAACTGGGCCGAGTTATGTTACTGGAAAGCCTCAAAAAACAAAAGTTTCAATGTGAACTGTTTCTAAGCAAATTCAAGCGCTTGTTTTGAAAACATATAAATATGTGCTGACAAATAATCTCGGTAAGAGGTCGTGCAATGATGATAAATTATGGGTATTCACAGAAATACAGTAAGAAATATTGCGACGAAAGGAATACCAAAGACGCCGATCAAGTGTGAAAACTAAAGGAAACGTTTCTCTAAGTAGATAATTTCACATGCGATTTAATTCGTCGAGAAATTTATAGATTCTATGCAAAAGGGAGAGCACCCACCTTAGACAAATTGGATGCACATTTGCAAGAAATTTGTGATTTTCCTTATGGGCACTGCACTTTGCGCGGTCTCCTAAAGGAGCTGGGTTTCAAATACCGCACTTTGAATAAGATAAGGGTTACTATGGAATGCAGTACAATTGTAGCTTGGCGATATATATCGTCAAAACTAAGAAAGTTTTGCAGTAATGGAAATAAGATAATTTATTTAAATGAAACCTCGTACGATATCCATGACGTATTGAGAAAAGTCGCAACCTTGCAGAAAGGTCTGAGAGGAGGAGGGCCGGTGTTGTAAAACGATTATAAGGGTTCGTCAAGGGCAGCGGTCGACTGCACATGAGTTAAATAAACAGACTTTACGTGCTTGAGAGTTTAATGACATCTTCTCTGCTTTATCGCCGTGTGCCAAACATTAGGTACAGAGCATAGCTGGAAGTACTCAAAAATGACTCCAGAATCCGTGAAAACATATAGAGATAATAACAGAGCATTGTACGTGGGGTATTATTTACCCCTGGCAGACAGCGATCTGCACCATCCCCCACAGCACGCCCAGAGATGAGAGATGTCCAGCAGCTACTTGCAAGAGATCGCATTTGACACTTTCCAGGCTTTAGTTTTGAGCGTTGCTGTTGTATTCCGCTGAAGATTGTTTCCAGAAAATTGAACGTATCAAAACATTTTTATGTAACGAATAACTTGATAAATAAGATATTTAATGCAGTGCCAGAAAGAACCAGGTAAGTTGGAAGACCAAAGTTTAGATGGGGAACCGTGGTGAGAGAGGATGTAAGCACATAAGACTGCAGGAGCACTGCACTTAACAGGAAAGAATGGGGAAAACTTCTTCAGAAGGCTAAGGCCCACAAAGGGCTGTTGTGCCAATGACGAATGAATGATAGGATAATTGTGGTACGGGGATTCTCTTGAAAATGTTCTCTCGATATTTTAGAAGACGTAGGCAAAAGAGAAAGTCGTGTGAAACGATTCATGCAGTAATGTCTAAAAATGAGATGACTAGATGTTCACTGCATTACGCCATTTGCATTGTCAATTTCCATACAGTAAGACTAAACATAACATACGCTTCAACATATTTTAATTTAGTACACGAGTTGTAATAAAGCCCAACACATTCATCAATAAACATCAGTGTTATTAACACGTATTGTGTTGAAATGCTGTCCTCCAACATTTCTAAGGTTTAATATACCATAAAAGCGAGAGGACAACCCTACAGTTTCCTCTGCTATTAACCCACTGTGATCGTGAAACACCCATCACTCGGGCGATATTTTCTAGGAACGAAGAGTCCATATATATTTTAATAGCATCATAAAACTAATTATAGGAAATGCAGAACTTGCTTTAATCTTCGTATAGGGGTGGAGTTGATCAGCACTCTAACAGAAGCGTTATTAGTGACTTCTTATATCAAAATATGCTCGTAAAAGAAGCAGGAAAGGAATTTCTGGAATAAATTCAGAAATACATAAGATATGTTTTCCCCATCTCATAACGGCATTCCTATTGACGAAATTGCAGTAATGATATTTAAAATAGTTTTAAAGCCCAGTGAATCATAATGCCGATGGAAATTTTCTTTAGTCATCTGCCTCAGGATATTCAGTTTTACGTATATCTAATGAACCGTCCGCGCCTACATTTGTGTATCTATTGGAATAAGAGTGGTATTCATGAGGGACAGACAGAGAAAGAAGGAGTGATAAAAAGGTGCGTGGGTGTCCTTTTAATTTAAGCTTCTCGGGATCATACGTCTTGAATGTTTTTTCATCTTCTTTTAAAGAAAAAAGTATTGTACACGAAATCTCTCTAATTTGATACCTTCTTCACTTTACTTTCGTGCTGTCCTTTTCTGTTTTTGATGCTTTCTAGTTTTGCTATATAAGCACAATACACACAAACACCCATGTCCAACGAGGGGCTCGAACCTAAACCCTTCATGGAGGAAAGCCAAAGACCTACACCAGCGACTATGACTACCTGGACTTACCTAGTAAATATGAAAACTTCTACCCTATATTGAAGCCTGGACATACTAGATTATCTTGAATAGTAAGTTTTTCGATTCACAATTTTCTGTATAGGTACTTCCGTTTTCAATTTTTTTCCGAGCAAAACAATCCTCTTCAATTCGAGGATGAATAGAACTTTCATAGCGAACGTACTGAAATGAAAGAAAAATGGTGGAATATTCAATTTTGTTACATAGTGAGGAACACTGTAGAGACGATTCGAAGTGTGGAATTTGTGTAAAGGAAAGGCTGATTGTACGTTAGCACTGAGCAAACGAATTTGGGAAAGTAAACAGGTTTGAGCTGAACTTTTCTCTGCGTCATTTTCACATATATTACTACACTAAAATGCAGATCTTGTTAAAGTAAAAAATTTAAATCGAGTATTTTTTAAAGGGTAGTGTGTTCCTATATTACCCTGACACCTATTCGTGTTATCTCTTGCTACATACACTGTTAAGAGATTAAAGAAAATAAAATTATGCAAATATGTAGTTCATTATGCAAGTTGGAAGAATTGCTTCCAACCTAACCTCCTTTTTAGATTAATTGATTTTAATTTAATCTGTAATTATTTTAACCTCTATTGTATTCCAGGTTCTTTTAGATTATTGTGCTAATGCTAGGTCCTTTATTTTTCTGTAACCTAAAGAAAGCTTGAAAGCCTATAGGTGGTCAGGTTTACAATTGTAGCTCCAAAAAAGTTTCTATTTGTTTGAGCAGACTTTAAATTCAATGGTTAAAGTGTACCACAGATGCCTTTGTGTGCATACAGTACTCCCTTTTTGTACCTGAGTCAAATTTCTTAAGGGAGACTTAGGAGCCAAAATTGTCAATCGTTTTTTATTTTAGTGTCACTAATCTTTTGGGTCTCATACTTTGCATTTTGCGCACATTTAAACATTCACAGTATACCAATGTTCTCCACAAAAGAAAAACATGCAATTGATGGAAACATTTTAAAGGTTCTACAAGATAAATACAAATGAGAAAATTATGAATTTTTCTACATAACTTTATTTTGTATGAGAGAAGCTCATTCTCTCCAGTCGAATTTTACCGAATTTTCTGCGTAATTTCATATTCATCTTGTCACTTTCTAGAATCATGTATAGATTAAAATATATTTTTAAAATATTTCTACATCTGTCATTTTATACCGTGAATTCTGTATCGCTTCACAGAAGAACATATACATTACATTGCACTCACAAGACCTTCTCTCATGTAGGAACTTTGCGGCAATGTTTAATCTATTATGGCAACGGAGATGCATACGGTTTCATTACATATTTCCTTGTAAATACAATTGGAAGTGGAGAACACAGTAGGCATCAGTCAACGTACTAAGAGCTGGTCGCTGTGCGATGATACAACACTTATGTCTTTGCGTGATCAGGAGAATAAAATATAAATAAGCTCTTTAATGTAAATTTATATTGAGGAATTAATCCTTAAAGAATTAATCCTTTTAAATACATTACTCCGGTATATGGGTGATTTTTGATTAATTAGAGCCAACTGAAAAATTCAATGCCATAGCCGGGATTTGAACCACGGATCTACTGGTTTCCGTCCTGTCGCTCTGACCCTTGAGCTACCATGGTCGACGTGCCTTCCTGACACTAAATTCTCCAATTGACTCATTATATTTCCCGGTGGACCACTTAAGGTTCTCATATTTGAGACAACTATTTTTGGCGACTTACTATTGTAAGTACTTAATTACCAGGATTTTTATCGTAGATTATTTTTAATGTAAATTTATATTGAGGAATTTCCACCGGGAAATATAATGAGTCAATTGGAGAATTTAATGTCAGGAAGGCACGTTGACCATGGTAGCTCAAGGGTCAGAGCGACTGGACGGAAACCAGTAGATCCGTGGTTCAAATCCCGGCCATGGCATTGAATTTTTCAGTTGGCTCTAATTAATCAAAAATCACCCATATACCGGAGTAATGTATTTAAAAGGATTAATTCTTTAAGGATTAATTCCTCAATATAAATTTACATTAAAAATAATCTACGATAAAAATCCTGGTAATTAAGTACTTACAATAGTAAGTCGCCACAAATAGTTGTCTCAAATATGAGAACCTTAAGTGGTCCACCGGGAAATATAATGAGTCAATTGGAGAATTTAATGTCAGGAAGGCACGTTGACCATGGTAGCTCAAGGGTCAGAGCGACTGGACGGAAACCAGTAGATCCGTTGTTCAAATCCCGGCCATGGCATTGAATTTTTCAGTTGGCTCTAATTAATTATAAATAAGCTCTCCTATTTGAGCAAAATATAAGTATTGGATAATCCAGGTGAATGACAAGTAATACCCTCAAAATAGCCTCACGTAAAAGAGAGGAAGAAAGAAAGAAAGAAAGGAAGGGAGGAAGAAAGGAAGGAGAGAAGGAAGGAAAAAGGAAGAAAGGAAGAATGAAAGGGAGAAAGAAAGGAAGAATGAAAGAGGGAAAGAAAGAGACAACGAAAGAAAGAAAGGAAGAAAGGAGGAAAGAAAGAAAGAAGGTAGGGAAGGAAGCAGGGAGAAAGGAAAGAAGGAAAAAAAGAAAGAAAGAGAGAAAGAAATGAAAGAAGTAAGAAAGGAGGAATGAAGGAAATAAGGAAAGAAAGAAAGAAAGAAAGAAAAAAGGAAGGAAAGAAGGAAGGGAGGGAGGCAGTGAAGCAGGAAGGAAGGAAGGAAAGAAAGAGAGATGGAAAGAAGGAAAGAAAGAAATAAAGAGAGCAAGAGAGAAAGAAATGAAAGAAGGAAGAAAGGAGGAATGAAGGAAATAAGGAAAGAAAGAAAGATAAAGGAAGGAGAGAAGGAAGGAAGGAAGGGAGGGAGGCAGTGAAGCAGGGAGGAAGGAAGGAAAGAAAGAGAGATGGAAAGAAGGAAAGAAAGAAATAGAGAAGGAAGGAAAGATAGAAAGAAGGAAGGGAAGAAGGCAGGGAGAAAGGAAGGAAGAAAGGATGGAAAGAAAGAAAGAGAGCAAGAGAGAAAGAAAGAGCGAAAGAAATAAAGATGAAAGAAAGAACCAAGGAAAGAAAGAAACAAGAAAGGATGGGAGGGAGGGAACGTGGCAGGGAGGAAGGAAGGAAGGACGGAAGGAACGAAAGAAGGAAAGAAGAAGAGAAGGAAAGAAAGAAAGAAAGAAAGAAGGAAGGAACATAGAAAGAAAGAGAGAGAAAGAAAGAAAGAGAGAGAGAAATAAAGAAAGAAGTAGCTTTAAAGTATTTTAAAGTAGATTTAAAATTTTCGTGTCGGTATTTGGAATATAGACAACTTAAATACCGTGTTAGGTACTCACTGCCTTGAAACCTAAAATCCACTTTTTATGGTCATTCACTGCAAGTGCAACTATCTGTTAGGGATAATAAAAACTGTATAGTGGCGGATGATTATCTTAATAAACCTGTTTTGTTTATATTACATTATATTAGCTTATAATTTGATCAGCAAGATTGCGTTAAATTAACAACTATTCCATGAAACCTTCAAAATTAAGTAGGAATACATCTCTGTTTACCAGTGCTTGACAACTTTATTTAGCTGTCTTATTTCCTTCTTCTTTTGCCGTCTCCCATCTACAAAGATTCATGTTTTTTCCGAGATATTAGACAATGTAGTTATTGCTGCGCAACGGCCATGCTAAGCTTATCGGGAGGTCAGTGCCGACCATTTGAAGAGATAAGTAGAATTGTAGCGCTCTTGCTCATCAAAAACCCTAAGAGGGCTATCCCCAGGTGACCACACGCTTAGGAAAATTTGCCTTCGTTCCGTTCTTGCGAAATTTTGTGGAGACTTCCAGCGACTATTTAACCCGCGATTGACCCAGTGAGAGACTCATTACGTTTCTGACATGAGTGTAAGATTCACACAGCGAAGTGGAATGAATTAACAGGAAAATTTTGAACTATATCACCATTGTGAAGGGCCATTTAGAACCAAGTGGAGTGACATTGATCCTACTAGTAAATTAATGTTGAAAAGTTATAGATATAATAGTTTTAAACTGAACAAACTTATTGTATTGAAAAGCATTAGATATCTATGAACATTTGACGTGATTACAACCCTACAAAAAGTCGTACTATTTAATCTAAAAGGAAATAAAGTCGCTGACTTACCCGTTAGTATGAAATTGAAAATGTAGAAATACGATAGTATAAAATATTTTCAGAATATGTTTTGTCAAAAGTATCTCTAATTGTAACACCAAATTTCGTCTGTTTTTTCGTGCACAGCCTTTGTTAGTGTTATGTTTTATCTCGCAAATGATGCGCATTCTTATTTGTCATATGTTCTCTGCAGTACCACCTTTTGCATGTAATCCTGTGTAACATTAATATTCTCAGAAGTTTTATGAGTTAGCACTTTTGAGAATCCTGAATGAAGTGTGTTGAGAGTATACTGAGAGGCAAAGCACGATGGTGAACTCAGACAATTGTGGTGGATTTTATGGCATGTTGCCATTGTGAACGGATGTACTTGATCCTCTACAATAGGCAGATAAGTGTCTGCATTCCAACGTTGATTAATAGAGTACGTAGAACGTAGATCATGCTACAGCAAACACCCCCACCCTCAACCTGATGACCTCCAGCTCTGCAACCGGGATGTTGAACTCATTGTTTTTGCAATAAGTCAGTCAGCACGCTTGAGCTCAGAATGTGATTCGTAGATCACGTGCAAAAAGCGCGTGTAAAGTCCAATATTAAACCATTAAAACTGCATATAATTAAGCAGCTATTAAGTTTTATAGTATATCGATATGAATCATTGTTCAGGAGAAACGGTAAGACAGTCGTTAAAATGCATTGAACTAATGACAATGGAAGAAATCGCTTAGATTTATACTGATATGTCAAGGTTAATGATCTTTCTTCTAAACCTTTTATCAGTCATAGTTAATATTAAATGATGATAACATGCAAATTTGTAAACTATTCTAGATCTCTATAAAATCTGCTTTTTCCAGGAGAAGCTACTTCTTACAGGCATGTTCAAGATGGAATTTCTGTATCCTCTGTAAAAATTATTTTCGGAAATAGCCCCCAAAATTCATCGACATGAACGTCACAGTGTCATAAGAACCTCTAACGTGATATATAAAATAAATTTAGGCTTCTAGAAGTTGTCTTTTTGAATGATCAGCAAATTAAGGAACAGGATTAACAAATATCTCAAAATTTGCTATATGTGTGTCATGTACAACATAGTAATCTAACTTTTGAGGGATTGTAGCTCAGTAGTGTTTTCATTCCTTTCTACTCTATTCGCCACATGCATAAAAACATAAGAATTTTAAAATGAAAACCAATAACAGAAGATAAAGGTATAACAAACAAAATATAACAATTCCAGGCTAAATGTGTAACCATTAAAACAACTTCAGGTCTGAAATCAAGAAGAGATTCTAAAACTAAATTATAATAAAACGTCGACTGTATGGAGACGAAAATTGGATAATCAAATCAAAGGACAGCAAAACAAAACAAAGAAAATGGTAGAACAGGTTGTGCATTTCAATTATTTGGGCGTTAATATCCCCAGTGAGGGAAATTTCGTCCAGGAAGTTGATCATCAAGTTGTAAAAGCTGCAACAACTTCTGGATGTGTTAATGAATTAATATAGAGAGTAACACCTGAAGCTCTCCTGGCGACGTATACGCTCAAGTTGTTCTCGGGAAGCAAGCCAGATGAAAAGACGATTAGAAATCGACGTTTCGGGAGTGTGTATTTCTCCCATCTTCAGGATATTTATTAAATGTTAATGCCACAAATGAATCACTGGATGTAACAAAAATTTAAACAAAGAAAAAAAAAACATTATCACAATTCGCATTACTGAACAACAGACTTTCTTCATTGAATTAAATGCCAGGTCGGAAGATGGCGTGAGTATAGAAAATTAATTGGGTCAAACAAACCTAACTACATAAGTTAATTATCAAGCTGTATATATCTGTGCTCCTTATGTCGACGGATTTCCATTTTAAGGCCGGTTTGCAAGAGGAGCTGAACTGAAATCCAGCATCATCATTAAGCATGCTTCTCTCGGAGGAAATGGCCAAAACCTCCTTAACTCTCCGCTCCCAATAACTGTTGCATTTTGCCAAGATAGTCGTCTCCAGAAGGTTGGCTCTATGGTGGTTATCAAAACAATGCTCAGCCAGTCCAGACTTCTCAGGCTGCATTAAACGAATGCTCCGTTCGTGTTCGTTTATTCTGGTAGCGATGGTCCTTCCGGTTTGTTCTATATATGGTGTCCCACATTCACAGGGAATGCGGTACACTCCCGGAGCTTAGAAGTCCAATTTGTCTTTCACCGGTCTCAACAGCTGTTTAATCTCCGGAGAAACAAAAAACAAAAGAAAAGAATTATAAAGATGTAGTTCGACTAGTGATTACCTATGCCTTGGAAACAAAAGCAGAGACCACAAGATCACGACGAATGATGGAAACAATTGAAATGAAGGTGATAAAGAAAATAGCTGAAAAGACACTGTATTACAGAGTAAGAAGTGAAGAAGTTATGGAGTTGTTTGACATCCAACTTGAGACTGAATGGGTGAAACGAAGGAAGGAGGTGTGGAAAGAACATATATATCCGGGATGTTTGACGAAAAATTGGTAAGAATAGTGAGAGATACGTATCCGAAAGGAAGACGAAGGCCAGGACGACCAAGAAAAAGATGGAAAGAGGGTTTGATTCATAGTGCAGGCGATACGCCTAGCGTAAAGAGAATATACACAAGACCACCTTGGGACATATCTTCCTTATCTTGTTCTATGAACTCTTTCAGAAATAATAAAAACAACAGATGCAACTACAACAATCACCGCTCATACAGCATCACGAGATTACGTGAATAGCAGATTATTAATATTCGTTTGCACACAAATGACATGTGCAATCTGAATTCTCAGCTCAAACCCCAGTATTTCTACTGCAATTTCTTGCTGAGGTGGAAAGGGCTGAGTCAGAACTGTGACAATTTTATCCTCAGTTGTGTGCCACGGCTATCCAGGTCGATACTCATTACAACACAATGAACGGTAGTAATTGCATTGATTTGTTCCCTTGCTCCGCTCGATCTGATTCCGAAAAGGGGCACCTGTTTGATTTATCTTAAGCAGAGATAGTTTTCTACCTGCAGGTAGCTACGGCCTCAAGGACGATAGGCTATCTGCTACGTACATGTATGCCAGTTGCTTAATAAGGTAAGTCGCCTGCAGGCAGCAGGGTGACAAGGGTACATTACCGGTTCTCTTTCTGCTCCCGGCTTTTCAAACATGTACATTTAATTGCTGGAAAGGTCGGAGCGCTCTCGAGATAAGCGTTCCTTCAACAAATGACAGGAGTTAGTTGCCGTTAGCTTATCATTTGTCAGCACTCTGCAATAAGCTCTCCTTTTGTGGCTCACGATTCCCTTGGGCTGCTTTTGTGGGACGGATCACAATTTATTTAGACATCATGGTAGTAAGAAAAAAACTCCATGACTCACCACAGAGATTGCACCATTGCCTAACTTTGCAGAGAATTTTTATATAGGTACACTGAGGTAGTACCGCACATAGGTAGTACACCGTTTTGTTTTTGTTCTTTCTTTTGTGTGTAATGGTTAGCTCACCAATATATCTACTCTTTTTCAAATATTTCCAGAAATACAACACCCACATCCGAGGTGAGACTATAATTCAGCGCTGCAACAAATCACCACAACTTATGCAAAGTTACCTGTTAAATAATCAGACCTAGATCTTGTTTTTATTGATAATTAATTTAAATTATTAACATAAATGCAACGTTAATGTTACATATGTGTTTGTCAGGTGCTGAGCCTAGCCATTCAACAGATATTACACAAACCACAAGAAATTAAAAAATTAATTTTTTAAACCACTGAAGTGTTATTCTACCATTATGCTGTTCCCTTCCCACTTCCTCTTTACATTTCTCACAAACATTTTCTCATGTTTCTCAGGTTTAACTTGGCTCTGAAATGTTTTTCGCTGTCAGTTTTTTATTTCTGCTTAGTAATTTAATGGATATTGTGACGCTAATTTCGAATGGAGATTAAATTCAGCGTTTCTGCCCCTTTTTGAGGCGACTTCTGCAACAGGTTTTCTGAGTTAGGATGCTGCCGGCCCCAGCAGATTTAGCTGCGTCCTGTCCTCGGGGATGGTGTCAATGGTTCCGGTCGCACAGTGTCTCAATCTGAGCCTTTGGTCAGATTCGGAGTCTCAGAATGAGCAATTCCTTTAAATGTTTCCAGGACTGCTACCATCGTATGGCCTCAGACGGGAATTGTAACTAATTTAATAAATGAAATGAAAATATTATTCAATATTTTTTTTTTAAAATATTGCAATTTTTAATTCAATATTAAGTTAGCAGAAACGCATTGTAGCAAAAAAGAATAATTCCTAAAGAAGGGCAAAAAGACCCTAATTCAATAGCGGGAGCTGATTTTCCATGATAAAAAGTTCCAAAGAATGATACGAAGATAAAACTTCTGATACAATAAATAAAATTATTCCTCATTGTAAACCTGTCATTACTTCTTTTGTATGTCATTATTGATAAGTTCTTTAATTAATAAATAATTTTATAATCGTCGGTATCCTTCACAATATTAATTTGAAACCAAGTTCCCTCACACTGATAAGGTTTTCCTTCTTAACTCGACCACGTCCATATACAGAATGACTCTAGATCTGTACTCTAGATAATCTGACATTATTGAACTTGCCGTTGCTATAGCAATTCAATAATTTCTCATTGGTTCACGTAATATTTTCGTGACCCACTTTTCAGTGCCATATTAGCTAATTTACATATTACTTTTTAAATCATATTGTAACAGTATTTTTGTTTAGTAATGTTCGAAGGAATAATAAATATATAAAAATGTATGTAGTTGTGTGATTGGCCGAAGTAGTAGTGGTATGACGTGGTGTGATGACGTGTCAGTGGATCGGCCAATCACAAAATAAAGTGGGAAATTACTATGGTGACAAGAAAATCAATAATCTAGAAAAGTGAGAATCTTGTGTCTTGCTGGAGAACGAGGAAAGATGTTACGATGATTGTAATTGTAAAGGAAAATTAATAAGATTCAAAAAGTGTTATTCAATATTTATAATAGATAAGAGTGAATCATAGTTCATATTATATAATTAAATAATATGTTACAAAATTGGACTCATCTAAATTTTATTTTCACCAAAAATCCGCATCCACACCTGAGAAAAGATCTCACGACTCTCAGTAGATTAAAACTCGACTTGGATCTTACAAAAAGTTGGCTTGCTTCTTATTAGTTGAAGATGAACGAAAATATAATCCCGTTACAAATGGCGCCCAACGTGGGGCTCGAATAGGATAAAGAAGAGGAGATTAAAGCATCGTGCAGCTCCGTGGGAATTTAAAAGGAAAGAATAAAGAAGAGAGAAGAAAGAAGAAAACGAGAACTGGTTTAAGTGAGTGAAATTAAAAAAAAAAAAAAATAATAATAGTAGTAGTAGTAGATTTAAGTTGTTAAGAAATCAGAAAATAGTTAAAAAGATGGCGAGTAGAAAAGAAATAATAGTGGAAGGAGAAGTTACTGATAGTGTAGGAATGAATAGGGAGGATGCAAGATTAAGCATAGATAATGGGTCAATGTTGGAAAGAATAACAAGAATGTTAAGTAATTTAGATTCTAAAATAGAACAAAATGCAAAGAATTTAGATTTTAGAATGAGAGATGTAAAATCAGAAATAGGAGATGTTAAATCTGAAATGAGTAATTTAGATTCTAGAATGAAAGATGTAAAATCAGAAATAAGTAATTTAGATTCTAGAATGAAAGATGTAAAATCAGAAATGAGTAATTTAGATTCTAAAATAGAACAAAATGTAAACGATTTAACTAAGAAAATGAATGATTTAGATGTAGGAGTAAGACAGGAACTAGCACAAAATGTGAGTAACTTAGAAATTAATTTATTACAGAAGCTAAAACAGGAATTAAAATCTGAAATTTCACAGGAGATTAGAGAAGGGAGAAAAGAGTGTAGGGATAATATGGAAAGGCTCATGCAGATCATAGAGATTAATAAGGATGAGAATAGAAAGGAAGTCAATGAGTTGAGAGAGATAATTCAGGAAACTAGGTTAGGTCAGGACATTGTGAAACAAGAAATAAGAATGGAATTAAACAAAGAGTTAGAAACATTTAGGATACAACAGGCAGAAATAACACAAAAACAAAGAGAAGAATTAGGAGATAAAGTAGAACAAAGAATCAATGTAATTTGTTCTGAAATGCAATTACAACATGATGAAAGTAAGATACACCAAGAGGAAATAAAGTTACAAATTGATGAGATAAGTAAAGCAAAAGAAGAAGTAATTTTGCAAATTAAAGAGGTAAAAGAACATTTTGAAAAAGAAAAGGATAACTTAGGAAAATTGACACAAGTTGTAATTGCATTACAGGCTAGAAAAGTAAATAACGGGAAAGAAATGTCTAGAATTACAAATATAAACGATTGTGACTTACCAGGTGAATTAAGCAATCATCAGAAGTCTAGTGATGTAGTAAGTGAATGTAGTGATTTTGTGAGTCCAGATAATGATATTAATTATCACAGAAACACACAGAACATGTCCTCACACACACAACTCCACAGTCTAGGTCAAAATGAATGTGTACATTATTCACTAAATGATATTAGTCCACCAAGTTTTGATGAGGAATCAGGTGATAATCCAAAAGTATTTCTTAGGGAATTGGAAGAATATTTCCGTATTAAGAGAATTCCCAATGAATTTCGGATGGTAATAGTAAAACGCTGTTTGAAGAAAAATGCTCTTGAGTGGTTAAGGTTAACTTTGGCTTCACACGAAACATACAGTACTTTCAGAAATCTGTTTATAAATAGATTTTGGGGACCTGAGAGACAAAGAAGAATAAAAGTTGAGTTAGCAACGGGTAGGTTTGAGTTTAAAAAAGGGATTTCTATGACTGAATATTTCTTAAAATTAGCAAACAAAAGTAAGTTGATCAATCCCGAAATTTCTGAGACAGAAATTGTCAACATGCTAATACGTCATTATCCACCACATATCAGAAATCATTTAATTGTGGCTAAGCATATCGATTTCTCTGATATGATTGAATTATTATCCGAATTTGAAGCACATAACCTCATTAATGATACTACATCCTGTGATGGTAACTATAATAACGTCCATATTGAGCGAGGAAGAAATCGACAGGAATCACAACCTACAAATAATAGGAATAATAGGACGAGTTTAAATTGGGGCGGGGCACCCATGAGAAATCAAAGATTTGAAGGAAGAGGTTATGATCCTAGACGAACTTATGAATCTGTAATTCCCGGAACAGGAAGTGGAGTTCAAAATAATGTGCAAAGGAATTATCATAACAATCAGTCGACGAGAATTGGAAGAAATGATCAAATAAACCATGTAAGATTTTATCGAGGAAATAATCAGCGAATAAGTAATTTTAATAGGGGTAGAGGTACTAGTTTATTTAGTACAAATCAAAGAGATTTTAGGGGTGTGAGATTTGAAAGAAGTAATCAAAATGAAAGAGTCGAAAATACACAAAGCACAGAGAATGATGTGAATATAAACGATAGCACCAACCTAACCAACAATGAAAGTAATAATCAGAGGGAGACGGAAAACTAAAAACCAAATCATTTTGTGCTCTGGAAAGTGGTTCGGTGAGGATGACACAGGGCGAATTGAAAGTTGAAGATAACGGAAATAAGCTCACTCTCTTGCAGAAAAATAAGGAATTAGTTAACCCACCTCAGATAATTATTTACCTGTGGGATAAAGAATATACAGCCTTAATTGATACTGGAGCCAGTTCTACTGTGATAAGTGAGGAATTGTTTAAAAATCTGTTAGCTAACTATAAAGTGGAATATTTAAATGTGTGTAACGTTTACTGCAGTACTGCAATTGGGAAGAAAAAGGATAGGATTAAATATCAAGTATTAATTAAGGGGCGAATAGGTGAATGGAATTTCAATTTCATTGCGTTGGTAATTCCACATTTGGCAAGAGATGTAATTGTGGGTAATGATTTATTATACGAATGGCAAAGTGTATTGAATTTCGAAATGCATGAAATGAAGGTTATGACAGAAAATGATTTATTACTAATAAAATTATTGGAAGAAGATGGAAGAAAAGGAGAGAATAGGGATAATATAAATAATGAAAGGTTTTTTGTGGAAGATATACTTTTGCAAGAAAATGGTAATATTGAATACGATTAAAATGAAAATTGTGGGAAGAATTTAATTATTGATGGATTGCAAAATAATGTAACTGACCTTGAAAAGCATTGTTGCCAATTATATACAATACAAGATAAGAACGGCGGAAGCCAAGTGGAGGAAGAAATAGAATTCCAGAGAATATTACAAGTTAGAAAACACATACAATCTAGACCAAGCGAGAAAAGAACAGCTGAAATTATGTATATTAAAGAACAGAAAAGCCTTTAGTTCAAAACCTGGACTGTGTAACAAATACACACACACACATTTAAAGTGAATGATACTGATCCCTATACACATAAAAGTCTTGACAGTAATTGAAACAATATTGAATATATACTATGTGTGTGTTAAATAATAATAAAAATAAAACATTGTTAAACATCAATATATTGTTGTATTTTAATTAATGTTAATTTATTGTTGTTAAATTTTCATTTATTATATTTCATCCAATGTATGTATATTATTATATTTTATGTATGTTGTATTGGTGTTGTGTAATATTGGTGTAAACGAAATTGTTAATTGGGGCTGTTCTTCGAAATATATGGAAACAGATTGTTAATTCCTTTATTTGGTTATTTTCCATATATTTCGAAGAGGGGCATTTGTAACAGTATTTTTGTTTAGTAATGTTCGAAGGAATAATAAATATATAAAAATGTATGTAGTTGTGTGATTGGCCGAAGTAGTAGTGGTATGACGTGGTGTGATGACGTGTCAGTGGATCGGCCAATCACAAAATAAAGTGGGAAATTACTATGGTGACAAGAAAATCAATAATCTAGAAAAGTGAGAATCTTGTGTCTTGCTGGAGAACGAGGAAAGATGTTACGATGATTGTAATTGTAAAGGAAAATTAATAAGATTCAAAAAGTGTTATTCAATGTTTATAATAGATAAGAGTGAATCATAGTTCATATTATATAATTAAATAATATATTACAAAATTGGACTCATCTAAATTTTATTTTCACCAAAAATCCGCATCCACACCTGAGAAAAGATCTCACGACTCTCAGTAGATTAAAACTCGACTTGGATCTTACAAAAAGTTGGCTTGCTTCTTATTAGTTGAAGATGAACGAAAATATAATCCCGTTACAATATTTAAACAATGAAACATTCAAATTGCATTTTTTATAATTTTAGACTGCTATTATCGCGTTAAAGACATTAATATTATTCTTTTTCCTTTCTATCTATTCAATCACAGGTTTACCTTCTACTGTTTCTTGATCTCGTTCACTCTTCACTTTCACCGATTTTTCTTGAATATTTTAAACTCTAAATAATAACATTACTTCTCTAATGGACTATACCTGAACATTTTAATAATAAATTGCTTTTATTTTACCTACAAACTGGAAATCTTTCCCTCAACATATATATCCTTCCCTTCAGTTCTCAATTTAAATATTCCCAAAGGAAAACAAGCAATCTCTTTCATTTCATTTGAATTATAAAGAGTTTGAGGGTTATACAGGGTGTTTCAAAACGTCACCGAACGACGTATAGAAGTAATTGTTCAGCTTCTATGTCACACATATAGATAGCTTTTACTGCCAATAGAGCAGCAAAAAAAAAAAAAAAAAAAAAAAAAAAAAAAAAAAAAAAAAAAAACGTTCCAGAATGAGTGTGGATTAGGCAGTGACAGGAACAACGACGCGTGCCTCACATTGTCGGAGTTCGCAGGTATAGGTCACACGCCGTGACGCATGCTGTAGCTGTTTGTAAACATACTGGCATACTCCGCAGTAGTTTGCTTCCTAACTATTAAGAATTTCTTTGGCTTATGAAACCGCAATAAAGAAGCTATTGATTAATTATTGCTTATGAGTGTTTAACGTGTTCCAAAATTCTGTTATAGTAGTCCATGGTGGCAAATAAGCTGGTGGACATATGTAACTTATACCTTTAAGAGGGAAGTTAATGTTAGTGAGGTTGAGGATGGAAGCATTAAATGATAAACAGAACAGAAAACAACATCAAAGAATTGTAGATAA